>JAWNMR010000493.1:15865000-16340000 GCA_035043845.1 Drosophila picticornis
CATATTAAATCTGTTTTGTTTAGCTTCTTTTTTGCATTCTTCTTTTGTCAAATGCATAAATAATGACGGCTTCGTTTTTAATTACAACTCCTGTCTGGCGATGGCAGACTGCTGCTGTCTGCAGACGTGGCAGGTAATGTTGCCACATGCTTCACTCATGCGCTTAACTGGACCACGTGGCCAGCACTCCGAAATGAATCATGCTACTAAACTTAACTCATTCTCGTCTTTTTTTGTGCGCAATTATAATGAAAACACGAGATTTTTTTTTAGTAATGGAGGTCGTGTGATATGGCCAAAGCAATAGTACCAATATAAACATTGTTAAGCTCAAAACAAATGAGTAATGCATGGGAAACGACTAACAGATGCCCTGTATGCAGTTCAAGAGAATTAACATGATATTAATACATATAGAATCTATATTCAACTAGCATAGAATATTGTTAAACTTTCATGTTTAATTTTGAGATATTTTGGATATTAATTCGAATTTGCACCGAACAAATCATACTCAACATAAGAATAATTTACTGACAGTCAAAACGACTAAACTACTAAAGAGTTAGAGCATTATTTGTTTTTATATTCTTGTTTTTTTTTTCTAATTGCAGCAGTTTTCATATTTTAGGCAAACACAACACAAACTTATTCACACTACGTCTCTAAAAATAAATCAGAGATTTCTTAAAAATATATCGCTGGCGGAATACAAACAACGTAACATATTTTTACAGATGTGCACTCTTTGCACAAACTAAATATAGAAAATTCACACATTCTCGGCGTGTTGGGCTGATATTTGTTAATTAAGCTCCCAACTGGCGTGTGAATACAAGTGTATTTATTGGGGAATATATTTTAGAGCCCTTAGAGAGTTGCTCGAGTTGCTCGTGTTGCTGGCGTAATGCGTACAAAACGGTTTATTGACTTGTCTAATGAACAAAAAACCAAATCATTACTTGGGTCAACAGTCAACGCGACAAATGACATATAATAGATATTGGGGCCTAAAAGCACGCAACAGTTTATTAGCCCGCAACAACACGTATAACAAAAACATTAAAGTGACAATCAGAAGCGACAACAAAAATTCAACACAAATATTTGTATTGTCACCTTACACAAATGGAAAATTTATAACTAAAAAACAAGTAGTCAAAATTTTCCTTTCTTTTCTTAGGCCAGATAGCTATAAACAGAGAGAGAGAGAGAGAGAGAGAGAGAGAGAGAGAGAGAGAGATAGAGACAGAGCGAGAGAGGGAGAAGAAAAAAGACAGTGAGCAGGACGGCGCATAAATACAAGTTTACTCTAAACTAGACCCTTCCTTCATTGCAATAATGACTCAACGGTAAACAGAAGCGGAAAACACATTAAAATAGAGAAGAACAACAAAAATTTGTCGATACAATGGAAATTTTATGGCATAAAATCACTTGTTATAGGCTAGATATGAATTCCATTTGTCATAGATAAAATCAGAATCGACTCCAAATGCTACCTGCACCAGTCATTATCTGGTACCGTAAATGTTGAAGTATGTTTTGGATATCAATCATGATTGCTGAAATAGCCCTCCAGTGTAAGTTTCTTTTTATTGCACACAGCTGTCTGGCGTTTGTGATAGTTATAAAAAAGTAGCTGAAACTCAACTTATCAATAATTGGACTCGGAGTTCTATTTTGTGCCTGGCAACGCTCAGCTCACGAATGGAAAAGGTGTAAATTGCTTTATAACAATATCAACAATGAAATTCAACACGATTAGCAACAAACTGAACAAATGTGTGAAATGGATTATCAATAATTGTGACAGACGGAGTACGTCAGTCGAGACAATTGAGTTAACAAACTTGGCTGAGAATGGGACATTGAAAATGAGCGAAAAAAAACAAAATTTGCTAAATTTTCCTATAGATAAAAAAACCGACCGAATCAAGCTATGTGATATATTAAGACGACCTTGATGATTAAAAGTATATTAATACGCACATTTAGTTTAGATATCTGGGAGCCATAGTTTATTGTATATTGTTGTCAGATCTCTAGGAATTCTTGTTCTAATGTGAAATGCATAACAATACGCATATTGGGCAATTTATGTTTGGATATCTTGGTAAACAAAAAAGGTTTCACATAAAAACTCATCTTTTTTGCTAATATTTCTACGACAGCTATATGATATAGTATACCGATTTCGACCATTTTTCTATCCAAATGTTAGAAGCACAATGAGTAAGTTTGATTTCTATAACTTGTTTAACAAAAATATAGCTTTATAGAAACATGCAGACAGATTGACATGTGTACAGTGATGTTGATCAAGAATATATCTGCTTGAAAGCGTTACAAATTTCAACACAATATTATGGTAAAGAAGCGTATAATATCGATTATCGATTTAATATTAGGTTTTCATCCATACTTACAATGCAAGCCTTAACGGACTTCCAAATGTCTTTCGCAAAGTCTTCAATTTTGCTGATTTTTCCACGTACGTTCGCCAGCTGCACGACGGTTGTATTTATTTGTGAGTAATAAAATTAATATTAATTCTTTTTGAATAATTTGTATGATGGCTCTGTTGAAATTTTACTGCGTTACCGCAACCCGAGAATTTGAATAAACCACTTTCGGCCTTCTTTGTTATATTTTAGAGACGAAATAACGCGTTTATTTGTTGTTGTTGTTGTTGTTGTTGGTCTTGGATTGGTTGAATTTGAGTGCTTGCAAATAATAGTCACATTTCACAATTTGTACTCTGGAGAGCGAGCACACACACGCACACACATGCAAATTGTTGATCCTTTTGATCGACGTTGTCGTTTTTGTTGTGGTTGTTGTTGCTGTTGTTGCTAATTGATTGATTTGGCTAAATGGCTCATGTGGGGTAGGCTTAAATTGTTAACTTTGGTATTTTAGCTTGGATCGTGTGTAGAAATCCTCGTTGTTGTTGTTGTTGTTGTTGTTGTTGTTGCTTGGTCCAAGGCTCTATTCCTCTCGCTCGTTCTCGCTCTCGCGCTCTCTCTCTCTCTCGCTCGCTCTCGCACTCGCTTGCTGTTTGTCTCAGTCGGTGCCTGTTACATTCAGTTCAGCATCGGTTTGTATTTTTTCTTAACCTTATACTGACGATTGCGCTGATCTATGACAAACTCATATCGCGATCTCTGCACATTTTCGCTATCTAAATTAAAACAGCTCAAACCGAGTAGTCGGAGAACGCCTAGCGAATACGTTGTGACTGAATTATAATGCCCGTTCGTTGCAAATTAGATGCCGCTCTGCTGCAAACTGTTTGCAACTGTTGCGGTGCTTCAGGCGTTTATGGGTTAACCTTCTTCTTTCAAGTTGTAGCTGACCCCCAAAGCAATGGGCAACGTTTAATCGTCAAACAATAATTCAAGATATCCGGTCACAGTTCCTCGCACTGCAACGTTCTGCACGTGAATGGGCACGGCCGACGCACCTGACGTACTTTTTATTGCTCGCCGCTTGTCGTTTGAGTATCCTGCGATCGTTCGGTCGGTCTTCCAGTGACGTTGCGCTCTCAATCGCTCTCTCTGGCTTCTTTTTCGTTTTTGTCTGTGTCACTCTGGTTGCTG
Source organism: Drosophila picticornis (assembly GCA_035043845.1). Lineage (NCBI taxonomy): Eukaryota > Metazoa > Arthropoda > Insecta > Diptera > Drosophilidae > Drosophila > Drosophila picticornis. The sequence goes on from JAWNMR010000493.1 coordinate 15,868,603, forward strand.
CTGACTCGTTCTCACACTCGTTCGCTTTAGCTCGCTCTCTCTCTCTCTTTCTCGCTAGCGTTGCCTGTGGGCTGACTACGGCTGCTTTAGGAAGTGTGTGGATACGAGCCGATATCTAAGCATGTGTCTCTGTGATTTTCGACTGCAGCTGCTTGTGCCGCTCTCTGGAAGTGTCGTGCTACTTTTACGCCTTCTTCTGCCAGCAGCAAAAAGTTTTTCCACTTGCACTCGGTTTGCGGACGCCGTTATAATTTGTGCTTTTGCTAGTTTTGCTTTTAGTTTTGGTTTTGCTTTTGTTGCGTTTTCGTTTGCGTTTGCCTTGTGCGCTTGAGCAATTATGTAAAACGTGGCTCAATTGGATTTGGGCAATAACGTTTTTGTTTGACGCCTCTCTCTCCTCTCTCTTTTTTTCTCGCTTTTGCTTTTATACAGTTATCGCAGTCGCTGACGTCGAGGTCATCGACGCGCGTTGCTTTTCAAACAAAAAAATCAATATTTTCCAAGTCGCGTCTGTTAAACGGCAATGCTTATTTATTGCGCTCGCCTCTTTTTCATCACTTGTTATAAATTATGTTGATTTGCAGTTGACTTTGACGTTTAGACAATAAAAAACACTTTTTGTATTGCGAATTCGTGGTTATTTGCTGACCGACTTCAGTCGGGGCGGCGCTGTTGCTGCTAATGCTGCTCAAGCGAATGAGCAACAAAAAGCAAAGAAAGAAAAACAGAGCAAACTTCGCACACACGCAAGAAAAGTTTCCGCTCGTTTGGACGCACGTTGTGTCACGCGAGAGACTCAATTTCTATCTGGAGCCAACAGAGCCAAGCACGAGACTTTGGAGCACTCAACCAAAATTTGTTGGCGTATGTATATTTGTGTGTGTGTGTTTTTGTTGTCGTATTTTCGACAAGCGAGTTTGCTGTCTTTATTTGTGTGTTTGCGCCCTCTCTCAGTGTATTTGCCAGCTAGCTTGCTCTCTTTATGTTTGCGCAAACTCTTTGAGTTTTTTTTCTGGTACTTTGAATTGCCGCTGTAAGCCGCTTAAATATCGGTTAACGTTGCTATTGCTATTCGTTGAATTAATTTTTTAATCGATTTATTGCCCAACGTCAATTAAATTTTGCGTTTTTGATTTTATTTTTAGTTCCAATCGCTTATTCGTAGTAGAAATGGGCGTGTAAGGAAAAGCAAAGTGCGCTCGCGCGCTCTCTTTTGTTCGCTCTCTTTGGTTGATGAAGAGTTCACTCTGCCAAAGAGTTGAGTGTGCTTTTACTTTTGCTTTTGTTAAGTGCACAGAAAGCTTGGAGCTTAATTCTTATTTGATGCTTATCGGAATAATTTTACTTCTAAATATGAATTTTATTGGGTTCATTTTTATAAATGGAATCCATATTGATAATTCGTTTTTCCGTTTCCATAGCTGCGAAAGAAAGAGAGAGAGAGAGAGAGACAGGGAGAGAGAACAAGGTGGAACGTTAATGTATGAGTAAGATTGTGTGAGACACACAGAGAAAGAGGGAAAAATAGAGAGTTTAAAATTTTGTTAAATTATGAATAAGTGCTTAAAAAGTAAAAACTAATTATGACAGCTCATTCGATAACTGAAAAAATGCTCATTTCAATTTCTCCAACTATTGGACCACAATCCCATAAATTTTCCAATTGGCTACAACTATAACGGTAGAACGGACTCCAATCAAAAAGGGCGCAAAGAGCGCAATCCATTTCGGTTGTCATGTTTCAATTTAATTAATTGCTATCTGGAATATTCTAGAATGCAAGTGGAAACAACAAAAATTGTAAATGCAGTAGTGGGAAATACAAAAATTGAGCAACGGACGCCCGTCGACAGCACTAGAAAATTGGACATCTGTGATTCTGTTGCATCTGTGATTTGTGTATAAATTGTTCAATTGAGAAATACCAATTGTTTCCGCACCACATACTAAATATGTATGTATGTAAAATGTATGTAAAAGTGCATCCCATTGGAAAGGTACGAGTAAATATGAATTTGTGATTTTGAGGGTGCACTTGGTCAATTGGTAAACAAAATTACATCATGCGGAATATTGACGGAACAGAAAACAAACCAAAAGACTAACAAATTGCGTCGTACAAACTCATCTATGTGTGCCTGTGTGTGTGTGTGTGTGTGTGTGCTTAGTGTGTGCCTGTGTACAGGTATGTTTGTGTGTGTGTCGTGTCCATTCTCACGTGTGAAAATACAACACACAGCTTCTAGAAATGATCTCATTAGTCTTTAACCTTGATGAAAAGTCAAATTTGGCAAACATTTGCATTAGAAGAACGATATCAATTTCATCGGATAAACTACAAAACACCCTATAAGGGAATTTGTATTCATTTTTATTTAATTTACAAGTGGATGCATTCCTTTGTCTTCTTACTTGGATAATTTCATAGAATCTATTCTTGATTTGAGAGTCTATTTTATTTTAATTTAATTGAATTTCGATTTTCCATAAGAGAATAAAAGTATAAAAATTCACAATTTTCTATTTAGAATCCTTTTTCTTTCTCTGTAGACACACATAGTGAAAATAAAGTTGTTCTTTAAATTTTGAATAGATTTTTCAAGAGTTCACTTGAAACTGAAATGCAAATTTCGACGATTAATTATAAAATTAAAGTGCCAAATGTACAATACTCTTCAACTATATTATTTTAATATTGACAATTGAGAAATACTAACTTGATAATAAAAAATGTAAGCAATTGTCTATTTCTTAATTAGCACCGACTTTGCTTATGGCAAATGGGAAACAAATGCAGTAACATCTATACTCTTTCTTAGCAGGATATACAGGGTATACCAAGTTTTAATTAGTTGCCTAAAAAGCAGATGTTCTACGATGAGGAATGGACTCTTCGCGTGTCAACAATGCTCGCTTCTCATAAATATTTATGATCAAAACAAATAAATATGAATTCGAAAGGAACACAATAGCTATATATATATATCTATACTCATGTATATATTCTATACGCATCTAAAAGCTAAATACACACATAGCAAAAAAAAAAAAAAAAAAAACCAAAAAAAAAAAAGAATTTTCACTTTGACGCAGACAGTCCGAAAATAATTTGTTTGGGGGCAACAATTTGGTGGCGTCTGAGAAGTTGAGAGTGAAAACAGAAAGCGAAACGTGCAAATAAATAAGTTACTGATATATAAACAAATCCACATCAATATTTACATAAATATTTATATATTTATATATATATTTGAGATTGTCTAGGACCGGAAGTGGCGCCAAGAGAAGAAGCCCCACACAGCTCTAAACTTAAATAATGCCAAAGCACCTGTGCAATTTTTTAATTTATTTTTCTCTATTTTTTTATATAAGCAGCTAATAATATGAATGCATTGAAACGCCAGCAAGGAAAGGGGGGGACGGGTGTGGTTGGGTTGGGTTGGGTTTTAGTGATGCAACAATGATTGCAGCAAATATTGCATGATGACTTTAATTTTTACCTAATTTGAAAAGTTGATTTGCCACAGTTTAAACACACAATGCAAGCGAACTGCTTTGAAAATGCGAACCACGCCGTACGACGAACCAACATCAACTGAACACCGCCGAACGAGAGAGCGACGAAGACACACTTTCCACGTTGGCGCACGTGCCGAAACTGACGTCCCCAGTGCTATATAAAAGAGAGAGAGAGAGAGAGAGAGAGAGAGAGGAAGAGAGAGAGAGCCGCAGAGAGTGGGAGAATGGAGAAGAGAGTGGGAGTGAGAGTGTGTGTCTGCATGTCTGTGTGTGTGTGGGTGTCTGTGTCTGTGTCTGTGTGAACTCATTGAATGCTGCACACGACAGGAGCAGCAGCAGTTGAGCATCGAATTGTTGGCTGATTTAAAGCTGGCAGCTCTCAAGGACGTGGCTGCATTTCAAAGGCTGGATTACGATAGACACACTGGGTAGCAATACATTTCACACTGGTTATTAAATATGCCTGACGATCTGCCTGCCACATAAAATGGCTTATTGCCTCGCCAATTGCGTGTGCATGTCCTTGAATATATATATATATATACATATAAACTTTGTATGTCGCCGCAGTCATTTTTTTGCGTGGGCTCTTTTCTGCTACATGTGGCATTTATGGATGCTGCCACGTCGTCTTGTGCCCACAATTACCACTTAAAAGAGTCTTTGTCGGCCCCTTTCAGCCACTCCCAGTCAGCTTATGCAATCAGCTTGATTAATATATATGCCCTCTAGCAATTTAGCTTTTATTTACAGCATTAATTATTCCCATTTCTATATATATATATATATATATATATATTTATTTTTTTAATCTGTGTCGATCCGTTTTGGCATACTGCCAATTTTTGTTTCTGCAGCAGTTTTACATTATTTAATCTTTATCTAGTATTTCGCGGATTTTTGCATTTATTTTGATTTTGTTTATGACCGTTGCATTTTTAGAAAATCTCGTTAAATTTCTCGCGATGCGATTTCGTATTGATTGATTTCGAGAACAAATCGTGCCAAACAGTGAAACTAATAATGACTTTTTAGCACGCAACATTTGAGTTCAAGTGTCAAAAATTACATGCGTATTTCTAAAAATTTGAATAAACACTATGGAATCATTTTTAAGAAAAACATTCTTCTTTATTTTAGATTGCAGCTCTTTTTTTGGTTATAAAACTTTTTTAATATAAAGTTGTCCTTATTAGAATACAAGTTCCTTAAACAAGATGCGCAATTTGCTTCTTAGAATTTTTTTCCCACACGTATTTTGGCGAATATTCTGCATATTCTCATCAATATTTTTGGGTAGTCAAAAGACTAATAATAATTAAACTTTGATATCACATACCAAATCTCATTTGTTTCATTAAATCTAGAAATTTTTTTCCAAACTGTTAAATTAACCTCTCATCTTGACTAAATATAATGTATTTGTACTATTCTATGTAGTGGTAAAAAATTCGTTGTTCTAAACTCGAAAAGTCCTAGTTATAGCCTCAAAGTTGTCACTTACAAAAAAAACCAATTTAGCCCAAAACATGTATCAAACATCAAAGCTATAAATCCTTGAGAAGGTCATAAAAACTTGCCTGGCACATTGACTACAATAACGCTGCACGTCCATCAGCATTTAGTTTGGAAAGTTTTCGGGGAAATTGAAATGCCATTCATAAAAGAGGAGTCCACCCACCCCCGGCACAAGTCGACTCGACGTACGCTGCAAACGCAGGACACGCGCGTTCTGGTTAAAATGGGCGTGGATGGCTGGCAATGGCGATGACGCCCGCGCATCATGTGAATGTTGTAATTTCACAATTCATGGAAATGCAACAATGACACCGACAGTTTTATTACGGCACTTGCGAGCCATTGAATCCCAGCATGACGAGCACAAAGGTAGGTCGACAGGTCATCGCCAGCTAGCTAGCTACCCAGGGCAGCGGCAGGTGTCGATCCTACCATCTGTTAGCCATAAATAACAGCGCGTGGCTCCGGAAATAACTGACCCACTTAGAACGTGGGTTCGTGGCTCGAGTTGCTGCAGGAGCTGTCTGTCTGCTCCTCAGACGCCGTTGCAAGCTCATTTTTTGGCCAAACCCAAGATGCAACAACACCAGCAACAGCAGCATCATCATCATCAGCATCGAGCATGGTTCATCATCATCTCGTTTGCCCGTTTCATTGTTCAGTTTTTAGTGAATGGTTTCACGTGTGGACGAATGCGCAGACGCCTTTCTATCGATTCCCTGGTTTGAAGAGGAAGCAGCAGCAGCAGCATAGCGTGTGCTCTCAGCTATTTATGCTTGGGATAGGCCATGGGATGAGGTCTCCAAGAGGGTGGCGCTGCCAGCCTGGCCAGTGAGTCGGAAGACGGGATGTAAAATCAACTGCGTAGTAAGCAAAAGTCAACAACGAGACGAAGGGCGAGACAAAGAGCTCATTTCCGTCAAGGAGCAAGCAGGGAGGAGCGTGGAGCGAGGAGGGAGGTTGGCAGACAAATAGAATAGGGTTGCAGCGGATTAAAGGAAGGTAAAAGGGAATAATGCTCGCAGCGGAGCAATTGTAATGCGCAGTTTCTTTTTTTTTTTTTTTTTTGGCAATGAAAACGAAACTTGAATTCTTGGCCGGGAATGTGTAGACTGGGGACTGGGTTCAGCCCTCGGCTGCTGTGTAGGTCAGTTTGTTAGTGCTGCGCTAACTTTCGCTTGCCATACCCCCTCACACACGCACGCACACACACACACACACACACACACACACACACACTTACACAGCAACACCAGCCCTTGCAACAATAAATCGAAAATGGCATGCAAATGCGACGTTATCCTTGGCACCAAAATAGTGCATTGACAGGATGCTGCTGCTGATGATGATTTATGGATGACGTGCTCTGCAAATAATGCAAATACTGCTCCAGTGCAACAGCAAGGCAAGCTTAAGCGCTTCAGCGTTTATTCTGAGCAAACATTAATTTATTATCATAATAATTAACTGTTTGCAACACTTTTGCTAACGGACAAGTGCATTGAACCTGCCTCAAGGTGTGCACTCTTTAAGGTCAAGTCAGCTGCATAAGTGTTATGCACAATTCCAGTTCAACACTTGCACGCTTGAAGGCACAGCAAAACGTTATTTTAATCACGTAGCGGCATATTTTATTGCATTTAATATGAACATAAATAAAGCAGAAGCAAAACTAGAATTTTAAACTGCATACGATTGCTGTGTGTGGAGGTCGGTCAATTGCGCTAGTTCGATAAATGCACACACCGAGCTCGATAAACGTTCAGATAACAAAATTAATCGAGCGCACCTGCAATGCACTTTCCAATTCGATTGGAAGCAGGACTCAATTAACTCGAGAATATTAAAAGAAAAAGTGTTGAAAATTAATTATAACTAATCGAAATTAAGCAAACTAATTGCAATGGCCTTTCTGTGCCCGGTGCGCATGCGGCGCGATAAAAAGAAAGGTGCGTCTGCGCAACAAGCAAACAAGCAACACGAATAACTTCAACAACAAACTTGTTTTTTTTTTTCGTTTTTCTTTCCACACAGCGACAAATGCCAACATTGAACGAGATTTGGCCCCTGTTGGCATGGGTCGAATTACGGGCTCCTCCAGCATCGAGACGCTGGTGCGCGTGGGCATTGAGAAGGAGCACGGACTCAGGCAAGTCCTCACACACATTTATTAATAATAATATTAGTAATAATATTTATAAATGTTTCTTTGTTTATTTAGTCCCGACTCGAAAATGGTTGTTTTACACGATTTCACGCCGTGCGTTGATGATGAGCTGGAGGTGAAGCGTGGCCAGTTGGTCAACATACTGTACAGGGAGAACGATTGGGTCTATGTGATTGGGCAGGATTCGCGACAGGAGGGCTTCATTCCCTTCAGCTACTGTGCACCGTACAACACACAGCTGGCCGAGTTGGCTATTAAAAAGAAGCTGCCACGCGATCAGTGCCCCGAGCAGCCGCACGATGAGAATCAACCGCTGCTGGGCGTTGACAACAAGCTGGATGTGCTCTGCGATGAGACGGCAATGGCAGTGCTCAATGCCTCCACAGTGAATAGCTTGGAGAACAATCTGTTGGCAACCATGCCCGAGTGCACGGCCTTCATCAAGGAGCCGTCGGGACGCTGCATTGTCCTCTACACATTCATTGCCCGCGATGAGAACGATTTGTCTGTGGAACGGGGTGAATTTGTCACCGTGCTGAATCGCGAGGATCCCGACTGGTTCTGGATAATGCGCAGTGATGGCCAGGAGGGCTTTGTGCCAGCCAATTTCATATATCCCGCGGACAGCGTGCGTGTCCTGCAGCAACAGAAGGCGACGCCAGCAGCCGCGGCGCCTCTTAACGAGACCAACATGCAACATCATGCGAATCTAACTGGTGGCAGCCTCAATGCCATGGAGAGCATTCTCCAACAACAACAACAGGGACAGCAGCAACAGCAACAACAACAACAGCAGCAGCAGCAGCAGCAGCAGCAACAACTTGGCATTGGAACCGATGATTTGCGGTATCATGGCACAGAGCTGGTCATGTTGTACGACTACAAGGCGCAGGCACCCGACGATCTGTCCGTGCGTCGCGGCGACTGGATCTATGCGGATCTCAACAACCAAACAGTCGATGGCTGGCTGTGGGCCTATGCGCCCAAGACACGCAAATATGGATTCATACCCAAGGCATATGCCCGCCCACCAGCCATGACGAGCCTCTGAGCCGCTATATATTTATATAAATATATATATATATATATATATATATATATATATATATATATATATATATATATATATATATATATACATTTAGGCATTTTAAGATTTTAGTGCAGTTGATCCAGAAGCTGCTGCTTTTCATTCCAAGACTTCTTAGCCTTTTAGTAATATATCTATAATTATATTTAAATGGTTTATAAATATTTAGTTTTATAGATTTTGATTGATATGAATTTGTCAAAGATCAGCAGTTTATAATCGTATATAATTGTAGATTTTATTATTGTAAATTGAGTTGTGCTAATACTAAATTAAAAGGTTCAACGAGTTGGAGACCCGCATTTGTATGTATATTAAAAAATATTTGTATTTCATTTGGGCTTTCTTATCAGCTGAGTTCTAAAGCACTGTTGGGGGTGAGCCTTATGGGGGGCGCCTGATTTGATGATATGCACTTGGGTGATATGTCGTCGAGTGTACTAAAATTATGCTCAGCATAATGTCCAATAAATACACACGCTGATTCCTAGCTACTTTAGGGTCATGCTATCGTTTGCCGAGGAGCAATGTGAGCAGTCCAGATTGATGTTTCTGTGGATCGCAATTGAAAATAGAAATGTATCTTGTATCTTTAATGTGCGTGGGTATATTAATTGCAGCTTACTTAAACTCCTCGCGGAGCTGCTCCTTTTCGATCATCTCCTCGCGCAGCTTCTGCTGCAGACTGAGTATGAGATCGTTTTTATGTTGGATCTGCAGCTTCAGGTGCACAATGGTCTCCTCCTGTGCCTCAAATATTGCCTGGATGTGAAGAAAGAGGAAATGTGTTGGTTTAAGATACTTTCTTAGTGAACAACTAGAAGAGTAACTAGTCACGTGATAAAGATGATTAACAAATAAATAATCAATTCGATTTCTAGATAAACATTAGATCAATGAATGAATGCTGCTACAGTAAACACTGGTATTAGTAAAAACTAAGAGATTGACTAATAAATTTCTTATTGTTTAATTAGCATGATAAAAATGGAATATTTGTTTAGACTTTTGCCTTAAAAATACAGTAAAAACTAGTAAATAGAAACACCTCTGTTCGATTTCCAGGTGACCAATAATTCACATTAAATATGCTGCTACAGTCAACACTGGCACTTGTGAAACCTAGAAACCATTTCTAGTAACAACTAAGGACAATCAACAATATTATTCTTATTCTTATTGATTAACTGGATTGATAAAATTGGGATTCTTTTACAGTGATTACTGGAATAATAAAAAGACTCAGCTGACGAAAACTGAATGGAGAAACTCTGTTAAATTGCTAGCATTAAATTGGCAGCCACAGTAAACATTGTTAGCATAACCAGATTTCAGCCAACAAATTGCTTGTCCCTTACAGCATATCGAGCACCCACTGTATGCATCAGTGTTCCCCTGCCACTTACACGACACTCCTCCATGGATTCGGAGTAGGAGGGCGGCTCGTCCAGGCAGAAGAACTCCCGCACCAGTTTGCATTTGCGCAGCTGATCATTGGCCATGATCGAGTTGACAAACATTTGGAGCCCCTGGACGCGATTGTCGAGAAAGACGGCATTGAAATTGTTGCCGAATAGCTTCTTGCTGGGCAGCACCAGATTCACATGGGGAAATGCCTGCTTCAGCTTGCCATTGAGCCGGACAAAGTCCGTGTAGCGTCGCATGACCAGCCAGCAATCGTTCGTATCCGGATTCTCGACGCGCAGCTTATAGACGGTAAACCGGGCACGCTCCTCCATCACCTCGTACCCAATGATCGGCACACGCAGCTGGGCATTGGGATCGACGGGGGCCGAGGCGAACATCAGCTGGCTGGCGGACATGGAGCTGGTGAACATAGAGCTGGTGCGCCGACCACTGATCATGCTGCCGCTGCACTCGCTCAGCCGTCGCGTTCCACGGCTCGAATGCTCCAAATCATCGCCACTCAAGTCGCGCAACGAACGCGCTCCGCCCAGCATTTTATCCGACTGGATGCGCGTCTGTTGTGGCTCGTAGCTGTGCGAACTGATCTGCTGGAGGCACACCTCCGACTTGGCGCTCGCTGCCGCCTGGCGTCCAATTGGTTTGCCAGCCAGATTTAAAGTTTTGACATCGCCTTCCGATTTGCTGCGCAACAAGTGATTGGCAGTTGTCCTGTGGAATGTCCTGAATTCTGGATTCGAATGTGTGGCGCGTCCAAGCAGCTGACGCTGTATTAACAGTTGCTTACTGCTGCCGCTTCTCACAGTTAAAGATTTTTTAAATTTCGGTGACGTTGTCGCTGAATTGTTGTTGTTATTGTTATTATTATTGTTGCTGTTGTTGTTGCTGCTGCTGTTGGCTTTCCTGAAAAGAGTTGCTTTGGCTTTGCTGGCGGCGCTGCTGGTGCTGAGTTGAGTATCGCGTTTCCTCAGTGCACGCAGTGACATTGCTTTATTTGACCGACTGGCAATCGTTCAGCCCGCATTGTCTTTATATTTAAAATTTGTTTTCCCTTTTTTTTGCGAGTTGCGTTTGTTCTGCTTTGGAACTAGTTCAAGCTTGGAGCTCGCTTGATGTTGGCTGCGCGCTAATTGCGCTCACGCACTTGAAGTTGGCTGCGCTACGTTGTGCCAGTGCTGCCCATTTAAAGTACTTTCAATTTAAAGCTGACGTTAAAATAATAAAATAAAAACTGTAATTAAAATGCTTTGAAATTTTGTATTTATTAGAAAAAGAGAATGCTGTAACAAATTATAAATTAATTGGTGCTTTGCACATCCTAACTGGCATTTGGCGCATTGACAAAGGCGCCGGCAAAAACGATATTCTTCTTGTTCCAGATGACGTAGAGGAAGGGACGATCGGCCTGAAACTGCAGCGGCAACATCATCATGCGCGTCATCATGATCATTCCAGTGGCAGCAGCTGCCTCGGTGCCCTCCTCGTTTACCTCAATCGTCGCCTTGTGCAAAATCTTCGACACAAAAAGTCCCTCAGGCGTCTCCAGCAGATTATCGAATTCGGCGCCATCATTAAATATTTTCTTGATGCCCAGCTGGAAAAACAGAAAGCAAAAAGCAGAATGCGGCAAACATTTGCATAAATAAACAAATCAATTAAATATAAACAATGATTAAACGCAACAATATTGATGAGCTCACTCAAAAAGGAGAATGCGATGGCGGCGATAAGATATGCAACCTTTTATATAATATAAAATTATGTCATTCTGCATTGTTTGAGTTGTTTTCTCTTTAGTAATACGTGTTTTAAAAAATACCCTTTTAGTCATGATCTTAAAAGTTTTCTAAAAACGGGAATTTTCGATGAGTTCATTTTACTTTGCGCAAAATGCTAAAAAATCAATTTTAAACGTTTTTGTGGGGGAACTAAATTTTTACGTTTAGGGGAAATTTAAATCCAAAATGATACTATAATTAATTAATAATAAAACTGGGCTATAAACAGAAATTCGTCTGCAATTTAACCGTTTTACAGTGTCTAATTTGGAAGATAAGCTACCAAAAAAATTTCTGGCGCAGAGCCAGAAGATAAGCTACCAAAATAATTTCTGGCGCAGGGCGAAAGTACTTCACAAAGATAAGCGACATAAATAATATGTAGGAAAGAAAATTCCATTGATTAGACGCGCTCAGCGACGTGTCGATAAAAAAATAAAGAAAAGAATTTGTATTCATAAACTGAGAATTGCTCACCTGCTTCAGTTTGTCGGCCAAATCGACGGAATAGTCCACTTTGAATTTGGGAAATTTGACCTGGACTTCTTCGACGACGAGTTTGTCGGCCAAATCGACCAGATTGACACTCTTCAGCTTCTCGGCCAGCTCCTTGAGGCCCTCGCGCTCCTGGGGCAACAGCACCAGCATGGACAAATCGGAATCCACGTAGGGCATGTCCAGTGCGGTGCAGTTGAGCTCCTCGAAATAGGCATAGCCAAATTTGGCCTTCTGATTCATATAGGGCAGTTTAATGCTCTGCTCCTCGCCCGTCCAGAAGTCATCCTCCTCGGTGCTCTCCTCCTGGAACTTATGCGCCCAGTTCCCCTTAAAATGCAGCGCATTGAGCAGCACCAAACGGGTATACTCATTAAAGCTATCGGCGGAGACGAGTTCGCTGATTTTGCCCTCTGTTTTGGCATTGACCCAATTGTTGATCGACTGGGCCGCCGCATCGTTGAGTGCAAAGTTAATGGACTCTGCCTCCGAGTTGTAGTCCTGCTTGATGCTCGCCTCATAGCTGGCTTTCAGCGGATGACCCTGCTGCACGTAGATCTTGTTGGCCACTTTTAGTAGAGGGCTATTTCTGTACTTTTGCAGCACAAACTGAAATGTTTCGGCCACCTCGGGGGGGAAGTTGGACACGTAACGCATACCCTTGGCAATCTCATCCGCTGTCTCGCCCTTGGCACCAGCAAAGGCCAGCGCAATGCAGGTCTGAATCGAGAAAGGCGAAAAAACAATGTTTTGCTTAACGCTCCCCGCGGCCAGTAGATGAAACAGTTCCGTGGTGAAGGTGGCGCCGCCACGCGCAAATTCCAAGTTGAAGTCGAACATTGTTTTTTGTTTGCCTGAAGTGGGTGTGAGATAAATATATTTATTTGTATATGTATATATATATGTATTATTTCATGTACGTGTAACTGCGGTTTTTTTTCCAAAGAGAGAGCTCGTCGTCGTCCAACACTTTTAGCTGCCTAAACGGTAATGCTTCGATTCAATTTTTAAGGCCACAACAAATAGCAAAGCAGCGCTGCTCCCACGCCGGCGTCGCTACCCATGACTCATCTTTATCAGCATTGTTTGTTCCCATTTGCTTTAACTGATAGTTGTTGCCCCATGACGTGTTTGTGGATGTTTGTAGTTGTCATTAGCACATAACCATTAACCAACTGCTGCCATTTATTTGATAGTTTTGCTTAATAGTTTCTTATCTTTGATAATTTAAACTTGTTTTGTTTAAATTCAACAGCTGATTTCGGCATAGTCGATAACAGGGCGATTGCACAAACTGCTCTCTTTTCAATTAAAACAGTTCACTGCTGAACTACCCAAGGATACTTAAAATTATTGGTTGCCCTTTAATATTATTTGTACAATAAACTTGGAAAATACACTACTGTGCCAAACTGAAAGCAAGAAAAGTAAGTAAAATGTAAGGTATATGTTTTATATTCGCTTAGAATGTCTCCATTTTAATAATTCGTTTCAAATCAACCGCTTCAAAAGCACCACTTCAAATCAAATCGATAACAGTGTTGGACAACCCAGTTCGATGACACGAACTGGTTCACTCGACTGTTGCTGTTGCTGATTGCAACACAATTTTTGCCGGCTCAGAAGACATTTTATTTTCACAACGAGCAGAAGTAAAAGTGCTGAATTTGCATATCTGCCAAAGGGGTAAGTGGGGTGTAAACAGTAATTTCCATAATATCGAACTGATTAAACTATACACTCCCCATACGAAGACAGCTAAAGTGCAAGTCTGAAACAATGAAAAACGCAATTCATTGCGTGCTTTTAATTATCGGCGTTGTTGCCGCATTTGGCGCTGCTGCTGCTGAGCAACCTTATCGCAGCAGCTTTATCAATCCCTATCCGCGCTTCAAGTTCTTCGAGGATGGCGTCGACCCCGGCGAGCCGCTCTTCCTCACCCCGCTCATCCAGAACGATTCGCTGCCCAAGCAGCAGGTGCAGCAAATGGCTCGTGTGCTTGGCGACCAATTCCAGGGCATTGAGAGCTACTCCGGATATTTGACTGTGGACACGGGCTACAATTCGAACATGTTCTTCTGGTATTTCCCCAGTGAAACGGATCGCGAGTCTGCGCCCGTCGTACTTTGGCTGCAGGGCGGACCGGGTGCCTCCTCGCTCTTTGGCCTCTTCACGGAGAACGGGCCGCTGCAGCTGGACGAGCAGGGCAAGCTGCAGAAGCGCAACTACACCTGGAGCAAGACACACAATCTGATCTACATTGATAATCCGGTGGGCACTGGATTCAGTTTCACGGATCACGATGAGGGCTATGCGCGCAACGAACGGGATGTGGGACGCAATCTGCACGAGGCTGTGATGCAGCTGTACGAGCTGTTCGAGTGGAGCAGTAGCACCGGCTTCTGGGTCACCGGTGAATCGTATGCCGGCAAATATGTGCCCGCCCTCGCCTATCACATTCACAAGGTGCAGAACTCGATTGAGGCGCGTGTCCATGTACCGCTCAAGGGCGTGGCCATCGGCAACGGGCTGTCCGATCCAGTGCACCAGCTCAAGTACGGCGACTATCTGTATCAGCTGGGCTTGATCGATGACAACGGCTTGGTGCAGTTCCACGATGCCGAGCAGAAGGGCGCCGATTGCATTGCGAGACAGGACATGTCTTGCGCATTTGACGTATTTGATTCCCTTATCAATGGCGACATGACCAATGGCTCCATCTTTAGCAATCTGACGGGCTACAATTGGTACTACAATTATCTGGTTACCCATCCAGATCCCGCCGATGCCAAACTGGGTGAGTTTCTGCAGGCGGGCGCCACGCGCCGCGCTATTCATGTGGGCAACTTGACGTTCCATGATCTGGACAAGGAGAACAAGGTGGAGATATTTCTGAAGAAGGATGTGATGGACAGTGTGGCACCCTGGATAGCTGAGCTCCTCAGCTACTACACGGTGTGCATCTACAGCGGCCAACTGGACATCATTGTTGCCTATCCCCTGACTCGCAACTATCTGAAGAAGCTCAAGTTCCCGGGCTCGGATGTTTATAGGAAAGCTCCACGAGAGGTTTGGCGCATTGATGGCGAGATCGCTGGCTATGTGAAGCATGCTGGACATCTGGTTGAGATTATGATTCGCAATGCCGGCCACATGGCTCCGCACGATCAGCCCAAGTGGCTCTACGAGATGATCAATCATCTTACCCACTATAAACATTAGAAATTGTTAAGAATTTTAAAAGAGCTTTAAATGTTTTTATGCGATACGGTTAAAGATTTGCTTTTCGTTCAATGATAATTATATACATTTTCTTAAAATAAATTAAAAATTAATGGGATATGCACTAAAATTGTGTTTTCTAAGCTATAATAAAAAAAATAAATTTAACTTTGTATTTTGAAATAAATTTTGGCGCGTACAAAAGTAAACAGCTGTTTAAGAAAAGACCCGTTAAATACCGCAAACAGCTGTTTAGGTGACCAGCATATGGTATTAAAAAACTAACCATTACCTTCACTTTGGTCACCCTGACACGATTTGTTTACGTTTCGTCGGCATTTTTAATTGCTTCTCTGAGAACACAAACATGTCGCAAACCGAATTAGACAAAAGCATTGAGATAATAACCAGGACAGAGGAGCTGGCCGATAAGATACTGGTCAACAAGCAGGAGCTGACGGTAATGGACAGGCGACGTCAGGAAACCCGGGAAGCATTGCGACTGATTGAGAAATCGGATGAGCCAAAAGTGTGGATAACAATTGGCAGCATGTTGGTCAAAATGAAACGAGCACAAGCAATACAGCTGCTTAAGAAGGGTATGCATATATTGTATATATTATCTTTATGTATGTACATGAGTTATATTTGCAGATCAAGAGCAAATAAATCAGCAAATCAATTTGATATACTCGGAGCAAAAGATTCTGGTCAACAAACATCGCGATGTGGAATTCAAGGCACCCTTTTTGGGCACCAATATCAAACCACTGGAACGCAAGGAATTCGATGCCTTAAAGGCCAATTTGCCTATGCTTTAAGTTCGATTTAACATAAGTGTCATTTAGCTAGAAATAAAACCCGCTTTTCTCTCATTTGCGCTCGCCTTACTGCATTTTCCAACACTGACGATAAGCTTTTTTGGCGTAAGAAAATATTGATAAGCAGGCAACTCTGGCATGTTGGCTCTCTCCACGCTCACCATTTGTTGTTGCGCCTCGTAATCGCGGTGTCGTCGTTTTTCGTTGTCTCTGGTTGTTTCTAAATTCTTTAATATTCGTTGGCGCTCGCTAATCCAAAAAAAAAATATATATTCAACTTAACTGAATGCAATTGCGGCGCAAATTGTCAACGTGTCCGTGTGTATTGACAAAGTGAACAAAATTACAGAATATTTTTTTGGGCATCATTTGTAACCGAAACGTGCGCTTACGTCGGATTGCGTGTGTGTGTGTTTGAGTGAGTGTGTGTGAATTCCACTCTGATTGTGTATGTGGTGAATTTGGCTCACCCTCCACCCCCCCAAACCGACATTCCGCCAGCGGCCCCTCAACAGCAGCAGCGTGCAAAAAGTAAATTTTAGTGCAAATAAATTGTTTTGCTTATCTCGGCGCGCGCTCGCTCGCTTGATATGAACAAGTGTGCGTGTGTGCGTCTGTGTGTGTGTGTGCGTGTCTGTGTGTGAGTGTTGTTAATTAATTTACAAAGCCGCCAGTCTCTGGCACGAGTGCTGAGTGGAGTCTTGCAAATAATACATACACATATACAATATATAAATATATATATATATTTGTGAATTTGTTAAAGAAACAAAATTTAGCGCGTGTTAAAAACAAGTGCGAGTTCCCCTTTGTTCACCACGCGTGCTCGCGACACCCACCCACTCAAAACAAAACTGCCCATAACAATAACAAAAAGGAGAAGCAGAACAACAACAACAACAACAAGAGTGCAACACTATAAAACAAAAACCGAAATACACGCAGAGGAGGCGTACTTGAAAACGAAAGTTCTTTCGCATGCAAACGATTGCGCATAAAAAAAAGTAAAAAACACAGCAAGAACACACACACACAGTTACACCGCACGCAGACACGTTCGCAAATTGCAAAACAGAGAGAGAGAGAGAGAGAGAGGGACAGAGAGAGAGAGCAGAGAGAGGAGAGGCACCGTGGCCACTTGGCCTTGAACTTGTGCGGCGCGGGAGCGCAGCGGTAAGTTGAGAATCGCCTTGTTTCTCTTACCTGCCTTTTGGCTAGTTTTAGTTTCCACATTCTTCCTTCAATTTTCCATTCGCAAGAGTCTATTTTAAAATTGATTGCAGGCGACTTTAAGTTATTTTTATCGAACGCACTATGGGCTGAGCCTGCATTTTGATTTCTTCTCAACTAACACTCCTCCTTTTTCTCTACTCTTCACTCTCTCCCTCTCTCTGTCTTTCGCTATCTCTCTCTGTTGTTTATCTCTGTTGTTTGTGCTTGACCAGCGCAAACTGCTCTATCAGCACTAGCTAAAACTTGTCCATCCACTTGAATAGGTTTGTTTTGCATATTAAAAAAAACCCAAGCTAAGTCAGTGTGTGTGTGTGTGCTTTTATGCGTATACGCTGATTGTAACATAGTACATCAAATTAAGTGACAAGCTCACAGCAAGCAGTAGCCGGATAGCGTCCACTGATAGCACAACAAGAACGAGAATCATAAATTGCCCAAACGCAATGGATCAACGACATTTCCCCACACACAGCTCAGCTCAGATTCGTTTCTAAGTGCGCAGTGCAGGCAAGAAGATGTGTGTGTGTGTGTGTGTGTGTGTGTGTGTGTGTGCATTGGTATTAGTGTTCTAAATGTCACTTTGAAGCTGCTCTTGTGCAAGCTGCGCTTCGTAAGCTGCACGACTGCGGCAGTCTTCGTGTCTGGTGTTCTTCTGTGCGTAAGCGAAGAAAGAACTTTAATTTGCTCTCAGCGAAGCCTGACACACACACACACACACACACACATATATATATCTATAAATGGGGGTGCTCTCTTGACGTCTAAGTTAAATTAAGTATAATTTTTTTTGTTATTCAAATATTTACATCAGATTTATACTCACTCACACATGCATTGCAATAGTTACCTTATATGAGTGAAAAAAAACCCAAAGCAGCAATATTATTTAGAATATATACACACATATGCATACACACACACTCACACACACACACTCACACACACACACACACAGACACTCACTTGTAATGATAATGTAACTTAAATTATAACTTTGCGCTGGCATCTAAGGGTTTTTTTTTATTATATTTTTACTATGATTATTGTAATTTATTCATTTACACACAAAGTATACAAATATTCCGTTTGATTAGCATACACTGCACGAAATCTACAAATGTCAATCAATTCTTTTTGGATTGTATTAACGAGATAAATTGCTTTTGGTTCTGTTTTATTCTTTTTTTTATTATAACAATTCCCTTTAATAGTTAGCTATTGAATTTTAATGTGTTTTTAATTGTCTGCTAATGTTTTTGCTGTGTAGTTGCAAATATGCATATAATGATGTGATAAAAGTCATAAAAGCTGCGCTTAACAAATAAATAAATGTTGTAAGCATGCATATATACATGTGTAAAGGCACACTTAGTCATGCTTTTATCGAACGGATTTCGTGCTTGATGCAACTATCTGTCGATAGCATTACTCATAGCTATGGCATTAAGCTGTCTTCAAAGTGATAAGCCCAAGAAATACACATTTACTAAGCTCAGCTTATTAATAAAGCCATTTGTCAAATGTTTGGGCTCCCAAATAAACTTTAGCTAGATAAATTTACTGAAAAATATCAGTTAATTTAACAAGTTTCAAAGAAACTTAAATCCCAACACAATCGTATATATTTATGGAATATATTTGTTCAAAGTTTAAAAAAAACATGGGCTTTTAATGAGTATTCAAAGTCAAATTTGAATAAATCATATTCTAGTCTTTAGTAAATTAATTGTAGTATTAATAAAAAAAATACAGTGTTAATCTCTATTTACCTATGAATTCTTGTGTCTAACTATTTTACTATTTACTGTTTGGTTTTGGAGTCACAATTGTTAAATAGTTTTACAAGTAAAACAAGTTTTCGCAGTACACGAAAACAAAATGCTTGTTCCTCATTTTTTGTTGTTGCTGCTGTTGTTGTTGTTGCTATTATTATTGTTATTTTGTTATTGTTATTATTCTGCCTTTATGTATGAGCTTTAATATAATTTGTAAAAATATGCGAATTAATGTTTGAAAACTTGTTTTCACACATGTATTTCAACACTTTTTGCTGTGTGTGTGTGCAGCTAACAAAAATTATATCTATTGCTTATTGGTGAAAGAACGTCGTAGTTCTAAAAATCAATTGCAAGAGTAAGTTGAGAAAAAAAAACACATGCAAATTTACTACTATTATAAAAACGAATTGAAAAACATTTTATTGGTTGTTGCTGCTGTAAAGGATCTGCTTGGAATTTGCAATTTGTTGGCTGTACATTGCACATTGTAAAATGTTACCTGGCAGTCTGATTAATTATGGGTTGTCTCTTGTGTTCGCCTGTCGTTCAAAACTCAAACTAGACGTTCGTCCGTCCGTCCATTCGTCCGTCTGTCTATCTGTTGATCTGAGCCGGTTGTTTGTGGCAGCAGGCAGCAGGCAGTAGGCAGCAGTTGGAGGCAAGTGCAGCGCCGGTTTTCTGTTCGTGGGTTCCGCGTTGATTTGTATTTTATAATTTCAGGCACGTTGCACGATCATTTTTGTTGCTGCTGCTGCGGCTGCTGAAGTTTTTTGCATTGATTTTGCTGCATACACCACATTCCCAATGGCAAAAATAAAATAAAAAAAATTTCCACTTACTATACGCATACACACAAACACACACACACGCACAACCACACACACACACACACACTGAGTGTACATAATCAAACGCTTGTTCGCTTGTTTGTCATATCAATATTGCATGCGAATTTATTAAATAATATTAATTGAATTTGAATTTCTAGCTGATTTCCAGCTGATTGAGAGAGCGCCAATGACCGAGAAAGAGAGAAAGCGCTCCAGCAGAGGCCGGAGGGTGTTCTTAAATGCGTCAGCAGGCGACTTAAGAAATTCAATAATAAAACGCAGAGCACGATAATATGTATGTGCACTCACATGTGTATTATGGTATATTAAGTACAACATGTACAATTGTACAACATTGTGCAACAACAACGAGAACGAAAGAAAGAAAAAGAAAAAAGAAAAAAGCTCACCACGCGCTGTTGATTAAAGAGCGCGTCACACACAGACACACAAAAACAAATTGAGTAAGGAGCAGGAGCAGCAGCAGCCACTTGTTGATGCAAAAGAGAGTGATAGTGAGAGTGAGCGAGAATGAGAGAGAGAGACGGCGTACATGGGGAAACTCACCATGCACGCGTTCGCTCTTCGGCCATCGATTGTGGTGTGATACTCTCGATTGCGCCACCTCTTTGTGCTCCCCTTCCTTGTAAATAGCAAATAGCAACAGCAACAACACTAAACAACACTGGCTGTGTTTGCGCGCGGGCCTCTTTTCATTGCCCCCTAAGGCTATTCGTGTGCTCCTTGGCAGCCCTTCCTTATTCGTGGGCAGCTTCTGTATGTGTGCGTGTGTGTGTGTGTGTGTGTGCGTTTGTGTGCGAAACTTATCAAGGTCATCACATGGCGTTGCTGCCGACGCCGCCGTTTTTGCTGCTGTAAGCGGGTTTTTCTACTTACACACACATGCTCAGCTGAACCCGCAGCCCCCATAGTTTTTTTTTTTTTTTTTTTTGTTTTTGAGTCACTGTCGCCTTCCATCCTTTTGGCGCAGAAATTCTTTAGCTTTTATGTTATTGGGTTTTTTTTTTATTTGTTGCTCTCTTGCTGCATACCGTGGCTTCGCCGTTGTTTCTTTTGCTTGCTCCCATTGCTGGTCTGTTTGAAGTGGCGTTGTTGTTATTGTATTTGTTAATGTTATTGTTGTTGCTCCCCCCACCGCTCCTGCCACCTGTATTATTTGAATTACTTTGGTTTACCATGGCACCCGTTACGAGCTTTGGCATTGTATGATTTCGTTTCCTACTGGGCAACCCCTTTAGCCCCGCACCAAATCTCCCCTGGCTGATCTTAGCATTTTTTATGCTCGGCCTCAAACGGTTTGCCGTGCAAATATCTCCAAAATACGAGTGGAATTTAACTTAATTGCTTGAAATTATGCTGACTTTCATTTTTTTGGACTGAGAAAAAAAGCTGCGGGCATCTTGTGGCGAAATTATGTGAAATATTCTTAAGTACAAAATGTGTAACTATGCGAAAATACTTTAAGAAAGAAATAAAGAAAATATTCATCGTTGTGGTTGGGCAAACTTCTATGTAGACTTATTCATTTAGAAGGACAAACAACTGTTAATGTTAGACTGGTCATCATCTGGCGAAAGATAACCTAATATCAACAGTTATGTAGAAACTATCCACTAAGCAAACTGTTCCTCTTTACGACAGTTTGTCGCAGGCAAGACACAACTTTAAGATACCCTACACAATCTAAGAGCCTTTTATGATAGAAAAGAAAATTAAAGAAAAGCATACTTGATAAATGTGTGTATATAAAACAATCGTTGATTTAAAACATGCTTATTTTCGCAGAGGTAATTCAACTTTAAGTTATCAAAATTTTAATGTGGCAAACAGCTGTTCAAAAGCTTATTTCCTTAGATGAAATATCACACCTGTTGTCCACTCATTTTTCTAACATCCTCTGTGGCACATTAGCCAAGATAACTTAAAATTATTCTTATCAGTTGTGTTAGTTCTACCCAAACTGCTCAGTTCAAGTAAAATCTTTCATTTAAGCATAAAGAACAGTTTAAATTGCTATAAATTCGCTAAGAAGGCGAGGTCGGTTCACTGTACGCAACCAATGGGTTTGCTTACCTCTAAATTTATTAGTGTCTGGTGCACCAATCACATTATTCGCTGCTTTTCGAGCGTCTCTTTTACTACGATTATTTTATTTAATTCTTTTTTTTTTCGTATTTTTATTTGCACAACGCGACGGCGTCGCGCATCAACTTGCAGCTATTTTTAGTCTTTTCTAATAAGCGCTGGCTATTTTTAGAGTCCCGTGCAGCAGGCCCAGCTCTTCAGTGTGTGTGTGTGTGTGTGTGCATGTGTGTGTGTGTAGTGTGTGTGAAAGAGAGCTGAGTGTTTTTTTTCAGCCCCCGGCAGCAGCACTTGGCATCAGTTGTTTATCTCAAAACTTGTCCGCTTTTCTGTTACTTTTTTGTTTTGCCTGATTTCTTTTATTTTTTATTATTATTTTTTTTTTTTTGCAAGATCATTATCATTGGTGTCTCCGCAACGCTATTGCAGTTTCGTTTTGGGCCGCTTCTCGGGCCCAAGGGTAATTGTGTTTCGCTGGCTTTGGCTACTTGGCCAGTTAGCTAAACGGGTTTTCAAAGTCGTTAACGTAGGGTATGCGAGGCATAGGCCTAGCTGCCTAGGATATTGCCCATTTGCTTAGAATATGTGTCCCATTTATCATTTAACTGCACCTGTAGGTTTGCTCAGCTTGAAATTGTGTGGAATTTAGTGCTCTATCGTAGCATTTCTACTCATTTCTAGCTGTTTGCGAACGTAGGTCATTTATATTTATAGCTGGCCGAATTTTTTGTGCTTGTAAAAAAAAATCCAGCGAAAAACATTTGTTCCACTTGTGGCATTGATTGCCATAATATCGCACACATCATAATGATGGCTGTGAAAGTCTCAAATGGTTCATTAAGCTGCTTAACTATAATTCCATATATTGAGAGATACACAAATACCCTTACCCTGAAGGCTCTCAAATGGGTATATTACTCATTGCTATACGTTTTAAGCTAGCAATTAATTTATTGCAGATGGCTTTTTGAACTTCAGTTTTAGAACTGTTGAAGGCTTTCAAGTATTTGCAGAGAATAGGCATATTTTAGTTGAAAAGCTTATAATTATTTACCTAAAAAAAAAAATTGGAATTGGAAAGTATGTTTGCCAAACATTGTTTAAATGCCACATTGATCGACGGGTCAAACAACAAATCATAAAAAACAATTTGTAAAGTCGCTAAACGTAATACGATAATTATCATAAAATGCAACTTACTTAATTTTAAATTACCAACTGCGGCTGAGACTGTGTGGGAGTGCGGCACCTGCGTGGCTGTTTTTGTGACCACACAAAGTGCCTAAATACGCCTTTTTTCCTTCACGGACACCCCACAGGCCCACAGCGCACCACTTTCAAAACCTATTGCCTCTTTCTCAGTCGCATTGCTCATACGCAACGTTGGCCCGCGCATGACTTTTAAATACATTTAATGAGCAGCTTGTACGCTGGTTTTCCTTTTGTTAGAACAGCATTTTCTCTTTTATTTTTCTACCTTATTTTCACTTTTTTTTATGGCATGGTTTTGCAGTCCTTTGAAGTTGACGCGACAAAAGTTTGTGCTCTTTAGCGCTGCCGGCTAATTAAATATATATATAAATATATGTATATATATATATATATATATATATATATATATGGACAATTGGAAGTTCTCTAATCCGAGCTGCAGAACAACTTTTAATTAGTTAAAGCTATGCGCAAATTCAGCAGTTGATTCAAGTGTAGTAATTGCGATTTAATTGAAGCGCAAATCAATTTATTGTTTACTTTGTTGTTGTTTTTATTTTTATATTTTTGCTGTTCAATTCTTGAGCCTTTTGTGGCACAAACACTTGACCAAAACAGAACAATCATCTGACCAAACGAATTCAATATTCTTGTGCTTGACAATCATTTTGTACAACGCCATTTGTGAAATAAATAACAGGTAATTAAGCCTGATTGACGGCGAGATACCCTGTATTGGACTGCTGGCAATACAGCTAGTTTACTTATATCCATAATAAAGTTTGTGCCGCGAAATTTGGTTTAAAACAACTGGTTATGAAAGAGATTATCAAAATTCAAGTGAAAAAATCGACAAAAATAAAATGATATTAATAATAAATTATATTTTGGTTGTCGTTTCTCAGACATAAAAGTAACAGGGTATAACAAAAGGGGCAAAAAAATAAGTTATTTTGCTTGTATAATATACAAAATTTTAATTAAATAAATATTTAACGTGCAAAATTGTGTGTTAAGATTCATGATTTTTAATAATTTTTCTGCAAGCATTTGTACATATGAATAAATTATTAATCAGCACAAACAACAACTATGCGCTGAGTTAGCCTTGAGATCATTAGCCTGGCTTGTAGACGCTGGAGACCGAAATCTTTTGCGCTGGCCACTTTGGGAACTCTTGATTTAATTGCTTTCATTGAGCAAATCAACACATTGCAAAGTGAACAAGCAGAAACCAATCAAGCACTTCGACCTGTTTGATCCATTGTGCCCCCCCAGCCGAGTCTACAGCATTTCCATTAACCCTAATTCTATTGTTTTTTTTAAAACATGTTTTCCAAGTGTTCTAAATTTGTTGTGTTGTTTTTGCCTAGGGAGATTTTAGTTGTTTTTGAGGATTCTTTTTCCCATAAAAAAAATCGGCAAATAACAACTAAATCTACTTTATTGTCAAGAGACTGATAAATATTCCAAGACTGTTGTTCCCCATGGCTATTCAGTTGCCTAAGCCATTTTTGATTATAGCCGTATTGACTGAGAACTAATACTTAGCTCAATCGCCGCCAATATACAATTATAGATTAACTAATGCCAAAAGTGCATTGACATCAGCAGATTTCAAGCATATTAATTATACTACAATTGTATAATTTGGTGTATAGCATAAAGCAGAACGTTTATTTTGCTTGTTTTTTATGATGATTAACAGTTGTTTCATTAAAAGCTGTTTACTGTTTTAGTACGAGATTAATGCTCAAATATGCAAACAAAATACATTTTAGTTTGAACAATGTTATTATTTATCGAGTGAATACACAAAATAAAACCAACTGTTTTTACTGTTGGACCAGGTAAAAAGATCTCGCATTAACCTTGAAATCCCTAAAACGTTCTGCGTGCCTTAATACTCAGTTTGAAGATATGCCGCTAAGTTGATATTTTCCATTGTTTAGCTCCGATCGATGACTATATACAAAAACAACAACAACAACAACAACTGTTTGACGCATCTAAAACAGAGACAGAAAACAGCCTGGGGCTGTAATAGTTGTATGTTATTTGTATGCTCATCTTCAGAGATCATTATTTAAGCGAATTCAGTTGTCTGCTTCAAATGCGGCCAGGTGATTAAGGTGTCAACTTGGCCAAAATCCAAAGTCAAAGCAGAAAAGACACAGAAAAAAAATAAAAATTTAATACAAAATGAAAAATAAAATATGTGTTTTGAAATTCCTTCGACATTTTTATGGCACAAGCAAAATGTTAGGCACAAAAAATAAAAAAATGAAACCGAAGAAAAGAAAAACAACAATAAAGTGTGAAAAAAATAAGATACAAAAAAAAAAGACCCAATAAGAAGTTGAGATTTGATAAAGCAGCTAAGGAAATAAATCAATAACGAAAAAATGATTAAACTCGACAGTTAACCGAGGCGCTGTACATGTGTAGAGTGTATGTGCGTGTGTGTGTGTGAGTGTTGTGTGTGTGTGTGAGTGTGTGTGTGTTGTGTATGATTTGCGCTTTGGTTTTGAATTTTTTCCTGTCTTTTTGGCAAGTCAAACATTGGTTCAAGCAACCGGTTCTCAAGAGATTTCACGCGTTTCCAGCCACCAAATGAAGCGTCAATTAATGTTTAATAAGTGGTGCTGCTGTGGTTGTGGTTGGACTACGTGGTGTGGTGCGCACACAGGAGGTAACTACACACGTAAAGTTAATATCTAAGTCATTCCATTTTTGGGCACGTGTTCACATTTATATCGAATAAAAAAACCAATAAGAAAAAAGTCAAAATAAAAGCCGTGCTAAGCAGCATCGGATAAAAGTAAACAAAAGCAAAAAGCCAAAACAGAAACACGAGAATAAATCACAAACCAATCAAAGACACACCAGCCGCAGTCGCTGAAGCAGCCCCAAAACTGATTCTTAAGTATTTCCGAGCATGCCAGCCGCTCTGTCGCCCCCAACCACCCCGCTGTTGGCGAGCCAAATGATCGTGCGATTAACTGTTAACAAATCGTGCACACGCTGATGTCATACACGAATCATGTGCTCTCTCTCGCTCTCACTCACTGGCTCTCTCAGTCTCATTGGTTCGCTCTCCGCACGTCGTTCGTTGTTCTCGTGCGCTGTTATCGCACTGCGCAGCGTCTGGTTTGTTGTTGTTGTTTGTGTTGTTGTGATGTCATTTATGCAACCAGCATTGCAGATAACTGCTCGCTCTCGCGCTCTCTTTTTGCTGCTGTTTCTGCTCGCTGAGAAAGCTGTAGGCATTATTCTAATTGGATTCCGGCTCGCACATGCAAACAAATCTTTGCGTGTGTGTTTTTGTATACACATTTGTTGTTGCTTCTTGTTGTTCAGTTGAACTCGCAATTTGTTGACTTTTCGTCGTTTTCTGTTTATCACATTTTGTTCATTTCGTTTGACTCTCTATCAGCGCGCGCGTGAGTGTGTTTGCGTGTGTGTGTGTGTGTGTGTGTGTGATTGTGTCTGTGCCTGTGCACAGTTTCGCTTTGTATCTTCATCTCTGCTCGATTTCTCACTTGCAATAAATACCAATTTACAACATTTTGAATGTTTACACGTGACTTTAGTTACGCTGTTGACTCTGCCGCGAGCATGTGCAGCATAATGAGCCCGCAACAATAACAAGTAGAATAACAAGAAAGCTGCCAATATGGGTGACATTTATCTGAGCGCTTTTTCTATTTGCTGAGCTGATTAAACGATTTTGCGCCTTTTGCTGTTTGTTTATTGTGTTGTTTGTGTAACACTTGTGATTGTTGTAGTCTTGTAAATATGTATTTACATATTTACCTGCAAACATAATTACATATATATCAAGTTGAGGGTTGTTTTTTTTTTGTTTTAGCAATTTTGCATGTGATGCTAACTAAATTGCTTATTCGGAATTATTAAGGAAATATTACGTATACAACAAGTTGCACTCGTACTTTGTAAATAGTAAATAAATCACAAGTTCGCAATCTGTATTTATTAGTCTGTTGTATACATTATTAAATTGTATATTTTGGAATACCACAATTAGGATGAATTGGCTTCGCCTAAGAAAAATGAAGTCATTAAAATTTGTTTGACACTGGCTCAATTAAAAATTTTTTAATATCTTTATTAGTTGTATGTTTTTTTAATGATTTTTTTAAATCATTTTGTATTACGTAAATGGGTAATTCTTCTCGGCACAAAACAAATTAACGAGAGTGTTGTGTATTTTTTAATAGATAAATTAGTAATTAATATGGAAATTAAGAAAAAAAAAAATTGCCTTTTTTTATGATTTAAGCACAGCATGTTTTGATGTTGCTTGTTTCCTTTTACCTTAGTCATAGGTGCTTTCAAAATAATAATCGCATTTTCTTGTGCAATTTTTCTGCAATGTTTCACATAAACTAATTAGACAACAAACAAACAAAAGTGACAAGCGCTAAACGCTTTAGTTTATTTCTTATTCAATTGTAAGCATGTGAAAAGCACAGACAAATAATGACTGTATAATTATCACTATATGCCAGTTGGACATTGTAAGCCTGTTAAAATAAATTACGTTTACAAAAGCTAGATTTATAATTAAAATGTAACCAAAGTTTCATTGGCTTGTCCAAAACATAGGCATATGTTTTTTTTTTTTCATTTTGTTTATTACAGAGCATTTGGCAATCGTGCACTGCTCTTCCTGCAGTTCTCAATATACTGTTTACCTTTGCGGATTATTCACGCAATCGCTTTGCCTACAAAAGCATGAGAAACAAACACACACAAACACACACACACATGCCTCTCGCCTTGCTCAAGTGTAGGTGCTGACCGTTACGCCCACATGGTACGCCCCAATTACGCAAAAGCAATAGCCGCCTTTGCTTGCGCTGCTCGTTGCCACATTTATCGGAGCTTGTCACACGATTCGCAGCGGCATCGGCATCGGCATCGGCGTCGCTGTCGATGTCGACGTCGACGTCGTCAAGGACAGCATTGCATTGAACTTGAACGGGGGTTGGCTTGTAGCTTGTGCGCTACTGACTTGCAATCGCTGACGCCAGGGGGCGTGCTCAACACTTGCATTGCTCACTCACAAGACCAAAGCTCCTCCGATGCGACTGCAACTCACTCAAAGCTCGCTGCTCGTTGGCAACTCACTCACATTTTTGAGTTAAGTTTTATGCGCCTGTGAGTTATGCAGCGGAATTTTCAATTAGCTATCGTG
Organism: Drosophila picticornis; assembly: GCA_035043845.1. NCBI lineage: Eukaryota > Metazoa > Arthropoda > Insecta > Diptera > Drosophilidae > Drosophila > Drosophila picticornis. The sequence continues at coordinate 15,897,015 of JAWNMR010000493.1, forward strand.
GTACTTTTTGGAGTATTTTCTGCATAAATTAAATTACCCCAGCCTTTGAATATTGCAGTGACGTCAGTGCGAACAACATGCAATGCGGAAATGCTTTCAACTTTAAACTTTCCATCTAAAATTAGCGAACAACTAAAAACAGCAGCAGGCAAAAAAAAAAATATTTAAATCGAGACTTGTAGTTGCTGTTGCTCTCTGTTTGACTCTCTGACTTTGCTGCAAAAGTGCTGCATACCTTGTGGCGTTTGCTGTGTGTTTTGCATTCGTCTCGAAATACGAAACGCCTGCTGCTAATCAAAGTACAAGCAAAGCCAAATGCAACTGTCGCCATTCCCAGCTGTATTTGTTGGGTTCGCTTGGTTTTATGTTTGCGACCATTTCCGGCGACATTTTCAACTCGATTAGAAATTCAAATGGCATTCACTTGCATTCGCTTGACAACCAGCAAGGGGGCGGCGTCGGGGGAGGCATGGTTTATCAATTACAGGCACAGTGCCAAAGTCGTAGACGGGTTCACAGTCAAACGCCACACTTGCCGCAAGTCGTTGCGGCCGTTCATTTCAAGGACATGTACATGAAAATGCTTATGAATTTATGCAATTTATTCACTTGGCATTTTAAATGCAAATCCGAGGGGCGTCTGACACGATTTTAGAGTCTACTGCTTAATTTAAGTGCGAAACTACAAGCCTGTTTGCATGTACGATATATAAATGGATAATAGATTTAATTGCCAATTACCTAAGGCAAATTAAACATCTTAAACTAGTCTAAATTGAAACTGAATCGAGTAAAGCATCATTTAGCAAGGGCATAAATATATTTTGCAGTAGAATGCATTTCTGATCCCTCAAAATATATATACATTATTGATCACAATTAACACTTGAGTCGTCTTCTGTAAAATAGTACTGATCCCAGTGACTATGAAAGTAAGAGTCTTCAAATTTTGGAAAGTTTATTCCCGTAAACCATAAGCAGATCAAGTTCATTTCATTACATCGACACAAACAGTGAACATCGATATAAATGTTCGATAGCAATACACCAAAATAATAATAAAGACAAAGGCTTACAATTGATCTGGATGAAAATTCTACAGTTAATCAATAATATGTCAAGGTAAATTCGAAAGTCTTGTCGATGTATATTCATTTATTAACTGTAAAAATTTCATAAAGATCAGAAAACATATCTTGTTAACCAAAACATATTTTTTTATTAAGCAAGCAGTTCCTGTTGGCGGCGTTTGTCGCAAGTCTGACTTCAGTTTCGAGTTTGGGGATTTTTTTTTATTTTTTGTAGCCCTTCAGTAACTGTAACAGCCCAAAAAAATTAATATAGGACAAACGCTTGCATTACTAATTAAAAAATACATTTTTAAATGATGGATTCAGGTCCAAGTTTTGATAATCGCTTCGATTTAATATATTTACCCGATTTATCTATGATTTCATAGTTGAATTCTATTTTTACTCTTTTCTAAGTCATTTTGATTAAGTGATTAGCTAAATTAAACAGAATTCAGATAACTGTCAGTTTAGTTCTCTCTCTTTAGAGATATTTTATTATAGCTTCTAATTCATCCACACAAACAGTTAAGCATTTATTACTTTTATCTTACAGAATGCATTTATCTATTCGCACAACTCGTTGAATGCACCTCGCCAACAGAAGTTGCCATAGACAAAGACAAAGACAAAGCAAAAGCGAAAGCGAAACTGAAGTTGGCCATTTGGTGGCGCGACACAACTGACCAGAGTCACGAAGTGAATGTGCCTTGGGTTGGGTCTCTTAGAACCCGATTGGCAACCTGGTTGGCTGCATTTGCATACCAAGTTCTGATTCCTATTGCAATTGTTGCTGTTGCTGTTGTTGTTGTTGTTATCTGTCGCAGCGGAAATGCAATGCGGCGCTGTTTGTTGACTGCTGACTATGTGGTAAGTTGCCACATTGCCACTTGCAACTTGTGTCTTGGCCCAACTGGCAAACGTGTAGCTTCAGAGTGATTGACACCGCGTTGCACGCAGCTTGCATTTTTGATAGCCAATCTCCACTATACCCACAGCCCCCCCCCTCCCCCCTCCCCCCATCACGACTCAATTGAATACCTCTTTTCACATTCCATATTCGAAATGGCAAACAAATTGGTATCTTTCATAACATTTATTTGGCAGTTTTTTTTAGTTTTTTAGTTGGGCCGCAAGCTCATAAACCTAAATTGCATTTTCTTTGATTTTGATTTTCGTCCATTTTGCATAAATGTGAGCGTGTGTGTGGTGTGTGTGTGTGTGTGTGTGTGTGTGTGTGTGTGTGTGTGTGTCTGAGTGTGTGTGCATAGAGAGTTCTTTGGCGTGCCTGGCACTAGCTGGCACCTGGTTTGGGGCGACTTTGGGATTCCGTTTCGATTTGGCTCTTTGTGCTAATGGCTTGTTATAGCATAAAATCGCGTTATCCTTTAACTCAGTATGAGTGTTTGTATGTGTGTGTGTGTGTGTTTGACAGGCTGTGTAAGTTATTGGTTTTTAATAGCGCGTGCCGTGCGCATGAAAATCATTTCGTTGGCATATCATCAATAACAGGCGGCAGCCAAGAACTCAAATGAAAACAAACACACATCGAGATATTTGTTAAATTATGCAAATATTAGGGCATATAGTACCTATATATATATATATATACATATATATTTTCCTCTTACGCATTCCCATAAGATACACGTTTATGTGTTTAATCTGAGTTGAGATTATTTTTATCTAACTGTCTAAAATTCTGCGTAATTCTGACAGCAGATTAGTCTTTTATTAGTTTTAGTTTTGTTTTAGATTAGTGCTTTATTTATAGCTTTTTCTCAAGATATTTATAACATAATCTTCAGGTGTGTATTTGTTAATCTGTGTAGTCCATAAGGCAACTAACTCAACCAACTATTGCTATAATTAAACGTCTGATTGCTGTCTAAATGCTTGTAACGTTTTACAAATTGTAACTATTCATAACATTTTAATAAAAGGTTGTTTATACAAGAACTCAACCGATTGTTCCTATGAAAGCTATAGAATATAGTAGTCCGGTTAATTTTTGATTTGCAAGTGCAGAGAATAATAATAAAACAATAATTGCAATAAGTTGAACATATGTGGTATATATAGAAACAGACAGAAAGGAGAACAGACTGGTCGACTCGGCTAGTGTTAGTGATCAAGAGTCTATATACTTTATGAGGTCGCAGAACCCCCCCTTTAACAAACTTAACCAAAAAAATTATATAACCTTCTGCAAGGGTATACAAATTTTGCAGAGTGTCTTTCACGGCTATAATTAAATTCTTTATGATCTTTGTTTGCTAAATATTAATATGGATGCAAAGAAAGAAATTCGCAGCCAATTAAAATAAATTGAAGACTGTCTTTTTATCACTTGCAGATTGCTAATTTTTGAAAAGGTAGTTCCACGGACTGCAGCCATAATTTAAAGGTAAGTTTTTCATGCGACTATATAAATTTCTAGCGCTTTAAGTTAACAAACCAATAAATCTGTGGCACGTGGCAAGAACCACATAAAATAGGCAAACTCCCAGATATGGACACAAATTCTACAATTCTGTGAAACTCAATTTAAATAATTATGTTAGTTTCACAGTGCGAAGTGTGCCGGGGAGGGGTGGTGTGCGTGGTAAGCAGTAAAATTACTGAGTGCTTAAGGGTTTTAAGCCATTTTCTTGCTGTTGTTGTTGTTGCTGTTGTTGGGGTAACTTCCGGTTCAATAGGGCGGCAAGAGAACAGACATTTATTCATTTAACGCCTCATTAATTCATCACTTTCAATAAAATTTTACGCTTACATACACACAAGAGGTGTGTCCAATGTGTGTGTGTGTGTGTGTGTGCTGCTGCTGCGTTAGATATGAACCGCAAGTAGTAATAGACTGGAGAGCTGTCAGTCGCTCCATTAGAGAGCCAGTAATGCTTGCCTACCTGAATCCTTGCGCCTTTAATTAAGCGTGCAATGTGTACATGCGTGTGTGTGTGTGTGTCTGTGTGTGTGTGTGTGCTTGTGTAAAGCTCATTGAATTTCGCGTTAATACATTAACTTTTATTCGCGGCAGAGTGTAGCATACGTTCAGGCGCCAAAGTTGCAACTGACTTTCAGAAAGCCATGCAAAAGGCATGAATTGTAATGCATGCACATGACCAACGCTTAATTGGATCTCTTTCTTTTTTTTTTGTCAAGGGGTGTGGGGCTGAGGATGCTGGCTTTAGCAAGCACTAATTGCCAGGTTAAACATGTTAAAATGGCAAAGCGTTGAACTAAATATTTGTGGAACTCTGCTGTTTTCGATTTGTACAGTTTTCTGTGTTTACATAAAGCCAAAGCTAATTTTGCGCAGCAAATCACTTGACGCTGTTAAAAGGATTTTGATAATAAACAGACGCATCTTTCTTCTTCTTTTTTTTTAATTTTTTTTGGATGTCTGCTTGCCACATTCCACCAACACACACACACAGCGGCAATAGTCGACGCCGGGCAACGTTTAAAAATAACTCCTTGTTGAAATTTCCATAGAATTCGTGCATATTGAAAATGTATGTACAAATATTGATATTTTCACTTGTGTGCTAATTTTAAAAATAATTCAAATATCACCCACACACGCACACACACACACACACATACACAAACGCCTGCAATTTGGCAAAGAAAGTCTAAACAGAGACTCGCCTTGACTAAGTACACGAATGTGTTTTGTTTTGTTTTGTTTTGTTGTGCGGCCTCAATGCAACTAGTTGTTATGTGCTACACCTATTTTTGCGGGTGATGCTTATAAAAATAAGTGATATATTTTATTTTGAAAATCATGCGCACTTCTCCGCGCCGCGCACTTCCATTTCCAAATGCAACATTACCAAAATAACTGTAACAGCAGCAATAGCAACAGCAACAGCAACCGCAGCAGCAACATCAGCAGCAGCAGCAGCAGCAACAGAAACAGATGCTCAGGCATCAGCAGCCGATTTCCTTTCTTTTAGTTGAAGGAGATCGGTAGTCAAAGCAACAACACACACACACCCACACACACACACACAGACACACACACACACTGACACACACAGACAGCGACTGCGGCACGAAAATACTTGTACAATAACAAAAACAAAGAAAACCAAAAATAATACGTAAAATTGCTTTAATTTTAAAATATATTTTTCACTGTGTGTGCGCGCGCCTCTCGGCCTTTCGATTTATTTCGAGCGATCGGCCAGAATGAAGAGCTTTATTAGCGCATCGGTCGAGCAATCAAACGCGTCGCAACGTTCGATTGAAACGCAGTTAAACCAATCGATATTCGTTCGTGTGCCAAATGCGGTTTTAAGCTTCGATTAATTGTGGTGCACTCCTCGTCCGATAGACGATAATAAAGCGCGGCGAGTTTGCTGCTGCTGTTGCTGTTGCAAGCGTGTGATGTGATTTGATTGAAGATTGTTTTGACATGAGAATTGCATATAATGAAAACATGTATTCCAATTGATAACTATATTTGTTAACGATGGCAAACATAAGCCAAACTATCGATAAATTTTAGATTACTGCAGCCTGTTTATATAGGAGCAAATAACTGCTTTTTAGCTCGATTGATTATCGAACAATTTGTCTCGCCCGAAAAAGTATATATGTGTATATATATAATTTTGCAACTCCCTTATTTTACCAGCGAAGGTAAAGAATAAGAAGATTGTTTGAGGCCCATTATAATCTCATTAGCCGAAGATAATATTAGCCTTGTACGCGTTGACGATTTCAAGGCTCGTTTCGCCTTTCGCCTGCTGGTTGCTTCACCTGCCACTCCCATCAGTCATTTCCATCATTGCGTTTTCGATTTGGAAGTCAGACACAGAGTGAAAGTTAAAGCCAAGCCGCAAATCCTTTCGACAAAACATGTTCGCAGACCGCAAACTCAAACGCAATTCGCATGAAAATCCCATTAAAACGCTTTAAAAACGCTTAGCTCGAAAAGCTTATCAAGCACACCCAACTCGAAGGCATATTAATATATTGTAGAATAGAAGGTGGGCGGTGGGGGCGTGGCATTGGAGCTTTGCCACCTGCACTTTCAAACAGTATTTTCAATTGTTTGGTAGGATTTTATTTTTGTTTCTTCTATTTTGTTTTGTTTTTTTTTTCTTTTTTTTTTTTGAAAAGGTGCTTCTGGCCGCGTTGTGCGGAATGGTTGGTTATTTATTTTGGGTTACCTCTAAAATTAAAATGGCTCAAAACACAAGACCAACAGACACACACACACACACACACACACTCACACACACTACACACACGACGCCAACAACAACACAAACAACAAGAGCAACAACAACAACAAAACAAGAGCGAAACAAACGAACAAAAAAGCGTTTTTTATAGAACATTTATTTATAATTATACATTCTCGATGTATATGCGATTTTCTGCGCCAGTAAAGTGAAGTGTAGGAAATATCGTGCACAGACATATTTTCATTTCGATCCGATTCAATCCAATCCCCAGCCGATCCTCCACAATATTCAATAATTTCGCTCGTGTGCATTCAATTTAAATACAAATCAATTATTATAAATATTCGTAATAAATGAAATCAACTCGTAACGAAAAATTAAATGCGTGGACGTATATTTCCGGCTGGCAAATTAAATTAGCAACAATGTGCTGAAAAAAAGTGTGAATGAAATTACATATTTCTTGTTTTATGGCAAAGTGCTCTTAAGTGGGGTCAACCAAAAAAAAATAAAAATAAAAATAAAAAAAGTAAAGAAAGAAAAGGCAAAAAATCGCCAATGTTGAAAAGTGAAATTCTGTCAAAGCAATTAAATTTCCCAAAATAAAGTCGAAACATCTGTTCTTTGTTGTTTGTTTCCTACGAAAATCGCGCAAAGTGTATGGCAACAGCAGCAACAACAAAGTTGTGCATAACAGAATGTTAAGCGTACGAAAAATGGAAATGCTTTTGTGTGCAGCTAAAATGTTGCCAACGCATGTTGCTGACCGCCAGATGGCGCACGCCATTATCGCTGCCCATAGGTGGCGGCAACAGCAGCCCCATAAGCACGATCGCCTACGCTTAGATGCGGACAGATGGCGCCACTCGAACTACAGCGCCCCATTGTAAGCAATCAATGAATTTGTTATTATTTATACAATAAATTAACAATATTTGTCAGCAGTGTTCAATATTTGTGTTGACAGTGAAAACGTATAAGATAGACTTTTAAGATTTTTCCAACTAGCATCCTTTGAGCCACTCGCACACTGCTATCACAAGCTGTAAAGCTTCTTAGTTTGATGCCAGCTAATCCTTTGCGATGCCTCATCTGGCGGCTATTACGCTGCTGTGTTAAGTGCTTCCCTCCACGTTGTGAAAGCTGTAACAACTCTTGAGTGTTTTCCTACACTTACACACCCTCAAGTGTGGATAAAAAACTCTTAGTTGTTTGTTTGCAATTTTGAGTGTTGAACAACTGTTGCTGTTTTAGAAAATTTCAAGTAAAATCAATGACCTTTGACTTTGTTGTCTGTCAATAACTACTGAAAAACAATAAGATATTTTTATGCTATATTTTCCTGCCTGCTTGTGGAATTAAATTGATTCAAAATCGCATTTGTAGGGTTTTCAAAATACTAACAAACAGTTAAATAATATAAAAAAGTAAAGTGGATTGAAAACAATTCAAATATTTTAAATCATTAAATGTATAAATAATCATATTTCTACACCACTTAACTAAGTAAGTGTGTTGAGTGTATTTAAGATACGCCTTTCTGAAGATGCCACTTTAGCCAGCCTAGGGCCAGGTTTTGGCCTAGGCTGCTTAGAAAAAAACAGAGAGATGGGGGCGGAGACACTGGGATTAGCTGACAGGGTTGTGCTGGTTGGGACGGAGGGTGAGTGCTTGGCTGGGAGTAAGTAGGGTTAGCGACATGTCTTTCATTCCAAAGCAAATGCGACAAACGTTTCCGTTTCCGCTGAAATTCAATACGCACGCACGCCACGACTCCAAAATGCCGCCAGGCACATGTGCTCCACTCTTATGCCCATCTCTATATATCTATACGTATGTGTATATTTGTACTGATGTATATATTTCAGAATTTTCTACTAGTACGAGCAGTGTCCCCTTTTTTTGGCACTCGCCTCGCAGCGCATATTTTGCAGCAAACTTCATGCAATGTTTTCGACTTGTGTTTTTTTTGGCTTTTTGTATTTTTTTTTGGGTTTTTTTTGTTGCTATTCGCAACTGAAAGAAACAGCTAAAAGCATTAACGACTCTTTCTAAATTGCAACAAAATGTTGTTGTTTACTTACGCAAATTTGTGTAGACTTTGGCTGGGTGCCAGGAATTACGAAAAGCCGCGACGCCATTTTCGAAAGAATCTCAAAATGCCAGCCAAAAAAACCTCAACAACAACCAGCGAGAACCTCAAAACGCCTCACCGAGCACCAGTTTATTATGGAAAATATTTACAAGAATATTTGGTAACTTATTTATTAATTGTGGCCCACATGATTTACGAAGGGTGGCCGGGGTAGGGGTAGCCATGCGTTGTCACCCCATTGAATTCAACAATTTCATTTTCGTTTTCTTTTTCATAGGTGGGCGTTTTGTGTGAAATGTTGTTTGTCTGTGAGCAGCGTATAGGGCATGTCATAAAAATCAAGTGAAAAGCGCCACAAGAAGACAGACAAAAATGTCGAAAATCATGACAAAGACCAGAAAAGTCTTCGAGCACACACAAAAAATAAAAAAAAAAACAGAAAAAAAGAAAAAGAAGAACAAATTTATTATAGACAACTGCTCTTGCCAGAATTCAGTTCGCCCATTTGTTTGTTTGCCCTGCTCTGCCTACTTCCCCCTCTCTCTTTCTCTCTCGTTCTCTGTCCCTCTCTTTTTGGCTTTGTTTCCTTTTTCCACTCGCACACACAACTGGGGGAAACAAAAAAAGGAAATGCTGCAGACAATTTGGACCCACTGGAAAAGCTCCTCTTGTGAGGTGACATGGCAACGCACACACACACACACACATGCACACAGATAAAAATATATACAGACACAGCAGTGAGATACAATAATGCACAGATACAGTTACAATGCATGCCCCTAGATACCAACACAGATACAATGAACGGGCAACACTGATCAATGTTAGCAACGCACAACTCTTGTGTGTGCATGTGTGTGTGCATGTGTGTGTGTGTGTGTGGGTGTGTGTGTGTGTGTGCGTGTGTGTGTGCGTGTAGGTGTAGCTATAGCTGTATGTGGCTGTGGTTGACTGCGATTGCTGTCGTTGCTGCTGTTGAAGCATTTCATTAGCCACCCACACACAACACTATGCGCACACTCACACACACACACACACGCACTCACACACACACACACATTGATGCACACTGATACACACTGACACACACACACTGAGACAAACAACCGCAGAACACTCATGCACACTCACTACAAGCGAGATTAATGCCTGGCATGTGGGCGTTGAGGCCAGCACGCGCACTTTTCGCTTCTTGTATACCCTGCACACATTCATTTATCGATAGGGTATACAGTGGGCCAGGCAGACAAACAAATGCTTACTTGAGCTTGCTGTGCGGTCAACAACTTGAAATTATGGAAAGCTCCAGTTAATTATTCTGTTAGTCAGTTTGAAATTTATTAATATATTTATCTATTTCGATTATCCATTATCGATTATTATCGATTTGTGATTAGCCAATTTTTGGGTATATTCGCAGTTTGATATGCATAAAATTTATTTCAAATTGATATTGTCTAAAAAATGTTAACAAAAGAACTTACAAATTTGCTGCTAAAGACTTTTACTAGATTTATACCCGAGTTTGAATGAATTGAATTGTTCGATGTGTGATTTAAATTAACAAAAGCTGAATCCAGGGTATGTTGCTGTTAAACTTGGTCCACATTTGTGAACATTTGTGCACAAAACCGCAGCCACAAAACTCTGAAATGCTGCAAAGTTTCTCGTATTTGAGCTCTTACTTAGACTTGTTGCATCTGAAAGGCTTCACAGACAGGGACTCGCCGTGGAGTCCACGGGGAACCATTCTGCGTGTGTGACGCAAATAAGGACATTCAAATTCTGTATTTAGCTATGTCGAGTTTTGTCGGTCGAGTAACACTTGTATTTGTCATTTTGTCTGATTTCAGTTGCACAACTCGGTCACATAAGCGACGCAGGTGGAGACAGAGCCGGAGTCGGGGCATCTGAGACAAGCGCAACAGCAATTATTCAACATCAGGATACAAAATACACCTTAAAGTAACAGCAATCCAGTGGCTTAATAGCATTCATATTGCCATATACAACAAAATATAAAAAAATATATATATATATATATATTTATATAAATATATAGTGATTATGTTAACTAGTTGCCATTGAGAATTTTAGATCGGCACTAGAAACATTGAACTCCTTTTTGGACTCTTTGTTGTTGCTCAACAGTGGCATTTGGAAGGTAAGCATCTCTATATCCATATAGCAATCACATTTGTTTTACAATCACTTTTAAATACTTAAATTTTTGGACAATATTTACTTTTCAATATATTTTACCAAGGCAAATGTCCTCATAGCAATCAAGATTGTATTACAATTACTTTTAATTATTTAAGTAATTGAGGAGTATTTATTTCAATTAATTTTGCTAAAATAAATGACGAGTGAAACTCAATTGCTTATTTTGAATTATTATTCGTCAATTACTTTAGTAATTAGCCATAGTTCATTGATTTGACTAAAGTAATGAATGTAATTACAATTACTGGATGTAAGGATTACAATAGGTATTCAATACATGCGGCATAGATTAAAGAAGATTTAAATGATTAAAAATACTTGATATATGCTGGGCATTTTATAGTCAGTGTCTCAATGGTCAAGTGCTCACTGTACAGGCCCCCACATGCCGTGCATAAGTATCTGCGCCAAGCAGTTGGCGAGACCTACAACAACAGCTGAGCATGTATTGTGCATGAATTGTATACATATCTTCGATAGGTATACATATATATATATGTATATATATATGAATATGTATATATATATATATATATATGCATGTATATATGAATATTGTTCGACAAACACACGCACATCGAAAATTGGCGTTGGTATTTCTTGGCGTTCAATTAACGTAAAACATTTGCCAAGAATTTTCTTGAGTCTTTTTGGCTCGCCCCTGTTTCATTGGTAGCTTCGTTAGCAACACAAAAAAAAAAAATCAACACAAAAAAAAACAACACAAAATGCTTGCGCATAGTATTAAGCGTTGTATTACACTAATAAATAAACTAATTAACATTTGGAGCCAAACTTTGAGAGCTCTTCGAGAGCGCGACGAGGTCAATGGCTTCAGTTTGCAAAAGTTTTCACTTTTTTTCAAAAGCATTTCCGTAACTTTCCTGCTGAAATTATATAAATCGTACTTATATATTTGTTTTACTTTCTTGATGAGCATACACGCCCACCCAACACAAAAGGAGGGCCGCACAAAGTGCGTCATATAAAGTATTTGGTAAAAAAAAAATAAATATTGAACGTCATTGCTGGCAATTTGGTTGAAATGTATCTTCCTTCAATGGAGATTATTAAATATTCTGGCATGTGTGCGAGCATCATCAGAAATTCAAGCACGTGTCCTTTGCAGCCCACACACACATCACACACGTTAGCTGACTTGTGTGTGTGTGTGTGTGTGTGTGTGGCGCCACACGCATTTTACCTGCCAACCAGCCTCACGCTGCCTGTGTGCACCTGTAGACAGAATTTCATCACATTAAGAGTCGCTGCTTGAGCTGTCTCTCTTTTCTTTCTGCCGCTGTTCACGCGCAATTATTGCACGCGACGACCGCAATAAAAGAAAATTAAAGTTTTTTTTTTTCCTCCTTTTGATTCTTTCAGCTTTGCTTGCTGGCTGGCAGGCCGTGGCGCATCTTTTTGGCTCGGTGTTTTCATGTTGTTGCTCTCCACTCTGCGTCGCATTCATTCATTTTGTGTGGATGACATTTTGTGCATTTTGCATTTGCTCAACGTTCTGCCATTTCATTTGCAGCGTCAAGTATTTTGGCCATGTTCCAAAATGTTTGTGTCTTGTGTCGCCACAGACGTTGCCGACATCCAATGGGGCTGCTGCTCATGGGGACAGTTAGTGATTAAGCGTGAAAATATCAGACTCATCATCGGACATGCAACAAACTACTCGACTCGCAACGCAACCGCACGGCCAAAGTACTCAGCACTGAACACCACAAAAGACCAGGCAAAAATCTCTGTTGCTGATCAAAAATGGCGAAACTTTTCGCTTGTTTTTCTTTCTTTCGGATGTTGTGTTTTCATTTTCTCTTTTCGTTTTTTTCTTTTTGATTTTTGTGCACAAGAAATGGTTTTCCTTAGTTCGTTTGTTGTTCTTGCAGTTGCCATTGCCAGATTTGCACATTTAAATTGTTTTGTGCAAATTAAAATAGTTGTTTCATGTTTGCGTGCTGTACTGTACCCAATAAGCTTAATAATCTTAACATATTTATTGTGGCTTATTGACAACACAAACTTGGCTGAGCAGGCAGAGCGAGATTATGGAATCATTTGCCTTACAACATAGAAACTTAGTAGCTTTCAGCAAATGTTGTCGCGCTTTTATTCAGTTCTTTGCAATATTTACTTAAGTTTACAATTTGTTTTAGATGTTCTTCATAAGCATTATGAGTCGATTCGATATAGCCATGCCCCTCTGTCCCCTGACAGTTTGTTTCTATGCGTATTATTCCCACAACTTTGAAACTATCTTGATGAAACAAAGATGATTTCGTCTTTAAAAAACTCCTTTGGCTTCCTAAGATATTCAAACTAAATTTATCCATTATGCTTACTATTATGCTTCTCATGTTTGCACTGAAAATCATAGAGATCGAACAACTATGTCCTTTAGCTCCCATAGGAACAATCTGTTGACAGATGAGTACTTCTTTCTTTGCCAAACTTTGCAAGCAAACTCGATGTTTACAAGTTTTAATTTGCTTTCAATATTTGTTTAACAATATATCAGTTAAGTTATATTATATAGCTTTTATAAGATGTTTGCAGGTGTATGTTTTCTGCAGCGTGTCTCGGACAGCCTTTCTTTCTTGCTTTTATCCAATTTTGACAGCTTTTGGCATACTTTTTTGTATACATTTTTTGTATTTTAAGCAGCTATTGGACGTCAACATTCGTGTCATCTTTCGGACAGGTAACATACAGGTGAAAGCTGTTGTGGCGCTCTTTTTACAAATTAGAAATTAACTTGAAAAACATTGTTTTATCTACACGAATTCAAATATATTTTTTAAGTAGAAACGTTGTCTTAGTCATTTCCCAGGCGGCGTTCTCATTTTTTTAGCAGCTGATCAAGAAGTTGGTTTGAATGTGTGTCGAACTTTGACTGCATTCGTTTTCTTGTGAATAATGTGCACTTGCACGAATATAAATTGCAGCATTCACATTTTCGACTTGGGCATGCATTGGTATAACCGAGATCATGTAGCATTCATCCAATTTCTGTATATATTTACTGTATTCGCCCATGTGTGTTTCACTAAAGTAAAGGGAACAAAAAGCAAATTCTACAATTCACTGTATACAGAAATGTTTATACGAAATGTCAGTACAACAAAACAAATCTTCTCTGCTGTATGAGTAACATGTGAATGCATGTGTTGCCTGTGTGTATGTGTTGCCTGTGTGTGCGTGTGTGTGTATGCATGAGTATGTGCTTGCCTCAGGCAGCTGCGCAAATGGCGACGACAGACATCAGATGCAACATGGCAAGGGTAAAAAAGGGAGCAGCGGGGTGGGGCAGCAATCGTGATCATGCCTCATTTTGCAACTGTACAAAACGGTGTTTTCGTAATTTCGTATTTCGGCAGCACCTGTCTTGGAGGCCAGTCAGCCAGCCAAATGTCCGAAACGTAGCCGAACACAACAAAAAAAAAACCGAGCGAGTTGCCAAATTGCTTGAAGGGGAACGTTTGAAAATTTCGAAACGACAAGAAAATGTTGTTTTTCAATAATAAAAAACAAGAAGAAAATACTGTAATTTAATCAGCGAGCAGAGTGCTGTGGGGCACAGGAGGGGGCCACACACACACATGCAAGCAGGCAAATGAGTGACGTATTCGGGCGCGACCAAAGCAGCGCCACGTAACGTGAGCAACTCTTCACACACACCGACAGCGACGCACACACACACACACACACATCAACACACACACATGAACATGCAGGCGCTCTTTCTTTTACCTATGAGGCGATCACACACACTCTTTGCAGCAACAAAAAGCGACCACAGCAGCAGCCGCAGTCTTTGTCTATATTTAGACAGAAAATGCAAATGGCGGCACAGACACACATACACACACACAATGCCCGCAGCAGCGAAAGAGAAGGTGAATTAGTGTGTGCGAGAGAGAGAGAGAGAGAGAGAAAGAGTGAGTGAGTGAATGAGTTACGCACACATAGACAAAGCTTGGCAGCGTTTCGCGCAGGCGCTTTTGCGAACTATGTCGCTCTCTCCCTCTCTCCCTCTCCCTGTCTCACTCTTTCTCGCTCTCTCGTTGCCTCTCTATTCGTGTTTCTTGTGTGTGCGTTTGTGATCGGTTGGCCGCCATTTTGAAGAAATATCGCTCGTGACTTTTGTAGCATTTCGCTTTTGGCACGCGGCTTCCGATCAATTTGTTTGGTGGTTCGTTGTACGTTTTGTTTGCTTTATAAATAAAAAGGATAATTTTTATAGATTTTGCTGACTGTGTGTTTTCTCTGCTAGTCTGTGTGTGTGTGTTGTGTGTGTGTGTGTGTGTGTGTTGTTGTTTGTTTGCAATACAAAAATATCCATAACTAAATTTAACATTTGTTTTTGTTTTATATTTAACTTTGCCCGTGTTATTTTGGCCAACTTGTTGTTGTTTCTGTTCGTGCTGAATGAATGGCAGACAACAGGTCGCAACTTATAAATACTTATAGCCGCCGACTCCCCTTTCCTGACTCTCCTCCTCCCCAGTCCCTGTCCCTGTCCCTGTCCCTGTCCCCGTCCCGCCCACTCATTTAGTGAGCAAAAAAAAAATATTATCAACTGTTTGATTTTGTGTCTTGCATTTTTCAATTGAAGTAAACAATTGATTTTGGCCAATACACGTGTTAATTGGCCAGCGTTTATTTTTATACTAATCTCATTTGCGAATCTTAACAGATATACATTTTTATAGAGATTTATATGTGTGTGATACATATTTTGGCACGTGCCCCAGCTAAATCTGAACTTTTATTTATGCAGCGCCACAGACACGCACACAAAAATGTATAAACAGAAAGAAAGACAGACAAACAGATAGTTTAGTTTAGACGGTTTTATACATGGGATTGTCTATGGATGTTTGCATCATCCATTCAATGTTTTGTATTTTAATGTTTATTTTCAGTGGCTTTTATTATCCATTTTGTCTTGTTTTCATTTTTTTTTTTTTTTTTTTCTCTTTAATTTTGCCTTTTTTGCATTTGTTGTTGCAACCAACAAATGGGTGGTCCAACTTGTCCAGACTGTGTAGGGAAGTATGGTATTGGGGAGGGGGGCAAGGGGGAGCTGTAAGTATAGAAGGGGCGCGTCTGGCATTAATGCTGAATTCACCAACCCGATGAGTTGTGACTGTTTTCTTGTATTTATAAATCTGTTGCGCCAATCTGTCTACAATATTATTTTGCTATGCTGCAGAGCCATTCAAAAAAGAATTGGTATTAAATTGAAAAAATATATTTGATAAAATCATGAAAAAAAGTCAGCATTCACTTAAAAAGTTTTTTTTTTAATAGAAAAATATAAATACTTCATTTGTATATAATAAATAATTATTTATTTATCTTACTGATTTTACAAGCGAAGTGCAGATTTTCAGCTGTGCTGCAATTAAAAGTAAATAGAAAAAGTAATAATCATTAAGTCATCAAGTGTAAAAATATGTTTATAATTTAGAAAATTCACCTCTAAAAAGTTTGATACAAGTTGACAACAGTTGAAGATGTTTGGAAAGCTCAAATAATACGTAAATATGCCAAATATAATTCCAATAGTCCATCATCAATCTTCGTTTGTCTTCACTGATGAAATGGAGCTCATCGTTTAGGGCACATTGGACTTATAATTACGGTGTCTGCACATTGACAGCACATCATTTAGCACTTTCATTCTAGGTTTTCTAACTAGATTTTTTGGCTCAGCACCAGTTTCATTCGATAGTATTTTCCCCCTTGGGAAATGTGTGAATCAGGATCGATATTAAGTAAAATCTATTTCGAGTCTATTGCCCCATTATTGTCGATTGTGCAGGGAATCCAATATGCGACATCAACAAATTATAAAAATTATGAACACAAATGTGTCTCGCAAGGCGTAACAAATGGCAGGGGAGGAATGGGGACAAAGGTGGAAATGCAGTTGGAGGAAGACCCTGTCGAAAGGATTGCATGTGCGCCACCACAAATTAAACGTGTTCCGTTTTGCCTGCTGTCCAAAAGACAAAAAGAGGGTCCCAAGCAGATCGAAACGATGCAACCGACAGACAGCTACACATAGAGTATATATATATTGTGTATATGTGTGTGTGTGTGTGTGTGTATGTATAAGCATATATATTATGTATTTGCTTAAGTGCATCTCCCCAATGCAGCCTACCTACAACAGCGGCTGGCATCAGCGGCACAAATGCCACGTAGAGCACGCGTGAGTCGGCCAGAGATTTGCTATGGGATTATATGGGAAGACTGCTCAGTTTACTAATTGCTTCCGCTACTGCGTCTCTGCTGCTACGACTACGGCTGCCGCTGCGGCTGCTTGAAGTTTTTAGGGGTCTAGAGATTCATTTTAATTGCATTTCTTTTAACGGTAACATCAGCCAGCAAAAACAGCCCCAGCTCCCAGCCCCCATCCCCCAAAGTGCGTACAGTGTTCGCTGGGTAATTAGAACTTTTTGAAATGAGATTTGTCTAGAGAAATTGGTTGAATGCTCAATTTTGTATGTGCAGATTAGACAACTGTTGGGCGAGTAGGCGAGCTGCTTCATCAGTGATCTTAACTAACACAACCAGAGCCAGACCAGCATCCACATAAAAAAGAAAAAAGATACAAAGTAAATGCAAAAATGTATCAATTCAAATTGGCAACTATTTCAAATCAATCAAATTAAATGCATAACATCAACAGAATTATCTGGTACTGTTTATGTATTTAATACCGACTAATATCGGTCGACATAGCCAAATACAACAAGTACAAAATATGTATAAAATTAAAAATACAATTTTATATTTAATAAAAAAAAAAGATCAAAAATAGTTTGTGTGAATTATGTTGTGAAAATGTTTTTCACGAGACACGAATGAAAGGAAAATTAGTTTCGAAATTGAGATGTTCTCGTTGGCGAGCGACTACTGTGCCCAGATCCCAGGTCCCAGCGCCCGCTGCCATTCCCTGAGTCAACTTATGGTTGCCCTGCTGCTCTTTGGCTGCTGCTTGCTACACGCCTCTGTCTGTCTGTCCGTCGCAGTGTTGTGCCTGACGGTGCCCGGACGGCGACGTCAATAACATTTGTGTCTGCACACACACACACACACACACACACACACACACGCACCGTGTTATTTATGTGTGTGTGTGTTTTTTGTAGTTGCACCCAATAACAAAAATCAAAGGAAACACATGGATAAAAGAACTATATACATACTTTATATGTGTACAATCATATATATACCCGCTACTCAAGAACTGATCGCAGTGGAGATGCTCTAGCGCTGCTAGGTGAGAAATACACACACACACACAGACAGACACACTCGCACACACAGCAGCTCGGTGCGGGTCATAAAAATATTTGAACGAACCATGGGTTTGAGGCCACTTGAATTGCATTTCAACTATGCGCCCCTCCCCTCCCCTCCCCTCTAGCCGAGCTTGCTTAATGCCAGCTAAAGGAAGCGGCTAAAGGATGTGCATACTTGAGTCCCGGGAAATGTGTTTGCTTGAAAAACAAATACTATTTGTGATCATCTCTGTGTGTGCGCTTTGACTTTTTGGCACATATACGGTTCATTTCACGAGCCGAATCCGAGACGCCATGTGCTGTATGCCAACAATAACAACTTTAACAACAGCAACAACAGCAACAACAGCAACAACAACAACAACAACAAATTGTGCACACATGTTGCGTGTGTTTTCTTTTTTGGGTGTTTTGGCTTGCTTTTCAAGCAGTCGCTGGTTGTTTTTTTCTTTTTCCTTTCTTTACTTAAGTATTTTTTTTTTCGGGGCGACATAAAACCAACAGCTGATTGAGCACACACAATTAGGCATCAATATATATATATATGTATATACATATAAATGAGTGTACATACATATTAAGCGTGTGCAGGATTTTGGTGCTGTTTTGGAGCTGCCTAATTGCGTACAAAATTATCCATCAACAGCTGAGCTGATGACGTCACAATGTTGCAGACTATGAAACAACAGCTGGCAATTGATTTTTCAGTATGTAGCACGTGTGTATATAGATATATATATATAGAGACTGTCTGATCCCAGAGAAAATGCTGATTGATGTGCATTTTCTTTCCTTAAACTGCGTATGTTTTTAACAGCAGCATTTCATTTACTATTATTTAACTAAAAGTTATCATCTCTCACAGAAGTATTCTCTTTTCTCGTGAATCACCTTTTATGGTCCACTAAATTTGAATTTTGTGCCTTACATTTTATTGCTTCATAAATCATAATAAATCAGTTTTAATTGCATATTTTGGATAAGTAGAACTCAAGGAGTTATTTATTTTTAATGCTCCTTTGACTTTTATTATTCGTTTTAGAAATGATCTACAGCAAAATATTATCTTAGCTGTAGAATGTTGTCAAACAGAGTTCATTTTAATAATTGGATAGACACTCAAGTGTTAAAGAAATACCACAAAGCCAACTGTAGACCAAAGTAAAAAGTGTAACACGTCCTTCAGCTGGGGATAAACAACTTGACATAACTTGATGCTAGTTCAAATCCAAGGCGGAATATGTTTTTGAATTTTTATTCACATGCATAAAGCTTATAAATATTTCATTCACAATTTGATAAGCAAAGAGACCCCTAAAGAAGCAATTGCAATAACTCCCTAATGCCACATCAGTCTTTGTACAAGGAAATGCTGCTCAGTTTTTATTTATGCAGAACATACGAGAGGAATACTCATCTGCTTGACTGGCTGGTTGGTTGACTGGCTGGTTGGCTTTAGCAAAATGCGACAAGCTAAACCCAATGCTGTCAAGCGCGCCTCTCTCTCGTCACACGGACTGAGGATTGTGGAGTGCGGTGTGAGGAGTGCAAGCACTGTTAAGATTTATGGTATCCTTTCAACTTTAAACTCGCTTTGGTCTGGCTGGCTGCTCGCTGCATAAGATGACAATGCCCCTCACCAAGTTGAACGCATGCAAAGTGATTGTATTTATGTTTGTGTGTGTGTGTGTGTTTTCTCTGCTGTGTGTGAAGCTAAGTCAGCTCAGGGGGGCAACTCTGGTTTTCTTCTTTTCTTTTTTCTTTTTTGGATTTTCTGTTTGTTGCGGCCCGGCTTTGGGCATACCCCTTTGCAGGAGGTTACAGCCAACGCGTGTGCATTGAACTGATCGTCATAAATCGCGAGTTTCTGCTTCTGTTCTTGCCACACCATTTACAGTTGTTTTTTTTTTGGGGCTGCTAAACGCTTCGACAGTCAAGATTAATTGTGTGCCAGTGTTGTCATGCCAATACCGAATATTGAACTTAAAGCACTCAACTCACTCAACGCACTCACTCAACTTGTATTCATTTGATTCACTTTATACTCAGTGTCTTATTTCTAACCGTCTTTTCTTTCTTTCCATTTCCATTGCAGCAAAACTTTTTGTACCTGTTGTTTTGCGCACGCAAAAGTATACTTTAATAAGGTGAGTTTCCCAGTTTACTTACATGTGGCGGGCATATGAAAAGTTTGTTTGTTTTTTTTTTTTTTGTTTTTGGAACTGCCTCATGGCTCACGGCTTAAGTTGAAACGCTGAGCACGTGCCGCGTATTAAGACGCATCCTCCGTCTATGTGTGTTGTGTTTGTGCACAAGGCAAATATTTACACTCAATGGAACATAATAAAGACATTAAAAATATATATCATATTATGTGATGCTGGGAAGCTGGGAAGCTGGTATGCGATTGCAGGTATTACACTGTTTGTGGTTGTGTTTGTGACACAACCACAGGCTGTCAATTTCCAATGTGTGCCTAGACTGCCGGCTCACACGCCCCGCCCACACGTCCCGCCCGTGTCTTTGTCTATCGGTTGTTTTATAACTGCCCAGCGAACCGTGTGCTGCTCACCCCTCCTGCATCCTCTGTCTGCCACTGTAACAGTTAAAGTTTTCTCTGGGCGTTCCTTATCACATACAGATGTGTAGTCACTTCTGGGATGCTTGTCTCTCTCTCTCTCTCTCTCCATCTCTCCGTCTCTCTTTTGTGACAGGCAGGCAAACAAAATAGCGTAGTCACAATGATTGATAGGCCCGGGCTGGAAATGTGAGGTTCATTTCAAAATGATTATCAGATGTGTCTCTGCGTTGCCACAGATCCGTATTCGATAAATTCAATTACGAATAAGTCCATTGATTGCTGGTGCCGTTTGTATATATCAATAACTACCACAGATAATAAACTACAAATTGTGGCGACAAATTAACATCAAGCTGTATGCATAGCACTCGGCTTAAGCCTTTGTTGTATTGCTTACCGATAATAAAACCGTGATTTTTTTTAAATAACTTAAAAGCTGGGTTTAACTCGTGTATTACAATCAAATTTATATTCAATGAAAATCAATCAATTAGTTTCAACTCTAGATAAATACTACAATTAAAGTTGGAAATGCGTTTCCATCTAGAAATTCATGTCAAACTGATGACTTCAAGGGTCAAAACTTTCCAGTACAATAAATTTATCAAAGTGATCCTAATTTCTAAAACTGGAATTTTAGAATTTTTTTTAACTAGATCAACTCTGAATTCAGAGGTTGCAATGTGAGTCTGGATAAAACTTTTTGTTAAAATATACCCCAAAAAGTGATAAATACAAATTGCAGTTTGGCTAAGTAAATCATACAACTGCGTTAATTGCATTTAAAGCTGGGCTAAATTGGCTTGCTGGTAATTATCGAAAATTCTTCGATGCTGGCCTTGATCTATTGGGTAAACATGGAAATGCTCTTACTAAGATATTACTGTCATTCATTATTTGTGCATAGGCATTTACTTAGTTTCAGATTTCGCTTGCAATCAATATTGCATGATGGAATATCCGTAAATGAAAACAGAAAAGAAACTATATTATTCGCGTGTCCAATTCAATTAATGCTGTCTATTCACTCCCACAACCAGAAATCTACTCATCTGTATAAATACATGCATATATATATATATATATATATATACATATATCTATGTGGCGAACCTGTCTGTTTAAGAGCATCCATTTCAAATATAATTTGAGACAGAATATGGACACATAAAACCTTTTACTGCATGGTGTCCTTGCCAAATCATTTGCATAAATATTTGTCAGGGCCAGGCTCCGCCGTATTTTCACTTGCCATTTGCGCTTTGTCAGAAGAGCCGTTTCGACAAATGGATAATACGGGTTAAATGCGAAAAATAATTCAATGCTTTTGCACACTGAAAGTGTAAATGTGTCAGTTTGTCTTTATATACAGCTAAAATTGGATATTCAAAAACATAAAACTGAAATTTCAATTCGGAAAACTTGTAATATTTAATTGAAAAATTCGCAAACAGTTCAAATCTGTAATTCATTTGGCAATGCAACGAGTCAGCAGGCAGCAGTCAGCAGGCAGCAGTGAAATAATAAAGTCAAAAAAGTAGATAGGGTTGTGTGATTGTATGTAATTTAAGCGGGGGAAAGAGCAGGGATGAGGTGGGTAAGCTGTCACGGCCACGTTTTCTGGCCACTTTAACAGCGGCATGGCAGCAAAGAAACAACAACTGTAGCCGTCGCTTCTCAGCTGCTCATCATTGATGCAAACAGTGAAATGCTTTCACCGCCCGCTCAGTTGGCGCGCTTGGCATCATTACTCCACCCATTCCCCCCGCCCAATATCCAGCCTTCTGGCACACATGTTAACGTAGCCTTATTGAAGCTGACAGGCTGCTTGGCATTGCCTCATGTTGCTCGGCTGATGCTGCTGCTGTTGCTGTTGCTGTTGCTCCGAATGCTCCTGGCGCTGCGTGGGCGTCCAACAAACACACAGAACAAAAGCATTGAGCAAAATTGATTAGATTAGGCAACTCCGAGGTAAGGCGGAACAAACCATGAAGTATTTATACACTTTCAGTAGCAGCACTTGAAGGTGGGCCTGTAGCTGGCGGGGTCAGGGATCGGGGGCAGCAGTGTATCTCCTTGTTGCACGTTTACGAAAGCTTCAAAGTTGACAAACAGCAAAACAAAACAACACAAAAAAATACACTTTGCTTGTTTTACTTTGTCCACTTTTTGTGTACCCTGTTTCCTGTTTTTAGATAAAAGCAGGCACTTTGAGGCACAGGAATATTCATCTGCCTGAACTTTGGATTCCATAGCTGTAGGCTGCCAGCTTATTAAATTTCAGAATTTTTTACAGTTGCATATTACTTGGATAATGAAAAATAATATTTATTTAAAATAAACTAGTTTAAATATCGATGTTTATTATGGTATTTTCTAATTGAACGCAGAGCATCTTTTGGACGATCACTCTTAAATTATTAACTGGCTTTCGTTGTTTATTTTCTGCTTTTTAAATGCCGTGTGGCATTGTCCTTAAACCAGTATCTAATCACATTTAAATTGCACTCAAAGCACACCCAACCGACACACATACACACCCCATACACCCAAGCACACACACAAACACACCCAGCCTCGAACAACTATGTCGTAAAAATGCTGTACTCATATTTTGATGAACGATTGAGAGTTTAAGCGCCTTTTAAGACATGCGATTGAAATGTAATTAGGCAATGCTAATGCCCCCCCGATCCTTTGGGGTGTCTTTACCTAACATCCTTCGAGGCTGCAGCTTCAGGATTTTTATTCAATTTGACACACAGCCAAGTAATTACTGGCCTAATTGCTTCTGTCGCTTCTTCTTTAGTATTATTTGCACATAAAAATTGGGCGGGCGTATGGATAAAAGTTGGTCAAATGAAATTGAAATTGCCCAGCAAATTGAGATATTGAAATTAAGCTCAGTCTTAATATGTTATTATGGAAATTTTGGGAGACTTTGCTGAGCCTAATATGCCAAATTTCTTACTAAGAGGAAGGCAACAACAGCAAATCCCCCAACAATTTCTTTTTGAATGGGGTTATTTTTCACATTTCAAATTGTTATTTAACAATTTGAGAGAAATCCCTTTGCATGGAAATTAAATAGAACATTAAAGTTTATCTTAGTTCCAAGATGGTTTTAAATTGCTTGTTGTAAAATGAAACCAAATTTGAACTGTATTTGACGTATTCATCTACAAAGCTAGTCTCACATTCCAATAATATTCAAGATCTCCGTCAAATGGCAAAATGTCGAATTCAAACAATCCGAACTGAGATTCATTGGAAGAACAACAACAGCAACAGCAACAAAATCATTAAATGCACTCAAAAGCGAAGCCATTTGAATGAAATTTATGAAAAACTACCTACGCAGTGTTTACAACAAAAACAGGCACAGAAACTACAACAACTTCACGTGGCTTGTACTTGTTGTTGTTGCTGTTAATGTTGCTCTTGTTGTTGATCTTGGTTGGGGTGCCCCTCTGCGTGGTGGCAAAAGACAGCAGCATAAAAATCGAGAGTACTGCGAGTAAAAATGGTTAAGTGCCTGGCAGCATCCTCCCAAGTCGGACTCAGAACACATTTGCCGCAAAAGTGCGCATGTGTCGCCGCATGTTGCACATGTGTGTGCAGCAACGTTACGCCGAACTGACTCTGGACATGGGCATGGCCTCACATGGCACCCCGACGACTTGGGACGTGGACGTGGACATGCGCGAAATGCGAACGGCGTTTATTGAATTAACTGCAACTGCAACGGCAGCGGCAACGGCACCAGCAACGGAAGGGTGACTGAGTGGCAGTTGTCGCCATAAGTTCGAGCTGGAGGCAGAGTGTTAAAAGTCACAAGGACACACACGCACACGTTGCCACAGATGCAGATGACGACTAATGCAACTGCGGCCGCCTCGAGGTCAAATGCAACATTCGCATTACTGTTGCCATATGCTAATGTTACTTCGACTGCTGCGCTGCTTCTGCTGCTGCTGCTGCTGTTGCTGCTGCTGTTGCTGCTGCTATTGCTGTTGCTGCGAGCGAATCTTGCAACAATGTGGCGCCGTTAAAGTCGTAAACTTGTAACTTGCTTCGCACACTTCAGAGAGACGATGCGTGATTTTTACAGAAATTCCATAAACACATCTTACGCTGAGTCGCACGATCAGGCAGGTACAGAGTCGAATGTAGTCCGATGAAAAAGACAAGAGTTGCATGCTTGTTGTTATACCCTGAAACCATTAAACATTGGGTAAAAAGGTTGTCAAGTTAAGCACAAGGATATAAGAGGCAAAAGGAAGCAGCGGCGACCCCATAAAGTATATATTCGAGATCAGCATCAACAGCTGAGTCCATCTGCTTGAACAAATGGATCTCAGAGACTATTGGCGCTAGAGACTTGAAATTTGGTTATCAAGCATATCAAGTTGATTATATTTTATCGATAACTCAGCCTGTTCCTCAAGAGAATCTGTCACAACTGGAATATTCTTTTAATTTTGATATATGAAATATATAAATGGATGTACAAACTACTTACTTAGCTTTATAAATGACGCTTAATTTCCTTAAAAATGTAATTCTTTATTTTTAAACTTTTCAAGTCAAGCTTGAATGTCTTTCTTTGTATGCTTGAAGGAGCTTTGTCTAATTTATTAACACACAAAACTGTACATTTATCGTTAAAAAGGACATAAATAAAGGCATAACAACTATGTAATGCATGCAGCTAACGTAATTTGAATCTATTTCAGGAGTTATGGGCTCGTATGAAGGTCAAATGAGGGAGTTCCTGAGATATATTTAGATGTACTGGACAAATTATATTAAGCTGTGCGTATCCGCATACGTATAAAATCAATAATACTGCTTAATTATTCTGTGGGAACTTGAGTTAAGTGACTCAATTAAAAATTATAGGGTTGATGTACCTTGTGTCCGTTCCGTAAGCGCTTTGCATGTCATTAAATCAAATCGATATGTATAACGACTAATATGAATTGACAGCTTGAGCTGTTACAGAAAGGTAGTTCTCAACCCGTTCTATTCTCAACCATTTACGAAACGTTTAAAGATCGAACTCAATTTGTTAAATTAAATATGACGGAAGGACTCTCAGTCACTGGTGGATGGGGGTCCTTTTATAATTGTTGTATTGCCCATGATGCCAAAAGCAGGCTAACAAAGTTTTTCTAAACCAACACCAGGAAGCAGCCTAAAGCACTCAAACAAGGACAATGTGTGGTGTGACATGGTGATGTACAATGGGAAAAATGAAAGCCGAAAGAATCTAGAGCCGAATAAATAAACAGACAGGCGTACACTCAATAAGGGGGGCAACCGGCAGAGATGGGTGGGTGAGGCTGGAAGGCAGCGGCACTTCAATAAAAGATACGAACAAACCAAGGCGACGCGTTGGAAACATTTTTTCGTTTTTCCGGTTGGGTGTCAGAGGAAGGGGGTGTCTGTGTTGGAGGGAGCGGGCAGCTCTGTACATCAAAACGGATAATTAACATTTATGAGCAGGCAACAGGGCGAGCACAGCGTCCAAAAGCTCAACGAACGGCTGTTGGAGAGGGGGCAGGTGTGCAACAATCGAAGTGAACCGCACAGGAATTTGGGAAAAATAACTGTTGCTGCCGCAAAACGGACAACAAGAACAAGAACAACAACAACAGCAGCAGCAGCGAACGGCTGTTTTGCTGATGTATGCATGTGTGTGTGTCTGTGTGTGTGTGTGGGTGTCTACGTCTGTGTAGGCATGAGTGAGCGCAAACAAAAACCATATGTTTCTTGTGTGCGATTGCTCCTCGGGCTAACGGAGGCTTTTGCTTTCGTTGCGAGTGCAAACTCAAAATATGCTCAAAAATGACTCAATGCCAGAGCGCCTGCGCGCTCCTGAGCACAAACATAAAACGATTGAGTGAGTGAGAGCGAGAGCGAGAGAGTTGCGGCGCGAGCGAGAGAGTGACAGTGTGAGAGGGACAGCGAGAGACAGAGAGAGAGAGAGAGCGCGCGCTGGCGAGCTGTGTCAATGTATGAGTGGGATATTTTGTTACACAAAACACAGATCTGTTGCACACATACACGCACATAAACCGTTAGAATGACGCCGTGCGGTGTATGTGTGCGTGTGTGTGTGTGTATGGGTGAGCTTTTGTCCACTCAGTGCGCTCTTTATGACTGTGTGAGTGAGTATTATTGTGTGTGTGTGTATGAATATTACGAGATTCATTCGACATCCTCGGTGCATTCGCGAGGCTACGGCAACACGCGTACCCGTGCGACTCACACACACACACACACGCACACACACACACACATGCTCAGACTCGCAGACCGAGCGATACCGATACCAATAGATACTCGTCGCAGTCGTCGTCTTCGTCGGAACCGTGTGTATCCGTGTGTGTCTGTGCGCCGTGCGACTACGTCAACGGCTCTGCGTATCCGTCAGTACGTTCGTACGCGTTCGCAGCGCCGCTTCTTTGGGTTTCAGGTCTCCGCGTTTCGTTCGCGGTTGTTCCGCGTTTTCTTGCGCGATTGTTTCGTTCACTTGGGCACATCATACAACAAATACAAAACTAAAAACAAAAAAATAATACGAATAAGCAGTTTAAAAATAAATATATATTTCTCATAAAATTAAAAGGTGCAAGCAAATGAGGCAAATTATGCCGCCGCGGCGCGCATTCATTTATTTTTACTCCAATCTATAAACAATTTGACGTCTATTTCCAAAAATACATCACTTTTTTCGAAAACAAGCATAAATAAATAACAACAATGCGTTTGCCACTTATAACATTTTATTTTTAACTTTTATTTCGCGAGGCGCTTGCCACCCGTCGCCGTCCACCCCCGCTTGTGTATGGCAATTCTAATTCTGTTTATAAATATTTACAATCATAACAATTTTAATTTGTTTTACAAACCAAAACAAAACAAACACTTATCGACTTCAAGCCATTTGTGTTTGTTTGCTAAAGAAACATACAAAAATATATAAAAAAAGTTAAACAAATACTTGAAAGATTCAAAAAGAAAATAATAATAAAAATACCAATTGTTCAAATACAAATATCATTTTGTGTAAAGAATTGTGAAAGTTTTGAGGACACATTTATTAAAACGTATTTTATATGCAAATAAAGCACACGCTTTTGAGACATTTATATTGCAAAACAAACAACAAGTTATAAACAATACAAAAAGTAAAAGCAACATTTTTGCTCACTAAACGAGCAATTTTTGAGAATTTTGTAAATCATGTAAGTTTTCAGAAAGATAATAAAACGAATATCATAATTGGAATTATTCAATTCTAAAGTTTCAAATCGATTAAATTGTATAGATAATTTCCAGATATTATATCAAAATATGCCTAAGGATTGTAAAGCTCTCCATGACGCTTTAGCTAAACGAGTTACTTCATTTATTAGCCGCACTCTGACGTCATTCCGCCTATCAGTTCGCATTGCAATCAAATTTCTTATAGTGTAGGAGAACACACGCACAGAACATGAACAACAACAACAACAACAACAGCTACAGAAATACACAAATTTACATTGGGCCTTTTACTTTTCTTATTCGTTGTTATTTGGTTTTTACTTTTTGCATTTAATGCTCAAATGTTTCAAACAGATACGCACACAAACATCTGCTCAATTCCAGCGAGTGTTTGTGTCTGGTTGTGTGTGCTTGTGTCGACTTTTGCCAAAACTGATAAGCAGCCAATACAACACAGATTCATACAGACACATGTGTATATGTGCATATGTATATTATTTTCATGTTCATTTATGTATAAATGTATATTTATGTGTACATGCATAAAGACTCGGCGCTTCCAGCGAAGTTCAAATCCATTTCCACTGCTTCACACACGCGCTATCAGCGCTTCTTGCATGTAGTTCTTGTTGCTGCTCATATGGATGGATTGACAAACTGTATGAATTGATGAGTGATTGACCAAGTGACTGCCTGTGTGCCTCTGATAACTGCCCGACTGTTTGTTTGCTGCATTTTGCAGGGCCTTAATATGCCATGCAAAATTCTGTCGACTGACTTCGTTCGCCTTATCATCCAGCTGGGGCATGAGACATTGCACTCCAAGTAGTGTCCAACAGTTGGGAGACCTAGAAAAAGAAACGAATCCCTCACAAGAAATTACTCAGATCATTTTTTTAAACAATTAATAAGCTAAACAGACTTTAAAAAAAAATAATTAGATAATAATCAAAGCCATTTGCCCTACTCCTTAAATAATTATTTAGCTTCCTTAAGACAAACTTTGATGTTTGATTTGCTCAGGTAAAATTTAAAAGAATTCCCAATAAAAAGAATTCCCATTAAAAGAATTCCCATAAAAAATAATACTCACGTGAAAGATTTTTGTTTTCCATTGAATCAACTAAAATAAGAACTTCACTTTAAGTAAAATTTAAATAATTAATAGTTTCGAAATTTCAAATTTAGATAAACAAAAAATTACACCTCTCACCAATGACTTGGCCAGATTTTTGTGTTCCTCGGCCTTCTTCTGTTTTTTTTTTGTTTGTAGAATTTACATAAAATAATTCTTCAGTTTGATATAAATTAAACTTGTTCATCAAGTCGCCAACGCTCTTCTCTCAGTGCAACACTTGAGCAGTATATTATACTATATATTTTTATCGGCGTCTAACAATTTTTAAATGTTATTTTTTATCACCTACTACATAATTAACATCTGATAGCATAAAAAAATGTGCGGCACAAAGGCAAAGTTTTTACCATAGGCCTATAACAATAGGCGAGGAAAGAAGTGAAATAATTAGGAATGAGCATAACGAAATGTTTGTTAACAATAAATTATTTGGCAAAAGTTTCGTTAGGACTGAAAAATTATTTAGATAACGGTTTGTTGTAGTTTTGTTGTTGACGCACTATCTCAAATGAGAGCGAGAGTTTCTCGTTATCAATCAATAAATTGGCAAAAGTTTCAAGTGTGGTTGCGTTCAAACTGTTATTCTTTTTGTTTTCTGATAACAACAAAATTTGCAAACGAGTTCCACTGTTTTTTTTTTTTTGCTTTTGCTCAACAAATTATTAAGATAAGGTTTGCTGCATTGTGTTGTTGTTGCCACACTATCTCAATTGAGAGCGAGAGTTTTGCGGCCTTATCAAAAGCCCCAAAAAGGTACCACTACAAATACGTATACACATACATATATATATATATATATATATATATACATATATGTGTACGTATAGGTATATTATGTATAAATCTATACATATTTGCCGTTTTTTTTTGTTGCTGCTCTTCATTTTATGAAGTTGTTGTTGCGATTGTGTCACATTTTAATGATTATAATTATTATATTTGAGCTTGTTGTTGCTATTGTTTTTGCTTTTGTATTTGTGTGTTTTTTTTTGTTTCTTTTTTGTTTTTGGTGTTTTGTTTTTTGTTATGTTTGTTTGCCTTGAACGCTCTTCCGCCTCTCCATCGGGTTCTCCCTCGCCAACTCTCACTCTCTTTCAGGCACATGTGTCTGTGTGTGTCTGTGTGTGTCTGTGTGTGTATGTGTGTGCATTGCTATATTGTGCACAGATAAGATATCAGAACACAGAACAGTCCGAAGTAGTTCAACGTTTGTCACCTTCCGGGTTGGGGGTGCGGGCTCCGGTTGAGCATAGGACGCGTGCTAGGCTAAATAACCTTGGCTCTTCTCAGGTGTCGTCTTGTTATCGAACATTTTTAATGCAATTGAAAAATGTTTGCAGACGTTGCAGACGCGATAAGGGTAGTATAAAAAGTCTGTAGAATCAAAAATAATCAGATTTTTTTTTTTTGCAAACATTCTTGAAATCACTAATAGATTTTTAGACTTTTTTTAAGACAACATTGTAAGCCTTATAGACAAAAAATCATTTTTTGGGGAATAGGAATAAGAGAAGGAAAAAAAGGTCATCAAATAAAAGAGAAGAAATGTTATCAGATATCTTCAAATATTCTATTTATGGTCTCTCTGTTGCGACTATCCAAAAGTGTCATCGAACAGCGGAACTAAATTAAATGTGTTGTATGCGGCTCAGTGGCAGCGGCAACGATGCGTTTCAGACGCGTTTTAAAACGCTGTGCTGCGCGTGGCGCTAATTAAGTTAAGATTTACGATAATATCAATCGGCAGATGTGTTGATGGGCTCACATTAACACTAACCAGACACAGGCCCATACACGACCCGAACCGAACCGAACCAAACCGAACTGAACTGAAAACTGATCAAAACAGTTGATTAATCTCTGACAGAGCGAAAGTGAAATGCGGCAGCTTTGGACGGGAATTCCATTCCAAATACGACTCCAAGACTGAACTCTCTGTGTGCAACACAAGCTGATCTTGCTTAAAAGAATTTGTAATATAATTACAAATTGCAGCAAACGTGTTCATAAATTTGAGTTTATTATATGATTTTATTATTATTATGTTGCTTTTTGGGACTGCATTAAAAATGCAATTTATGAGAGTTAACTGGTTGTGTGTGTTTGAGTGTGTGTGTGTGTGTGTGACTGACAAATGCTTTACGTGAGATTAGCAACAGCATCTTCAACAACTGGTTTTCCGAGTCGTTCAAAAGTTCATTCATCCAAAATAATACGGAAAAGTTTAAAATGTGCATAAATTATTTTGCAGTAAATCGTAACAAACACAACAACAGCAGCAGCAGCAACAGCAGCAGCAACAATCAATTGTTGCTAATTGCGAGCGATACATTTAATGCTAATATTTTAAGATGCCTCATCGCAAGAAACCCACGAAACCCACACAACAACAACAACAGCAATAACCACAATAAATGAATCAACAAATGTGCACAATCTTTTAAAACAAAACTTTACTGACTGATGAGACATAAAGGGTGTTTGTACTTTTAAATTGTAAATGAATATGTATTTAAGAGAGCGAGACAAAGCACAGAGAGAGAGAGAGGGAGGGAGAGAGAGATAGATAGGGATTTAATGATTGATGATGATGTAAATCATCATTAGAAGTGAGAAATAGATCAGGAATAAGTTCGATTAAGTCAAATTAAGGAAGAGAGCAAGCCAAATGCAGAAGTTTAGTTTATTATTTTATAAAGCTAACCTTTTTTAATTGCAGAAAATCTGTTTGTAGTCAAGACTTTTTGCAATCCTCCCATTACATCCGTAACCACAGAGAACAGAAATCTCAGAAAGCTCACTTCAATTCTTAGAATTGTGCAAATCGGGATGATAGAAGTAAGGTGAGAAGGCGATGTAAATATGAGAGACAAAGTTAGGAAACGAGAGAATACTTTAACTTTGGTCCATAAATGATACTCTTAGTAAATAATACTTAAGGAAAACTTTTTGTTAAGTATTAAATTGGTTAAAGGGAAGAAATTTGTTGGTCGGTTGATTAATTGGAACAAGAGAGTTTTGAGTGACCCAAGTGCGTAAGTTAGATTCAGAGAAAAAGAGAGCTGATTTTAACAAAATGTATCAGTCTATTTATGTTCATATTAAATGTTTTTATTAATTATTATTTTTTATTTGATTTAAATGTCTTGCTAAGCAGTTAAACTTAACTGTGGTTAACTTCTCATATCCAAAGGCAGAGTTCTCTCTTTTTTTGTTACTATTTGCCTAATGATCTGTAGTTTTAGTTATGTGTCTGCTGCTGGCAATGTCTTTTGGGCCAATTAAAATGTGGCAAATGTTTGGCCAGCTTCTAATTGGCAGCAAGCACCGCCATTCTTGACACACATGCCACACAGAGTAAACCACATCCTTTTGCTGTCTTCAAAGATCTTGGCGCTTCTTTCACTAATTTCCTTCCTTCCTTTTGTTTAGTTGTTTGTGTCTTGGCTGTGCTCAAGTGATGCTGTTGCTGTTGCTGCTGCTGCTGCTGACCCAGTCATGCTGCGACACACCGCAACTGTTTAATTGTTGCAGCAACGAACTGTGTTAAGTTTTGACCCCAGGGCAACATTTTTTCGCACTTGCTGCAACCACGTGTGGCAAGTGCGCAACCCCATGTCCGGGTTGATTAGCTCATGTGCCGCGTCTGCTTGCAATTAGTAACTCTGGGCACGTTTGCAACTGCCTAACTTTCTTTTCTTATTATTATTATTATTTTTTTATTTTTTTTTTTTGGTAATAAACAACACACACACCCAGCTACCTAAAAGGTACAATCCTGTGACGTGTCGATTTGATTTATGATTGTTTTGTTATTTACTTTTCGATTTTGACCATCTAAAGCATGACTATTGCTATCTAATCGCTTGACCAACGACCAGCAGCCAAGTGGCAAGTGGCAGCGGCGGCACCATCAGCAGCAACAATTCCAGATATTGATAGTAATGCCACTGCTTCTTTGATAAGAAACAGCAGCGTCAAAGCGAATACAAAGGTCTGAACTTGACTACATAAAATAAAAATACAAAATAAATGATAAGAAGAAATAAATAAAATAGAATAAAAGTGAGCACTTAGCTTAAATACTTTAATGTAATCAATAATTTAATTCCATCAGATATTTGAGGCACTTAATGTCCTGTTCAATATGATAGGGATTATAGCATACGTAAATATAACTTTAATAATTTAGTGAATGAACAGCATTCAATGCATTTATTATCAAAATAATTCAAGAGAAATGTAAAACTGGTTTAATTTGAACAGATTTCTATGGGCTCCCATAAGTATGCTACAGATTTGTAATTCAAGCTGATAATTTGCGCATTTGGCGCTGCCATTGCCACCATTGCCACTGTGTGCGTGGGTGGGTGTGTGTATCTTTGATGTTGTCTCTGCCAACCAATCTCATATTGCATTCGCATTGTCGATTGAATTTCATTTATTGCATTGAACCGAATCGAATATTTTAATTAGTGCTTACACAGTTAATAAGCTGCTTATTTGATACACACGCGCGTGCCTCGATTCAATGCTTTAATTGACAGATGCCAAGCGACGCTTCACCACTTCAAATCCCCAGCCCCAGCCAACCCCTCTTTCACTTTCTCTCCCTTTGCCTGACCAACCACTAAGCAGCTTCAATTATTCATGTTTCGTGCTGAGTTCTGTGACGCATTTCTTACATTTATTGCTGCTGCTGTTGTTGTTGTTGTTGCTGTTGTTGTTGCTTGGTCTTAATGCGGGTGCTTATTGAGTTTGGAGGTTTAGCTTCGATTTGTTGCGCTTAGTTTTTATTTATCGTTGGACTTTCACTAAAAATATGAAGTGGGTAATATATACACTTGGGTATTGAGACTAACCAAAGTTTTTTATATATTTAGTTACCCATATCAGAGCTGCTTTGTTGGGGGCAAAAGATCAGCAGGAGCACAGCATTCAGCTATCAATATTGAGTCAATATGTTTCCTGATTATTGTCAATATATTTGTTGAATGTCCTTTGTTTGTTGACCCCAAGTTTGGATTAGGTGTCGATTTGTGCGGCTCTCTTTTAATTACAATCAACTTTTTTTGGGGTTGTTTGCTTAAAGTATTTAAGCTATATATTTATATTGATAGGTCTTTTTTAAGGCGGGCGTTTGACTCATAGGATATTAATCCTGTTTTAATTTGTATTTACTGCTTTGTATCTACCGACGCTAGAAACATAGCCGGATTCGATTGCGTCAGTTCCCAAGTATTCAATGTGTGCATCTCACCTTGCCAGGCACTGTGTGCAACTGTGCGAATGCGTAATGTGCATTACATTTTGTCCGACTATGCAATGACAAACTCACTGACAGAGCTCTCCAGTGAGTAACTACTAAAACTTATGATTTAATACCTCAGATCGTCGCGTCACCCACGCATTATCGATACAATATTGATTCCCTGACATGAAACTCTTTGGGCTTCCGCCTTTATTTTATTTTTTTTTTTGTTTCCTCTATGCATATCTTTTATTTCGTTTATGTCATATACAAAACGCACGCACGCTCCACATAATCATTTGGGTATCGAGTTTTCGGTTGCTCTGTGTCCTTATTTGGTTGTACGTCAAGGTTGCCGCACGTGGACTTCCCGACCCCAGACCTCAGACCCCCAGTTTTTACCCCAGCTGGCAGGCCAGGGTTGAAAGCTGAAACATATTGCGTAGGTCGTTGTTGTTGCTGCGTGAGGCTCACTCATTTCTAAGCAAAGGCAAAACGTTGCCTTGGCAGCGCCGTTGTCCCGGCCGGAGGACAAACAAGCAGCTCGCTGGCTGGCGACAAAGGGACACAGCGACAGCCGAGCCTAGCCGAGCCGAGCCGGGCTGAGCTGAGCTGAGCAATTGAAATTCATCTGCCTCGATTTCCGGCACTCGCACTCGGAAATTTGCGCTTTCCCGCCGTGACAGGTCCTGCGTGGCGAGCAACAAGAATTGCTATGTTTACACAGCCAGACACACAAAAACGAGCACAGACACACACAGATGCACGCACACATACACCCACACACACACACATATATATATATACAGCCGGCTGCTAAAAGTTGCTCTGAGATGTTGCTCGCGTTTTGTGCCACGTGCCTTGACAGTAGCCGCTAGCGTCTGTAATATTTTATATCCTGCATTAAATGGGTATATTAAAGCGTGCCAACAAAACGCAAACCTTAACTTAAGCAACACACAAATTTAAGCAAGAATTTTCAATACTCAGCAGAATATCAGATGAAGCGTTCAACTCTTTATTACAACAATTAAAGCAAACATAGAGTTTAATGCTATTTTCAACAGCGATCTGAAAGTAAACACAACTGTTAAATAAAGTCAAACTTTTTCGGCATTCAAGCATTGAATTCTCTAACTTGGCTTATCACCAACTAAAAATTGCACAGTATTTGTGATAATT
Organism: Drosophila picticornis; assembly: GCA_035043845.1. Taxonomy (NCBI): domain Eukaryota; kingdom Metazoa; phylum Arthropoda; class Insecta; order Diptera; family Drosophilidae; genus Drosophila; species Drosophila picticornis. The sequence goes on from JAWNMR010000493.1 coordinate 15,932,356, forward strand.
GATACGTGAATAGTTCGCAAATGATTCAGCTTTAAGAAGTCGACTTTTGTTTTGCGGCAATTAAAGCAAACTTTTCTTCACTTAAAACAAAACCAAAACTATTCGATGTGCTTTTAATACAAGTTCGTTTGTGTTTTGCGTTGCTTTGATAAATAATCAATTCGCATGCTCTCATTAGATGTGGGTGTTGGGTTGTTGTTGTTGATTGCTGCTCTGTGTGCGTGTGTGCGTGTGTGTGCGTTGGCTGATGGACACCTGAAGGACATCAAAGCGTGTGCAGGCAAACGGTGCTAATCACGCGTGAGAGCGTGTCCACCGAGCCGCGCTCAATGAAGGGCGAAGGCTATTCCAATATATTAGAATGGAAAAGGCACATAAATTAATCCAAGTAACGTCCTTAATGGGAACAGTAGGCACAACACATCACAAACACACACACACTCACCTACACAGCTAAAATGGGTCAGCGCCTGGACCGCAATTGTGTGTGGTGAGGTGCATTGAACTTTCGGCACGTGGCCAATGAAGCGTCAACAAGTTGCCCAGCTCAGGGTATCCTTTTGAAGTCAATGGGCATGTGGGTTAAGCCACCCAGTTGGGTTAGGCACCAGTTGGTTTTTGGGGGGAACTGTGGGAATTGCTTGTTGTTCACCTGCCTATACAAGTATTCATTTTCTCTCCGTTTCTTTGCAGATACCTGAGAATACACTTTATATTGCAACATACATATATACATATATTTATTTAACATACAAGAGAAGAAAAAACAATCACAAGAGCAAACAATAAATAATAACAAAGACAAAAAACAAACAAGACAAACATTTTTGCCGTTTCGAGAAGCCGTCCAGCACTTATACACAGCGCCAACTATATACATAGAGCAATATATGTATGTATTTATTAAATATGCCCAACGTCTGCCACAGCAACAACAACATCAACAACAACAACAAAAAGCTGTAAGGCAACTGCTTCCTTACATTTAAGCCAACAACAGGAGGAGGAGGAGGAAGAAGAAGAACAACAACAACAACAGCAACTGGATATTATTATTATAATTGTCATCGGGATTTGGGTGTATCAAATCGGAATCTGTTGCCATGGGTCGCAAAAAAATTCAAATTTCACGCATCACCGACGAACGCAATCGACAGGTGAGTTAAACGCTGCGTATACATAATATTTAACATGCTACTTACGGCTAGGATTATTGTGTGCTTCATCAAAATATCAATTGAGTCGTTGCCATAGAAATGCCTTCCTCAACTTGAATAGTTAGCAAATTCTTTACAAACGAAATCGAAGCTTTTCTGCCATTAGCTGTTCCAGTTTCAGGTTTTTTCATGCTATTAAAGAGAAGACAAGCCAAAGCCCATTAATTTCATCACAAGCAAAGTCCAATAAAATTTATTTCAAGCCAGAAACTTACTTACTTCCTTAAGTGTTAACTTAACTGTTGTTAACTGTTGCTTTGCTTCAATTAAAATCCATGGCACATGATGTGCGTGACTTTCAGTTGGCTAAGAACCATCCCCTGCAGCGGGCATTTGTGGCAACGTAAAGGTTAATGCCTAACCAAGTTGTAAACGCGTCATAACTGGCAACAACAACAATTGTTGTTCCCTCTGCCCTTGACTTGGCCATAATCGATTCATTACCAATCGCAGTTAGTGGCAAGCAGTCTTGCTATAAGCGTCTAATTACAGTTGGCCACACTTGCATAAATATTTAAACAAGCAATTGGACAACTTACCTCTTATACCTAATCCTACCCATCTCTCTCTCTTGCTCGCTCCCCGTCTGTATCCGCTTCAGGTGACCTTCAACAAGCGGAAGTTCGGTGTTATGAAGAAGGCCTACGAGCTGTCCGTGCTCTGTGACTGCGAAATAGCACTGATCATCTTCTCGTCCAGCAACAAGCTCTATCAGTATGCCAGCACCGATATGGATCGCGTGCTGCTCAAATACACCGAATACAATGAGCCACACGAATCGCTGACCAACAAAAATATCATTGAGGTAAGTTCAGTTGTTGTTCCACAATTCACAATTTCAGCCATTACAAATCAAGTTTCAACAACTTCTTATGCACTTTCTTTACCGAGTCAATTATAATAATAATAATAATAATAATAATAATACTGCAAACGATGCTTAGTTAAACGGCAGCTGAACAAAGCCAACGGGCCCCTAAATCGCTATCGATATTTATCGCGGCTGGCACTTGGCGTGTTGCATAAAATTATGAAAAGTCAAGTGAGCTGTGAAAAGCGCAGCAGCCACGCGGAAAACAAACAAAGCACAAAACATGAAAAAAAAAAACACAACAACAAGAACAACAACAACAGCTATGCAACTGTGCAACAAAACAAAACAGAACAAAACAAAACGTTTTCGTTTCGTTTACGTTTTGGCCCTAACAACAGACACATTATCAGGGATGAGGGATGAGGGCCAGGCGGGTGGAGGCGCGCTTGGAGACGCCAATGTATTTTGCATTTCTAATGCGGACATTGTCGCAACATTGTTGTTGCTGTTGTTGTTGCTGCTGTTGTTGCTGTTATTGTTGCTGTCTTTGTTTGGTGCCTTTTAAATTGTTTTGTAATGTTAATGCCATGCAGAGCGTCGACAAGATTTACATAATTTAGCACATCAACAGAGCGGCGACATGTCAAGTGCCAAGTGCGCAAGCACCCACCTCCCCCACCCACCCGTTCTGTGACTACTAGGCTAGCCTCTCCCAGTCCCTCCCATTATCATACACCATCCGTTTAGCTCGTCACGGCCAATTACGAGTACTTGCCTCCACAACCATTCACAACCATTTCTCATCCCACGCTCATCCAGTCTCTCCCTCTCTCTCTCTATCTCTATCTCTCTCACTCTCTCTTGTTGTCATTCACAGAAGGAGAACAAAAACGGCGTCATGTCACCGGATTCACCCGAAGCGGAGGCCGACTATACGCTCACCCCGCGCACCGAAGCCAAATACAATAAGATCGACGAGGAATTTCAGAATATGATGCAGCGCAACCAAATGGCCATTGGCAGTGTTACGGGAGGTGGCGGCGGTAACGGCGGCGGCGGCGGCGGAGGTGGTGGTGGTGGTGGTAACGGTGCGCCCAATCGGCCCATGCCAAATACGAGTTACACGCTGCCAGTATCGGTCCCAGTGCCCGGCTCCTACGGTGAGAATCTGTTGCAGGCCAGCCCACAAATGTCCCACACAAACATCAGCCCACGTCCATCGAGTTCGGAGACGGATTCAGGTGGGATGTCCTTAATAAGTTAGTACAGTGTCGCGGGTGCACAATTTTCATTTAATTTCTATTTCTTTTTTGTTATTTTGTTTTTTTTTTTTGCATTCACGTTTTATGTTACGAGTTAGTCGTTATTTGCTACTCGCTACTAGTTACTCGTTACTCGCTACTCGTTAATCCTTCTAGTTATTATTTTCCTTTAGTTTTGTGACTGTCTTTTAATATTTTTGTTTTAGTTTTACCACCCCTCACCTAATTAAAGTAGTAAAACACTTAACTTTTTAGTTTTTGCATGCACATAACTCGTTTAGGCAGCCAATTTCGATTTATTAATAGTGTTGCGACTGTTTGGGAGTTACCTGCTGCGTTCTCTATCTAATCTGTAATATTGCCTGCAAATTTGCCGTTGTTGCTGTTGTTTCAATATTTCTTTCACAAATGTCTGGTGATAAACTGATTGCATATATTCTCTATATTATATATTTCATTCATCAGTCTATCCATCGGGTACCATGTTGGAGATGTCAAACGGTTATCCACATTCACATTCGCCGCTTGTGGGATCACCCAGTCCAGGCCCCAGTCCTGGCATAGGTGGGCATAATCACAATATTCATATTACACATAAGGGCCCCCTTAAAATACACACTCAGACCCACTCACACACATTCTCACGTCCACATAATACATCCAATTAGTTCAGTATTAGCAAACGTGTTATTTAAATGTCACACACACACACACACACACTACCCTACGTCCCTACTCCTTGACCACACACACACTGACACACACACACATATCCACATAATAATAGAGTCACTCGACCCCAGGTCAACGTCGGCCGAAAATGTATTAAACAATTAAATCCCCATTTTTGCAGCACATCATTTGCCCATTAAGCAGCAATCGCCGGGCAGCCAGAATGGAAGGGCTTCCAATTTGCGTGTCGTAATACCGCCCACCATAGCGCCGAATATGTCTGCGACAGCGGACGATGTCGCCTATGCAGATGTAAGTCTATATTTTGGAATAAGCTTAAGGATAAAAAAGGGTTTTTCTAGATCTCCATTTAGATCAACTAACCCAACGCTGTAAACACTTTAAATCAAATTCAAAGTATTTTTATTTCTTTCTGTAATTTGATTGCTTCTTAGTATAAGTGTAGATAATGCAACTGACAACGGGTCATATAATATATAATATTGATGCAAGTCCTGAAATAAGTACTTCTTTTGGTTGTTGATAATTAGTAAACTGCAGTTCCGTTTTCAGTTGTTCAAGCTACTTTAATACCATAATAAACTTGTTTAATTTATGAACAAGAGTCATGTCTTGAATATATAAATTATGGCAGCCTCAAACTGTAGTTAGTCCTTCCAATGCCAAGAATGATTTTTAATTTGTAGAACTGAGCAACATCAGTTGAAGAAAGCCACTTAAACTTTAAATGAATTATGGAAATAATTGCAGCCGCGCCAGAGCCAGACGTCACTGAATACGCCGGTTGTGACGCTGCAGACGCCGATGCCGCCGCTGACTAGCTACTCGTTTGGGGCGCAGGACTTTTCGCAATCGGGTGCGATGAGCGCGGACATAATGAGCCTGCCGCAGTGGCATCAGGGTCTCGTGCAGCACACTAGGTGGGTAGTCCAGGCCCCGAGCCCGGCGAATAGCAGCAGCAGCAGCCCCAGCAGGCACTTAACACTTAACGGCGACCAACATCATAATCTGCCTTGCAGTCTATCGCATCTGGCTGTCTCGAATAGTACACCGCCGCCCGCCAGCTCACCCGTCTCCATCAAGGTCAAGGCGGAGCCGCAGTCACCGCCGCGCGATCTCTCCGCCAGCGGCGGCGGTGGTGGCCATCAGCATAATAGCAACGGATCCACGGGCAGCGGCTCCAGCAGCAGCAGCACCAGCAGCAATGTCTCCACAGCCGGTGGCGTTGCCAATGTTCTGACTGCCATCAATGCACAGTTGGGCAGCGCAAGCGTGCTAACGGGAACACCTGGCGGAGGTGGGACAAACGGCAGCGCCGAGCAGGCCACCAATCTGAGCGTTCTAAGTCATTCGCAACAGCACCTGGTCATGCCCAATTCCCGGCCCTCGTCCACCGGCCATATAACACCCACTCCAGGTATGTCCAATTTCTCAAATAATTCGCAAAATTATATAAAAATCCAAAAAATTTCGCTTGCAAATTTAATCAATATTGTTTTTCTACTAATTTTGAGATCTTTTTGATATTTGATTTCTTTGTGAAATGTGTTTATTTTTTGCGGCATGTCTCTTAATGCTATCTACAAAAAAAAAAAAAAAAAAATGAAAGATTTCAATTTAGTAACAGCTCATGCAGCGTATGTGCAATATTAAATTACGCATACGGCGCCTGTGCCGCTACTTAGGATTGCAGCCAAAAAAACTTATCGCTGCCTCAAATCAATTATTTTGTTCGTTTGATTAACCAACAATTAACAACAACAACTATATATGACAATTTTTAGGGCATGATAAGTATGAAGGATATCCGTACCGCGCGCTTATGGGACATAATTCTAGATGGAATTTTGCCGGTAAATTGGCCAAAAGCACAAGCAAAAGCATACAAAAACATTAAAAAAAAAACACACACAAAAACACACACATAATCAAACGATTCTACATGCATAATTCACACAAAGAAACACACACAAAAGAAAAACACACTTGAAGACATACCAGAGCTGATTAGGAATCGATGACAGCATCGATGGTAACGATATGATTGGAGATTATTTTATAGCATATAAAATATTTGAAAATGAAGTCAACTTGGACAGCAGCTATAATAAATACAAAGATTAAATGTGTAAATTTGCTCACACATTTTTTAATAGGTGTTAAATCTTATAACAGCTGCTATCGATATTTATCGATTGTTTTGTGCCATCGATTGCTAATCAGCTCTTTTTTTATGTACACTTCCATCAAAATTTTGTAAATATTTTATGATTTTCCAATACGTTTCGCCAGACTGAATATCAACTCTTCATTGAAACATTGAAAATCGAAATATCAACGTTTTCGGTTGCTTAGTCAAACAAAAATTATCTAATAATTGCCTGCGTTGTGTTTTTTGATTTCTTCACTAATCCATCCAGTTAACCTGAGCAAACACTCGTGCTCATTTAACACACACACACACAGACACACACAAAGACACACACATACGCCACATATACACACCCACACACACTCACACATAAACCGAAAGTTTGCCAGACGTTGAATGCCATTGCGTCTGGCCCTAAAAAAGCCCCCGCGCCTGCTGCCACACACATTTGCCGTTTGTACAGCTCAAACTAATAGTTTAACAGATTTTATTATCTTAAACGCAGGTGCGCCCAGCAGCGAACAGGATGTGCGCCTAGCAGCCGTTGCTGTGCAACAGCAGCAGCAGCAACAGCAGCAACAACAGCAGCAGCAACAGCAGCAGCAACAGCAACAACAACATCAGCAACAACAGCAGCAGCAGCAACAACAACAACAACAACATCAGCAGCAACAGCAACAGTTGAGTGATTACGATGCGCCCAATCACAAAAGGCCAAGAATATCTGGCGGTTGGGGCACATAGCCGGCACGTGGCCCTGCTTCAAGCAACTATAAGCTACAGCCGCAACAACAGCAACAGCAACAACAACAACAAGAACAGCAACATCACAACATCAGCGACAAGAAGCCAGTCAGCAACAGCGATGATCTGGCAATGATGCCGCCACCACAACGCAAAGAGACGTCTGCAAATCGTGCGTTTGTAAACGTGCCCAATTATGGTCGTGGCAGCGGCTATGATTGCTATGGCCAACATCTGGCTGTTAACTATGGCATGCAGCAGCATGAGTAGCGTGTAGCGATAACAACATCAGCAACATCATCAACAACAGCAAGAACAGAGCACAGAACCGTTTCCAGACCAGTGCAATAGTTTTGATTAGTCAGCTGGAAGCGACAAGTTTTGTTATTGTTTTTCATAGTTTAAGCAAAAAACAAGTGACAGTGTCATATCTACAATTATTGTCTAATATATAATTTATAATACTATATGTAGTATATATCTATATATAGATATACATATATATATATATATATATATATATATATATATATATATATATATGTATGATAATAGTTATAATTTTAATTTATATAGTGTATACCTACCACACATACACCCTTATAAATCATGATGTGTATGTTTTGTGCGCCGATTTGAACTGGCCCCCTAAACTGAGAGCCGTTTTGAAAGCCGTAGCTAGTTAATTACCAATACAAATAAGATGCAAACAAAACAAACTGATGTCTAAAGTTAAGCGCAAGAGAGTAAAGTTTTCAAGCAGTGCAACGGTTAGTTGTTAAGTGTGTTGAGCTGATTTAGTTTAATTCAATTCAATTTAATGTTAACTTTAAGTCAACAACAACAAGCAAACACACCTACACACATCTTGTACATAAGCACTCGAACGTCAATAAGTTTTAAACCAACAAAATCACTACAATTAAAATTACAAGATACGTAATACATGCAAGTCATACTATATGATATAAAATATAAACAAATGTAATTATGAGATGGTCAAGTTTTACAATCTAAGCGCATAATTGTAAAATCTCCCTTGAAAATACACACACACCCCCACAAAAACACACACACACACACATACACACACATGAAAATGTACTCAAAAACATTATGCAATCACATCAAGTTTGGTTTTTGTTTGCTTAAATATATTTTCCTAATTAATTGAAGTGCAATTTATGAATATGGTTTATGAGGTTTGTGCACAACACTTGCAATACAAATTATAAATATATATTTTATTTTATTCAACGACTCAGTTTAATTTTAGTTTAACTATTAATTTCTAATTTAATACAATAGATCTAAGATTTAGTTGTGTTTGTGAGAGTGAGTCGGGTGGTCCAGCAAGAGATCGGGAGCGAGAGAGAGAGATAGAGAAAGGAAGAGAGAGAAGAGCGCGGTATTTGCAAAGAAAGAAAAGCTTGATTTAATTATAATTATAATTTTCTTAAGCGCCCCCCTATTTTATAGACTTTATTCTCTTCTTCTCTAAGCAAAACGAAGTCATAATTTGTAATTAACTTAAAAGTGAATTTCTGTTCGATTTGAAGCGTTTTTTTCAAATGTTGCGCCTTAAGTTTTGTATTTTTACATTTACCATTTACGATTTACAATTTTAAATGCAGTTTGTAAAACAAAAAAAAAAAAAAAAACAACAAAAACAACAAAAAAAACAACTCAAAACACAAAATATAATTTAAATAAAATGATTATAAACAATTTCAGTTGCGGTCGCTACTTCTTTTACTTTATTTTATATATTTTCCTCATTCATATCATTTCATATTTCTTTCTGAAGAAGTAAACATGTACCTTTAATCATACATACCTATGTAGGTGGGTGGGGCTGTGTGCATGTCAATTGCCCATTTATTTTATATTGAAATACAGTTCATAAGAAAATATATATTTAGACATTTAAGAGGTAAACGCGCTCAGTAAATATTTGCGCCAGCACAATATGACCTGCTGCACTCTATAAAGCCAATTGTAAAAATCGAAAGCAAATAAGCAAAATATTGAAAAACATATGGATTTGCATATTTAATTCAACAGTTCGTATACTTTATTTATGCTGTGGACTGCAACAGCTGTGCATACTTATATAGCGCAAAATGACCGATCCGAGTGCACAACAAATAAACAAAAACAATAAACATATACTCACTTTACAGGTTTCCCAGAGATGAAGAACAACAAACAAGCTTTACGTATGTATGTTTATGTACAGATACATGCAGAAATATATATACATAATTAATATAAAGTAGCCAAAGCTACATATTTTCTAGCAATATACTGAAAATTCTAAGGAATTAATATTAAGATACATATTAACAAAGAAGGACAAGAACATAATTATATAAGCAGAATCCCCATAACAAGTCGAAATTAATCGAAACCAATTTGTCAGAGTGTCTGTCATAGAACTATGAAATCGATTTTTGAAATTTTGAATAGACTATTTAGATACAATTGTGAACAGAATAAATTTTTAAAAAATTTACAAAGCACTCTGGCAAAAAAAAAAAAATGCCACACAAATGGACGTTTATTCGGCCGTTGTATATGTTTAAGCAAAGTATAAACATATATAAAATGATCTATACCAAATACGTTGAGTGTTGAATGTAATGTTACAATTGTTATGTGTCCGTTGTGTTAACCCAAAATGATTTTTCATATTATTTGCAAATGAACTTTTCCATATTTCCCGTAAAGTCGGTTTCCTTCTATCTTTAGTTATGTGTAAATAAATCCTGGTAATTGAAACTTCACTCTGTAGTGTTGCCTTAAAAACAGTGCCTCTTGAACTAACAAAACATAAACATAAACATAAACATGAATGTTGAACAGCGATCACTTGCTGAACACTTATGTATAACAATATGAAAATTAAAACTTGATGGTGAAAAATATTTCAATACAGGTGTTATTTGTGCTATTTAAATGAATGTAGTTAATGCAACCATACACAAATGTAGTTAAACTAAGCTTTAAAACTAACATTAAATTAATAAAACTTGGACAAACAGAATAAGGAACTCAACTAGAGCAGCACATCATGTACAAAGCGATCATTGAGCAGGCTAAATTCTAATTGGCATATGAAGATAAGAAATCTCACATATACAAATACATTTATATATATATATATATGGTATATGGTAGATATACGATGAGTTTGGAGCAGTGAACTGTATAGCTGGTCTACAAGGCGATTTTATGGTCACAGGGACCACAAAATAATATAAATGATACAAGGATGTGTGCAAGGTATTCGTCTAATGGTTTCCAGCCGAGGTTCGAGTTTGTAAATGCATAAATGTAACTATAGTTGTATTTAGAATAAAATGTTGAAACAATGCACTGTTGTAAGGCGATTTATGTGGCACCTGAGACAAGATATAAAACAGTCTAGTCGAAATTTAAGCAAACCGTGTTAATAAGCAAAAGACTTTATGCATAAAACATATTTATATATATGTGTATATAAATATATATACAAGATGACATTGCGCACATAAATTATAGAATCAATTGAGTCTTTTAATGAAACTAATATAGATTTAATATTTGTATTGTTTAGTTTTCGTTTTAGCAAATTGAATGTTGTTAATGTTATGTATATGCTAGTCTAATGCAAACAGTCACAATTTTTATAGATATTTACTTATGTTACTAACAAAAGATATTGTGGTCCCATTCGCAACTCGTTGTCCAGATAATCATAAAGAAAAGCCCGCATGAGCACAAACTAACAAGTTATACGTACAGATCCATATTGATAAGATTTAAACATGAAATTAAGCTATGATTGGGTACCAGAAAAAGCGTTTAAAAGTTTATAAAACCTTTAGAGCGCTCTCATTAAAACACACAACAGATAAATATGTTTAAAAATATACAAATTAAGTGATATGCATCTAGCTAAGTAATCAATGTAAAGTGCGCTCCAAATCGATATTACTTAATATACATACACATATTGTAATAGCCATCGATGTATTTCTGTTCAAATGATTTTAAGTACACATTTGTCAGTGTATGCATTATGTTTAGGCGAAAATTAGTTACGATTTTGGTGAAAACGTAAAAAAAACAAAAATAAAAAAGAGCAGCTATATATAAATGATGTATGATTATGATATATGATATATATATATTATGTAAACAAGTTTTATCCGTGCACTGAATATGAAAGGTTTTGACAAATTGATTGTGGAAAAAAGAATTATTTACCAAATAAGTTGATGTTTTAAACATAAAAGTAGAAACTTTTAAATAAAAACCTTTTTGGCAACTGAATTTCACAAACATTTCACTCTTCTTTTATTGCAACTTTGTTATCAGACTTACATTATTACAGTTAATTACAATTTTTAAAATAATTTCCAAGCAATTTTGACACGTTTACTTTTAGACTTATTGTTCTTTTGAATTACAAACTAATCAAATGCAATTGTGGTATAATTCATGTATTTTACGTTCTTCAAAGCAAGAAGATTGCATTACATGCCATTGTAGGCGGGACCGCCGCCTCCCTCAGGCACCACCCAATTGATATTCTGTTTGGGATCCTTGATATCACAGGTTTTGCAGTGTATGCAGTTTTGTGCATTGATTTGCAGCTTCATATTGCCGCCCTCCTCATTGGGCACATACTCGTAGACGCCAGCAGGGCAGAAACGCTGCTCAGGCCCCTCATATATGGCCAGATTGTGATCAACAGGAATACGATCGTCCTTGAGCGTCAAATGGGCTGGCTGATCACCCTCATGATTGGTGCCCGTTAGTGCCACCGAGGACAGCAAATCAAAGGAGATTTTACCATCTGGCTTGGGATACTCAATGCGCTCGCTAACATTGGCAGGCTTCAGCGACTCGTGATCCGGTGTTTTATGACTCAGCGTCCAGGGCTCGCGGCCGCCCATGAAAATGGAGAAACCACTAAGTACAAGTCCGCCATACAGACCCAGCGGATTGTGGAAGGATGGATGCACATTGCGCACCTTGTACAAGTCCTTCCAAATGAACGACTCCTTAATTCTAAAATAGAAGTTTTTCAGAATTTGGCTTAGGTGCGCAGGTAGTTAATTTCAACTCACTTGTCCGCATAGCCGATGGGCTCAATGCCCGCTGTTGTTTGCGTACCCTCAGCAATGGCCTCCAGGGCGCTCTCTGCCGCCAGCATGCCACTCTTCATTGCATAGTGGGAGCCCTTGATGCGTGGCACATTAAGGAAGCCGGCGCTGCAACCCACCAGGCAGCCTCCCGGAAAGGATAGCTTCTTGGGTAAACTCTGGAAGCCGCCCTCGTTGATAGCACGTGCGCCGTAGCCAATGCGCGTTGCGCCCTCGAAGACGGACCGCACTTTGGGATGCGTCTTAAAACGCTGGAATTCTTGGAAGGGACTGATCCAAGGGTTTTTGTAGTTCAAACCAACAACGAATCCCACAGCGATGGTGGGCGTGGGCTCATCAAGATGGTAAAGAAATGAGCCACCGTACGTGAAGCGATCCAGAGGCCAGCCAATCGAGTGCTCCACCAGACCAGGTCTTAGAAAGAATGTATTAATAGTAGTGATTTTCTTTGTCCATGCCAATATTGAAACTCACTGATGATGCTCTGGAGCGATCTCCCACACCTCTTTTAGTCCAATGCCATAAGTTTGCGGGTCGCTGCCCTCATTAAGGCCAAATTTCTCCATGATCTGCTTAGACAGATGACCACGGCAGCCTTCGGCAAATATCGTGGTCTTCGCATGCAATTCCATGCCGCGTGCAAAGGTTTCTTTTGGTGCTCCACTCTTGGCAATGCCGACATCGTTCGTGGCAATGCCTTTAACGCTGCCATCCTCATGGAACAGCACCTCAGAAGCCGCACAGCCGGGATAGATCTCAACACCCAATGCCTCTGCCTGATCACCCAGCCATTTGACCAGATGACCCAGACGTACAACATAATTGCCATGATTGTCCATGGGCCAGCCCTTGAAAATAGGTATCGAGAAGCGACCCGTGGGCGTGAGATAAGAGAAGGTGTCCTTCGACACGGGCGTGTTCAACGGAGCACCCTGCTCCTGCCAGTCGGGTATCAGTTCGTTTATGGAAATCGGATCGATGACAGCGCCAGAGAGTATGTGACCACCAGCCTCGGCGGCTTTCTCCACAATGCACACGCGAATCTCCTAAACAAGCAGAAGATGATGATTCGACTGCTTAGCGTCGAATAACTTGAATAGCTAAAGATAAGAAACTCACCTGATTTTTTTCAGCAGCTATCTGTTTAGCACGAATGGCAGCTGACATGCCAGCTGGTCCACCGCCAACAATAACTAAGTCGACCTCCTCGATGCATCGCTCCATGTCCACCTCCTTCCATCTCTCGTCCTTTTCACGCGGATTCAAGGTGTAGTGGGTGGTTATCTTCGGATATTTTGCTGCCTCAGAAACGCTGCGCACAAAGGCGGGCGTGAAGAGCTTATGAACTGGGCGTGGTAAATAATATTCGACAGATAATCAATGATTGCAAAACCAATTTCCATAAGCGCATTAATTAATAAGAACTGTGATAAGGATAACACATAACAGGAGAGTTCTCTTTACGAATTGCTGGCTATCTGATGATGCGTTGCTAACATTATATAAGTTGTCCAAGGGCCTTATCTTTATGTTTTCTGTCTCGCATCCAAAAACATTTAAGTTATGTAATCGTTCATTGTTTGTTTTTTTAAACTCACCTCTGTGTAGTTTCAGCAGTGCCGACATTTCAAATTTTGTGGTCAGCAAACTATTTCTCTAATCAGTGTACCTAAAACGTATACACATAATTTATTATATTTTTATTTATATAAACATCAAACAAAAACAATGTGTGGCGACGTCAACAGTGCAACAAGTTGGACTTTAGACTCGCCCAGCGAGGCGCAACTGTTGATGCTGCTTCTTTAGTTGAAATTATTTGCATTGATTCGTATTCTTATTTACCTATTGGTTGTTTGGTTCTTCGCAGTTAAGATATGAGTGCCGTAATAAGCTTTTGTAGTCCGAATTGAAAATAAAACAAATGCGAAATGGAAGCCACCCGCAACATACAGCTGTTAAAACTAGAGCGGAGCGCGTGTCGTGATTGCGCACGACTTTACGTGCGTTTGCCGGCTTTGCGGTTCCTGCCATTAAAATAAAATCAAATTTTCTTCACTTGGACTAAATCATTGCATCATTGTAAAAGTGAACACCTAATAAACTATTGTACGCAAAATTAACATATAATAAGAATCGTTTCGTATGTGCGCAATGCGATCCAAACTCAACACGGATTTAGCTCAATTAAAAACTTGTTGCTTTGGCGTTGCCAGATCTACAGTGCAAGATTTAATTTGTGCACAGCAACAGTTTGTCATTGTAGCCACTCGCCCACAGATGGCGCCAGCTGCTCATGAATTATTTTGCAATTTGAATTGTTTTAGATTTGAATTTTTGATAACTAAAATAGATTCCAATCAACAGATATCTAAAAATAGATAACAGAAACAGATAGTTAGCGAGTGGTCTTTATTAAAAAGATTGTTCACAACATTTCAATGCATATAGTCGAAGTACATTTAAATTTCAAATTTTGTATTTTGATATTACACCTAATAAATATATTTATGTGCATTGGTATATGTTTCAAGCCTTGCTTATCATTTGCATAATGTTTATTTATATTTTTTTTTTTTTTAGTTTTCTCTTTTAAACAGATCAAAGCATGGTGAATTTTTAATCCAGCCCCAATTAAAAATTCAAATTAATTACAATTGCAATAACTATCATGCGTTATAAATCATACACATTTGTTTAAGAACATTTATCATAATGTTTCGTTTTGTCCAATTAATATTTACAGTGTGCATTATGCGGGAAAACTCTACGGTTCAAAGAACTGCTCAGCACTGGCCTCATCCAAAGTGTTCTGTTCGCTGCTCTTCAGTTGCTGCTCTTCTTGTGGCTGTCTTTGTTGTTGCTGCTGCTGCTGTTGTTGTGGTTGTTGATGTTGTTTGTCGAAAAGCATAGTTAGGGTTTTATCGACAGTGTTGCTATCATCACTTGACTGCTGCTGCTCCTGCTTGCCCCCGTCAGCAGTAATCTTGTTTTGCTGCAGCTGCGCTTTGGTTTGATTCGATTCCGTGCCGGCAGCTCCATCTCCAGGAGAACGCTTTCCAAAGCGCATGAAATTCGAATCCGTTTTGCCATAACGCTCAAACTCTGTGAGCGGTGAGCGGCCGAAACGCATAAAATTATCAGGTCGACCGAAACGCATAAAATCCGGCTTGGAACTGCGCTGATCCTCGTGATAGTTCGCGTTCCTGCCAAAACGCATAAAGTTATCGGCGCGTCCAAAACGCATGAAATCCTGTTTGGGATCCCGTCCAAATCTCATGAAATCCTGCTTGGGATCCCGTCCAAACCTCATAAAATCCTGCTTAGGATCACGTCCAAAACGCATGAAATCCTGCTTGGGATCACGTCCGAAGCGCATGAAATCCTGCTTGGGATCACGTCCAAAACGCATGAAATCCTGCTTGGGATCGCGACCAAACCTCATGAAATCCTGTTTGGGATCACGTCCAAAACGCATGAAATCCTGCTTAGGATCACGTCCGAAACGCATGAAATCCGAAGGTGCACGACCGAAGCGCATAAAATCCGATGGGGTGCGTCCGAAGCGCATAAAATCCTGCTTGGGCTCGCGTCCATAGCGATCCATAGCCGAGCGCTTGGACATCTCATAGTAGCCGGGTCCTGTTGGCTGCGGCAATTGCTCCGCCTGCCGTTTGCCAAAGTGCATGAAGTTGTCCCGCAATGACTTCCGCTTCTGCTCATAGTCCGGATCGTATTTGAGTTGCGGCTTTCTTGCGTTTTTCTGTAAGCGCAACACCATCGAATTCTTGCCATAGTCAAACCCAATGTTCGAAATTGGAAGCCGTAACTCGAGTTCGCTCTGATCCGGTTTCTCGTTCATCATCATAGCATCCAAGAAGTCATTTTCAACTGCTGGAAGCGGCTCAGTGCTCGAATCCTCCAGTTCGTTAAGTGCATTATCAGTGTAGTTGGGCGTGTCAATGATCTCGCTGTAGATGGCCGACTGCATTTGGTACAGAGCCAGCAGAAACATCAATGCAATGCCCATGGCTGGAGTAGGATTATCTGCAAGAATACACACAGAGAGAGAGAGAGGGAGACGAGGAGAGAAGGAGAGAAGGGTTATTACAACATAATTATGAGGTGTTGGGTAAATCACTTGGCACATTATCTATTACAAGTTTTAATCACATTAACGCCCTCATCTGACAACGCAACTAACGCCGTTCATTTTACTTAACAGCTAACAGCAACAATAACAACAACGAGAAGGGGACAACGAAGCAGCATCTCCGGTGGCAGCATCTTAACGCCATTTCTTTCAGCTCTATTCAGACAAAGTGCCCCGCTAATTAACCATAACAATATTTATGCGATAATACGCCTGGCCAGAAGCGAAATATGAATGTGCGCGTAAAAAGTTAACCAAGCGCATTAATGGCAATAGCAGCAGTAGCACCAGCAGTAACCACAGCAGTAAGAACATGAGTTGGCTGCCACTGGCTAACCGAAGGCGTCAAGTCAACTCCGCACCAATCCCCCCCCTCATCCCACACAAGATACGCCCATCAACAGCCTTTATAGAACTGGTTGAAGGCGCTAAACTGTTGGCTTACATGTGAAGCAGGCGGTGTTGAGTGGTTGATGTATGAACGTCCGGACTCCGTCATAGTCAGGCCATTAGAGATGCAAATGATTATGGCTTTTGGATGTAGTGAAGCTGGCGATGAAGTACTCAACTGGCAGACAAGCAAAGAAAGGTGAGCGTTTGCATTGCATCTGCATCAGCACCAGCATCAGAAAGGTAATTTCAGTAGATAAGCAGCTAAGATAAGCAACCAGGCCATTGAAATAAGATAGAAGTGTGAGCCTGCAAATGCCAATTATAGGCGCTGTAAATAGTTTTCAGCAGTAGACCTATCCTATTGATAGGAGTACCAAGCATGATCTGCAATTTTTGCATGAAACTCCATGAAACTCCTCAAGGTTTTTAAAACCGAAAATAAGGTTGAATACTTTGTAGCATTGCAAATTAATCTATGTGGTAATAACTCGGTGATTGTTAAAAAACTTCGCTTTAAGCTCATGGTTGAGTGCAAAATTAATGTCTGGAAACTTAGTCCAAATGAATGCTATTCGATTAAACGATCCTCACATTTTTCAAATGTGTAAGTTTTTTTACTCAAATAAATAAGGTCGTGAATTTCTGCCGCTTCAGCTAGCCAAAGACTTCTTTCATTACTTCACACAAATCCATCATTACAAATCCAACTATTCATTTGAGTTCTTTGCTAAAAGTATGGCTTAATCGGATTACATCAGACTTTTTTCTCTTTCAGCTGATTAGTCAGCAGATTTGTTGATGAATGAAACCCATCCAAAACTAATCAATCGTGGGTACAATTTAAATTAGTTAGTTATCAGATCGATAGAAAAAATAAGACAACGTAAAATTGCATACTAATATTATTATTTTTTTTTTTCTCACAGCTTACTGAAATTCGCACTTTTTATGTAGCATATTGTATAAATGGATGTATAACTGGACTTCCCCACACGTTTAACTTGACATTAATCTCGGAAAAGTTGGTCAACTTATTGCTCAGTTTAAAGTTGACGCTGTGTCGCTGTGCGACTGGGACAGCTAGATAACTGTTAAAAACTTGTTTAGTCTACGCCGTAGACGCACAACAACAACAACTTGACCCCGGCTGATGAGCTGGCCAACGCTTTACATTAACATACACTTGATGTACCTGCACATTAACAAACTTTTATACAAATAAAAAACAGTAATTCATTTTTTTCCTTGTTTTTTTATTTTTTGTTTTTTTATTTGGTCTTGCGAACGCAATCAGCGGCAATTCATATTTGGGCAATAAGTGTCAAATGAAGTGCACACAAAACTGTTGACATGACGAGTGGCAAAGGTTTTGTGTTTGTGGTTGGGGCCATTGGCAATTTGCCAACTAAATTAACAGTTGTGCCCAAATATTCATCGGGTTGCCTGGTCGCAAAATTTTAGCCAACTATGCGCATCAAACGCGTACCTCTTGTAACTAATCAACAAAAAGTGTCACTTGCAACATGAAAACATTTGGTAGCAGCAAATTGTGCAGTTGCCATCAAAGTGCTATTCAATTTATGAGTTTGCCAAAGCAATATTATGAGAGATGTTGCCGCAATACTATTTGCAGTGTGTACTTAGAGCTGCGTTATTTACGATTAACAAAAAAAGGCAGTTTTTTACAATTGTTTGCTGTCGGCTGTGTGTAGGTGTGTATTTTTTATGTTGCCTGGAATTTGGCATGCGTCCTGTTGTCTTTTGTCTGCCTTGCTTGCTTGGCAGTCGTATCAATAACACACTCGTTAATTCGTTTAGGCTCAGAGTCAATATGAAAGCCGACACTTCTCGCTTTTGCTTTTTTTTTTGCGGGGGGATGGTGGAAGGTGCACTTTGTTTAACGAACACTTTTAATCAGATTTTCATATCTTACGAATGTGCCGCAATGCGATACACTTGAAGTGCCATCTTTTCAATCTGGTACTCCGTGTATCCGGACATTATGTTTTTTTTTTCAGAGAATATCCTGTGCTAAATTTAAATATGCAAATAATTTATCAACAGACAGCTCAACACCTCAGCGCTACGCAAAAAACAATAAATAATAAAAGAAAAAGACAAATGATTGTCGCGTCGTATGTGGCTCAGTGAGACATTTGCGGCACGGGTAAGTTGCTGGAATGAGCATGGAACAACTATGGCTGTTGTCCTGGTCCTTGCCAGTGATAAATCAAAAATTTCACATGCTTCGCCCCCAGTTCTTGAGCTGCACTTGCAACCTGGCCAACTGGTGTACAACTGTAACTAACCACGAATGAAAACTGCAGAGAATGCGGAAACTGCAATGGCCAAATGAAAATCTAGCGACGCTTTGTGGCGAATGCTTCTCTCCAAGGTGCAGCCGTAAATATTTCAATTTACTTCCATTAGCCCAATATGAACGTGTGTGTGGCCAATAACTATTTTTGCCACATGCAGCGAGTTTTTTATCTTTACCCTCGATTTACCCATTTTTTAGAGGAGATGTCATTTGATACTTCAATTCCCATCAGAGTTTTTAAATGAAATGAAATCAAAATGGAAATCGTTAACCAAATAAAGGGAAAATAAAAAATTAATTTGGGCTATTAAATGTTCTGAATACTGTTTAAATCAGTTTTTCCTAGAATTCTATAATGTGATTTATTTTTTTTTGCAAATTTAAAAATGAAAAAGTGTGCAGCATTCAAATTACAAAAAGTAACACCAGAAATACAAATATTAAAAAGACAAATTGTGTTGTGTCTTTGGCTCATAACTGATTGAGTGAGTCGCTTCAGTAGAATTTATGAGACTATTGAAGCTATTTAAGAAATTATTTTGAATGAATTATGGTGTATAAAATCTAGCATTTATATTGATAGTTCAACTCAAAAAAACTAAATCGAAAAAACCAAATTTGTAATTTCGAATTTTTCATTTTAGATAGGCGACATTAATCTACAACTTGCATAAAGTAGGAAAAAGACTTCATTCAAAGCATTTACTCTTAACGATAAGCAATAATCTAAGAATTAACAATTACCATCCTATAAACAAATAAAATCAAAGAAATATTTTGTAGTTTAAGAAATTTACATTTATATGTAAGTCGTGAATATATTATCTGATCTTAAATTGGATTTCTCCGTGAATCTTATAAAACTTAGATTGGATTTCTTGTCTACTTCTCAAGGTTTATTATTAACATTCAAGTATTAAATAACTAAAGCTTACCTTGTGCAATATGAACGTAAAATAGATTAACTAAATAGGCATACCGTAGACGAAATTAAAGTCGGAATGCCAAACACTTTCTCACTAGCCACACACACAGTGACTTGGCCGTTGAGGATGTTCTTGTACGGCGTGTTTTTGGGTACAGGACACTTGTTGACCGTGGAAATGTGAAGCACTTCTGTGGGAATGTTTGGCGAAACATCCGGTTTTATATGGATACAGTCGACAAGCAACAGTCGACAGGCAACAGCCGACAACCGACAACCGACAAACGACGGCCAACCGACGATGTTGTTCTTTGTTAAGGATTATAGGCAGGCAAGAGGCCAAAGCCCGTGTGGCATGTGGATGTTTGTTGAAACAGCCGCAGCACCAGCAACAAGTGTTGCTGCAAAATGTCTATGCAACATTTGTGTGTGTTATTTGGCAACAGTTGCTGCCTTGCTGATGCCCTCGAGTTGCTCACGAATACACATTCGTATTTGGGCTCATTTTTTGTTTAAATTTTGTGTCTATTTATTTATAGTACGTCGCTTAACTGCAAACCAGAGATAAGCAGCAACAGCTGCCGCTTCAGCCTTGACAATGTCGGCCTGGCTCTGATTTGTTTGTTGTCAGACACGACTGTCAGCCAAACAATGGCCAACGGGCAGTTGCATTGTGTTGGCCATTTTTATATGCATCTTTATTAACTGTATGCATTTGTATGTGTGTGTGTGTGTGTGTGTGTGAGTGTGTTAGTGAAATCATCAGCACAATGACGCAGCAACATTTTGTCGCCGCTTTGCTGGTAATTCAAGCGCCAAATTGTATGCAAATCACCCACAATTGTTATGTTCCGCCTACTTTTAAGTTAAGACTCGCACAACCATTCCCCATCCCCTATATATAAATAAATATCGCCCTTTATCCAACCCACACCCTATCGAGAGCGGCCCGCGTCCAATTAGCCTTGTGCACAACTTGGACGGGGTCTACGTGTGCGTATGCGGTATAATTTGGCCTTGTCGCCAGTCGCTTATGGAGTTTTATGGTCCTGTAACGGGATACATTGTGGCGCCTTCAGCATCCCGATTCGTCTGTCGTCCGCCGTCTGTCGGATGTTGCCTGTCGCAGCAGCCCCGCCTCTTTGGCCAGTGTCTGCATTTTGGCCTGAATGTTTAGCACTTCTTGGCCAGTTGATGGGTGGTCACTACTTTTTCGTGAGCAGAAGTCTGTAATTACGGCCTCAAAGGCTAAACTCTTGTTTGTATTTTCTCTTGAATTCGAAGAACTCTCCCAGCCCTGAGCAAAGAGACACCCATTGTTGAGTTGCCACAAATGTGTCACTATTTATTGTCCGCTTGTTCGTGTTTTTAGCGATCATCTAAAATCAATAGCACCATATTTGCATTGATAAATATGCATGGTGGTGATGACTTCATTTACATAAATGGCTAACTCAACAAATACCAGACTCCACGTTCAAGTTCAAAGCGTTTTCTTGACCGTCGCGTGGCTCGCTTTAGCCAATCTAACAGCGAGTAACACTTAATGTTGGAAATCAAGATTAGCACGCCTTGAGTTAATTTGCACAAATTTCTTATACTCTTTCCAGAGTCTGTCAAGTAGTCAGCTTAGCAATGAAATGACAAGCAAAGCTTTGGTGTATTTAAGTAATTTCAGATAAAATAACAAAGATTTAAATATAAATACAATTTCAATAGTTAGGTTTTTCAAATTCGAAATAAATTTTCAATTACTAATGAATTTACAACAACTATTTCAGTGTATTTGAGTAAATATGAGAAAACAATATTTAATTTGTATACAAATTATTTAAAAATTTTATTTTTATTGAAAATATATATTTTTAAGATGATCAAAATGTGCCAAGTCATTCTGACTAATTTTTGCCGGTAGCCCAAAACGTGATTAGCGCCTTGGAGAGTAGCGCTTGACAACAAATTGCTCCAACTAGCCAGACTGCAAGACTAGTTATTAATGGGCATTACGACTTTAGGTGGTCAACAAAAGTGAATTGACTACCGTTTGTGAGGCAAGGTTTTAGTTTTCGCTCTCGTTTATTGTGCGGGCAAAC
The DNA here is from genome assembly GCA_035043845.1 of Drosophila picticornis. Classification (NCBI taxonomy): domain Eukaryota; kingdom Metazoa; phylum Arthropoda; class Insecta; order Diptera; family Drosophilidae; genus Drosophila; species Drosophila picticornis. Next base: position 15,954,275 of record JAWNMR010000493.1, read on the forward strand.
GAATTTGATGTCAATGCCAGTGGCAAAATTTCATCTTAGCTTTTGTGTTGCTTGGTATGCTAAAATCAGCAACTGTAACTAACAAGCAATGATTGGATTACTGGTGACTTTATCCACGGCCAATTCCGTCTAATTAACGGGCAAACAATTCAAATTTATGATTTTGTGTACGCGCTATGAAGCATTATACAAGCATTCGTAATACGTAACAACATTTGAGCCGTAAACATAAATTCAAAACTTCAGCTGGAGTTGCGTCATATTCTAGCCTGCAACTATGTAGCAATAACGGTAGTTGATGTCATTGGAAGAAGTTTATTCCGGACAACACCAGCAATAGCAGCAGCAGCAGCAGCAGCAGCCGATGCGATCGTTTACTCAAAACACACGCAGCCAATTATAAATAACGAAAACCAAATACAAACGACTATGAAAGCGTCGCATAGCAAGCAGCTCAAACCTCTGACCGACCGGGAGAGAGACTTGAATGCCACGCCAAGCTTGGCCGCTGGGCGGCGACTGAGACGTCGACGTCGACGTCGACAGCGACTGAGCTGCTTTTGGTGCTCGCGTGCTTTTGCATACACGAATATCGACGCTCTCTCAGTGAGTGTGTGTGTGTGTTTGTTTATGTGTGTGTATGCAGCCAGCTAGTTTTCAGATGTGTGTGTTACAAAGCAGCCGATCCGATATGAAACGATGCTTAGTATTAGCATTTGATTTTCATCGTAGTAGCTTAGCTGTTTCTGTTTTCGATTGGGTTTTTTTTGGGCTGCTGTTTTCGAGTGCGAGGCTCTTTTTCCAAATCCGAAGCGGAGTTTGTTCAGTTGGTGTTTAGCATTCAGCGCGCGCGTACGATTATCCGAAATCGTGTCGCTGACTTCAACGTATCCTGAGACACTTAAAACCGAGCCTTCTCGAGAAGGAAGTGTTAGTAGCCAACTATAATTTTGTATAAATTGAAACACACGCAAATTCTTAATACAAAAGTGCTTTGAGTGATTTTGACTAACAAAAAAAAAGGTGCGCTTAGTTTATGTATTGAATTTTATGATTGACATCTACTTTTGAACAATAGAATTAATTTGAATTTGTTTAGCCACAAATCAAGTCCATTTATGATAGCTGCTTAACTTCTAAAACGTGTGTGATTTTAGACATATTTATTGGGCTGTAAACCAGATTTCAATGTTTTCTATTCTTAACATATTTTGATCGGCCGACAAATGCTTCCGACAATTAATGTTTCAAGTTAATTTATTTATGGTTTGCTCCTTTTCTACTGACATCTCTGGCTTGGCTCAAACTGGTTGCTCAACTCTTGGTCAAGTAGACAAAAATGCAATTTTCCCACTCGGCAGTGGCCAGATCTTTTCGGCAATCGCCAACGCTTAATTTAAAAATGTCGTTGTCCCATATACTCCCAGCTATCGCGAGACTGTGTTGGACTCTATAAGAAAAATAAAAATAACTGCAAAAATAAACTATTCACTAGTCAAACTTGCACTGCAAATAAAATTAGTAGCCGCAGGCCGTGATAAGTAGTGCGTCAAGTTTGCTGGTCGTAAATTATCAGTTCAATTCATCGATTTTAAAGCAAACGTATTCAATTTCCTACTTACAGTTTTGGCAAATTGTTATTTAAAACAGCGCTTGTTTAATTTAATTTGTGGCATTGCAGATTTGCCAAATGCAGTGTGAAGCAGGGTATCAGAAGCAACGACTGTCGCCAATTCGCTTTAAGCGGTTTCGCCTCTGCTTATTGTCTTTCGCTTTGTTTTTTTTTTTTATCTGAGAAACGTGCCCATGCACATCTAGCGACGAGCAGGCTCGTAACGGCAATCAAAACAACAACATCAGCCATAACAACAATTGCAATGAATATCACATGGAATGACAGTTAACACAGACACACACACACACACACATACGTACAACCGTAAATAGCAGAGTAACGAATATGTGAGTCCCCCTTCGTCAACGAAGCGTATTTGATCGCTGTGAACCTTATGGCTTTGCCTGACCCAGCGTTGCTTGGGCCAGTTGTCTAAATGACGGTCCAAAAATATAAGTAAATCACATCGCCTGGGGATTTCTGAATTGTGGTAGTAATAACAACTCAGATGTATAACGATATCGTAGCCAGGCTTTTTTTTCGTTTACTTTTCATTCACACGAAAATTTTCCATTTAAGTATAATTTTATCGCAACAGTTTACCGCTTTAAATCGTGAAAAGAGTCGGCATCAAAAACATTAGACAGGTCAATTGCTAGTTGAAATTCGACTCAAAGAGTTATTATACCTGACAGCTGTTAACTGCGCTCATTTTGCGCAGTGCCGAGATGAATTTCGTTTGGAAACGCGTTCGTTTCCTGAATCTTTTGTTTCTTGAGAGGGAAGAAATGAATGAATTGAATTGTTGACATTTCATTCTTACAGCGAACGAAACTGACAAACGATTTCATTAATGATTGTGATCTTGACCTGCCTATTGCCATTCTTTTTGACCAATGTTAAGACTATTAACACTCTATAAACTTGTACGCAAAACATTTAATGACTTGGAAATCTCGTAAAACTTTTTGAGAGATCGTAAAATCATAATAAACAAAAACACTACTTGGGATAGACAGGTGGCTGGTTAATCTTGAATATCAGCTTAATACAAAGTTCAGCCGTGTTAATTCATAATTATAGCTTGCCTTGTGGACTCTGGATTTTATAGTTTATAGTTTAAAGCGTATCAGAAAGCTTATTCACTTTTGCCAATTGGTGTTGAAGGACATGTTGTTAAGCAATTATCCAACGTCCATTTTGGTTTTGTCGGAATCGCTTGACTGGAGTTACAAGCTCACTATCATGGCACACAAACTGACCATAAGCAGCCAACCAAGTTGCTTACGTGTTGCAATCGCCAACTTAACTGGTCCACATGTGCCACACGCCACATACGCAATAGGCGTATTGATGTCCACTTCAGACCTGTAGACTCGGCCGTGCTCATACAGCGTAGCCACGTAGCCAGCAATTTGGCACTTAACATTGTCGTATAAAATGTTGACAGACTTTAAAACCAGTACAAAAACCAGTTGATCACTCAGCCAAGATCAAATAAAATCATAGTGCATTTTATTAACACCATTTCAACCAGTAACGAGGGCACTATAAATTATGTATTGCAGCAAAAGGCATTTCGCACTTGAAATGACGGCTAAGCCAAAATTTGAATTCGAGAAGGAGGCCCTGATCACCATTGGGCATGTGGATGCGGATGAGGTTGATCGCGTCGCGGAGAGCTTTAAGGGGCGTAGTCTATTCATAACGGGCGGCACTGGATTTCTTGGAAAAGTTCTGGTGGAGAAGCTGCTGCGGTAAGTGATGGGAAATGAGATTTAAGAAATAATAATCAATATTTAGCAATAAAAATCAAAATATATTGCAAGATAAGTTTCAAGCCAATTGCCTAATAAGTAAACAAAAAATATAAAATATTAAACAAGTGCATTTATTTGTGCAAAGTGCAAGTTAAACAACAAATTAGCGCAAAATCGTTAAATTGTATGAAAATTGTATTGAAAGTGATTTACTGTAATAGTCAGATTAGCTAGGCGACTACTTGTCAAGACTATGAAATATATGGCGCATGCCATAACAAAGCACATTCAGGGTAAACACAGGTAGCAAGTTCCAAGTGGGCGGGTGGGTTGTTCGGCTGACTCGCTGATTGCGTTGGCCAACAGCTGCTGCCGGCAAACGTGACCTCAATAATTCTCAATGAATTAAGTTTATGCGTTATTAATGTTGCAGCTCGTGTGGCGAACTAAAGCGCATTTATCTGCTGATACGGCCCAAGAAGGGCAAGGATCCGCAGGAGCGCATTAAGGATATATTCCAGAATGTGGTAAGCAGCCTGCAAAAAGATGAATAATAATAATTGCTCAGTTTATTAGCCAAGTCCACGTAACTAATAAAGCTAATAAATGCCGCTTACAGTTGTTCGACAAGGTTAAAAAGCAGCGTGGCGAGGAGCACATACTGAACCAGGTGGTTGCCATTGCCGGAGATGTGATGCTGCCGGGCTTAGGCATCTCCGAACAGGACCTGACAACGCTGCGCAACGAAGTTTCCATTGTTTATCACTGTGCCGCCACAGTCCGGTGAGTCGACTGCTGCTCTCTTCGAGAGTATACAAATATTTATCAATATACAAAATTATTCAATAACACCTCGATTTTTTCTCACCCTTTTTTAAATAGATTCGATGAGCCACTACGCAATGCTGTCTTTATGAATACACGTGGCACCAAGTATATGTTGGAGCTGGCTACCACATTGAAGCAGTTGGAATTCTTTGCCTACTGCTCGACGGCCTACTGTCATTTGCACGTGAAGACGCTGTATGAGAAGCCGTACGATCCGCCCGCAGATCCGCATAAGGTGATTCAGGCCTGCGAGTGGCTTTCTGATGAGGAAGTGGCACTGATTGAGAAGAAGATTCTGGGCGATATACCCAATACCTATGCGTATACCAAGTCCCTCGCTGAGGCTTTGGTTGTGGAGAAGTTCAAAGAGTTGCCCGCTGTCATACTGCGTCCGTCGATTGTCATACCCATCTGGAAGGAGCCGATACCCGGCTGGACGGATAACATAAATGGACCCACCGGTCTGCTCATCGGTGCTGGCAAGGGTGTCATTCGCACCATGTACTGCAATTCGTCGGGCTATGGTGACTTCCTGCCCGTCGATGTGGCAGTCAATGGTATTTTGGTCGCCAGTTGGCGAAATATCACAGCGGGCACGAACAATACGAATCGTGTGGCACATATGACGTCATCGAATGACATTAAGGTTTCCTGGGCGGAGATTATCGAGCTGGGCCGTTGGGTCATTGAGAACAAAGTGCCGCTTAACGGTGTGGCCTGGTATCCGGGTGGTTCCATGAAGTCCAACTATTGGGTACACTTCATGTGCATGATATTCTTCCAATGGGTGCCAGCCTTGTTTGTGGATGCTCTGCTTTGTCTATTCCGCTATCCGCCCGTGTAAGTATCCAAATCCATGGAAGGGATCCAAGTGAGAAATTTAACTATGTTTAATTTTATGCATCTATAGACTCTGTCGCGTTCAGAATCGGATTTCCAAGGGTTTCGAGGTCTTCGAGTACTATGCGAATAATGTTTGGAGTTTTGACAACACAGAAGCAGTTAAATTACGGAAGTTAATGAACAATAAGGAACGAACAACTTATGTAATTGAGAAGATTGATCTAGATCTGATCGATTACTTCACCAACTGTGTGTTGTGCGCCAGACGTTTAATTCTCAAGGAATCAGATGAGTCGATTCCGGCAGCGAAGCGACATATGAAAGTGTAAGCCAACAATCTAGATAACCAGCTATCCATATAGCTATGTTAATATCTTAATATATCTTTGCAGAATGTGGGTCGTGGACAAGGCGTACAAGGGCATGTGGCTCTGCGGCATTATATATATGGTCTACAGATGTTTCTTTGCTGGCTAAACTAATCGTATATTTAAGTTTAGTTAAGTGCTCGAGACCAAAATTTTGCCCCAGCCGCTCGTTATGCCGTATTTCATACATTTTATTATATTTTTAAGTCTTAGTTTTAGTTGGTGCTGATTAGCTGTCAACAATATGTACATTTTAAGTATTAAGTTTTTTAATGCAACAAATAAATATTTCGATTTTAAACTCAAATTTGGCGCTTCATTCGATTTTAATTGGGCGGCAAGTGGATATATATAGCTTGTTATCGATTGTTGTTAACAATGCCATTTTGGGTATGCGATGTATCGATAACCCCAGGTGATTTATTTATCGAAGGCATAATTTTTCCGGTGTGTGTACACTTTTTCGCCAGCCGACCAACAAATTCCGCGTTTGCAGTTTACATAAAACATCCAGAAAATTAACAAATATGTTGGGCCGCAGCAGTGTCATTGCACGTAACTTCTCCCAGTCGATGGTCCGCTACAGCGGCCATGGTGGCGTTCCCGGCGAGGTAAGCAAATATCGACCGAGCTGTAGCAGTCTGATTACATAATTTGTGTTTTGCACTGAGCAAAAAATCCTGTAGGAAAATCGATGATATCATTACGAATCCGTTTTCAAATTGTAGAATCTGCCCTTTGGCCTTGCTAACAAATATAGGATCACTGCTTTATTCACCGTCGCCTGTGTCCTGGGCTTTGGCTCCCCCTTCCTGATTGTCCGCCACCAGCTGCTGAAGAAGTAAGCGGCCCCAGCAGCCCCGACGGGAGTAGCAACAACAACAACAACTACACACAAAATGTACGGTAAGTTATTTTGACTGATTACTTGTCGCATGCCGTTAACTGCATGTTGCCAATTTTTCTTTGCAGATTTCGTTGTTTGTTGTAGCAGCCATCATGTCGTGTATTGTGTTATAGCTAAACATTAAGTCAAAAGTCAAATGTAATAAAGTTACTCAGAAGCTAAAGACCGAAAATCTTTTGTTGTTCTTGTTGTTTCCCTTAACATTAAGTAGGCATTGAAAAAATCCAGCTGATTTCACACAAAAAATAGTTGTTAGTCACTAGAAATACTTCGACTGGTTTGATTGGTGACTATTTTAAATCGTGCTAGGGGTTAAAAAGTAATAGAACTAATTGAAATATGTTCGCCCTACGCGCTGAGACACGCAAAATGTGCGCCCCGCTCATTCGTCGTATGTCCGGTTATCCCGGCGGCATTCCTGGCATGGTAAGTAATTGAAAAATAGCTCATTTATTATGGATTATGCGTCTTATATGGGAAGCAAACAGAACTTGCCCTTTCGCAAGGGAATCGAGAGCCCGATGCGTTTTACACTGTTCTATTTGGTACTTGGTACGCTTGGATTCGGTGCTCCATTTCTGGTTATACGTCATCAAATGCTACGCAATGTCGATGATAAACCGTAAGCCATTAACTCGTACATGTGGCCAAAAACAGAAATATAATATATGAATCCTTGCAGCAAAGAAGAATAGAAATTTGAAGTTAAATCAAAACATGGCGACTTCTACATAATATACAATATCTGATCCAGTTGTTCATTTAACTAATAAAAAAAAGGATCTTAACTTTCTGTGGAATTGCACGTCTCAATTTTATTGTCATTTTAAGTCGCTTGTATTTCACGTATATCAAATTTATAGTGTACAAATTTCGTTCGTTAGGTCAGTACAAATTGGCGCCTGTTGCAGGCACTCTATAACAATGATGATCATAAAAAATTCGTTAATTAAATGGAATTGTTATGGGGATCACAATTCCTCTTTGCCATCGAAGTCGTATTCGTCCTGCACAGGCGCCTCATCGCAGTATTTGGCCTGCTCAGAACAAATTTTAATATCTAAATCATTGCCAAGTTTATCGGCTTGGAATGCTTTCAGGAATGTCTCCTCGTTATCTTCGAGCACCTCGAGACAGAAATGCGCCAAGCTCTTGTTGAGATCACCATCTTGCACAAAGTCAACGAGCGACGACTCGGAATTCATTTTACCATCGATTATCATTTTAAGCAATGTAAATTTGCCATTGCTTTTGTAGGTAGCCTTGAGGTAATCATCCATTTTTTCACCTGTGTACCGAGAGCATTATACAGATTGTCCATTGGGCGTATATAATGTATGTAAGATATCAACTTACAAATCTTTTCCATGAGCTCCGTCAAATACATCTCGGATTTGATAAGAAGTACGCGCTTGCTTATAGAATTGCCTTGGGCATCCAGTCGGAAGCCGCTTACGTCGACCTTTTTGTTGGCATCTTCCTTGGCAATGGCATCCTCCAGCTCCTGCACCGTCGCCTTACACACTGAAAATTTATATTTTAGACAGTTCATTAGTTTTTAATGCAAAAAGATTAGCCATAGTTTCACTCACCGTGGCATTTGACTTCTTTCGATGTAAAACTGTAGCCTTGCACTTGAGTAATGGCCAGCAGCATAAGGCAGCAGATTAACACATTCATTCTGGATATCATTTAAAACTATTTAACAATTGTTTGATCGATTTTGTTCAAATTCACCGGGTAGAATGATTTAAACCACGTCAGCACAACGCTGCTTGCGTTTAAAATGTGTATGATAATGTATGATAGATGAAACACTGGGACTAATTGAGGCGACAGCTAACGCTCGGCAATTATATAAAATACTCTCCGTAGTACTTTAATGTTTTGCTATCCCCAAGAACTTAAAAGATAAGAATAAATGTGTTTTCTGCCTCTCCTGTCACAACACAAAATAACAAAAAAGTACCAGTTGCGTTTTCTGTACAGCCTTCGATCTTAACAGATTGATGAACTGTTATTAACAGTGAGCATTTTTGCTAAGCCTTACAGCAAATACATGATTTATTTTTATAATATTTGCACTAAATAGAAATTTGATTTTATTTATGTAAGTTAACCCAAAGTTAAATCATTAAAAAGCTCTTGCGGTGGTAATTGGGCAAAAAAAAATCGTAGAATTAACACTTTATTTAAAAGTAACAGCTGTTAACTGGCACAGTGTGTTCAGCTGGATGAGATGTTTTTAACTATCGTATATCGATATATTTTGGTATTTTTGTGGTAGTTTTACGCGCACATTTAAATTGTGATTTTTCTTTTCTTTTGTTGAATTAATGGTTACTATTGCTTCATTCTTTTGAGCAATACGTCTCTCTGTTTGTTTGAAATGCGCAATACTGATAACTAGTCTCAGTGTAAATAAAGAGACTCTCGTGTGCGGTTCTCAGAGACGCTGTCACAACAAACAGAATTTGCGCGACCACAATTGCAATACAAATAAAATAAAGCAATCAGCAGTTGGTCTTTTTGCTATTGTTGTTTTTTTTTTTTTTTTGTTTCTCCGGCCGGTTTCGCTTATTGGTGTAACATAACTTTTAACACATTTGTAAATTAAAGCCCACAACACTCGTAATCCAGTGTTAATTCCAATAAGTTTTCATTAACAATTTCATTTCGAGATCATTTATAATTGGCGTTAATTGAGCGTGTGTCTCCTTTTCTGTATTTGTATCTGTATCTGTGTCTGCTACTCTGCTGCAGACTGTGCAATAAGCATCGCATCAGTACATTCCATAGTCTTCCCTCCTGTACATGTGTTTATTTATTCAATTGATAAGAATAAGAATATTGAGTGCAGTGTAGACCTATACTAGACAAAGTTGAGCTGTCGCTTGTATGTGCGTATTTGTTGAGCACTCATTATGATTTGTAAATATGCAAATATTTGGAATTTCTAAGAACGAAATTAGCTTTTGCTATCAGTTTATTCCTTTCCTGATCTGTAGCCGGCCTGCTTTGACCCACAACGGATAGATGGTATCTCGTCCGCTCGTGCCGCTCGGGCATATATGTATGTATGCGATAAGCTTGTTCATTAAATCATTATATGTAAATTCACATAAATAGCAAAAATTAGCGCCAAAAGTAAAAAAGTAAACATTGCTCAGGAAATTCAGATTCCAACGTTAAATGTTCGTTGCCCGATTTTGTTTCTAACGTAAGTTTTTTTGTTTCATAATCAAATACAACACTTTTTTGCGCCCTTCATATGTAGCTTACTTGATCAGTATTATTTCCCTTCAGTTAAAAATTTTATTTATTTGTTTTGAATATTTATAATATTATATATATAAATTTTCTTAATAAACGCATATTCATTCAATGCAATAGCTAAAAATCACATTTACTCCAACTTTGTAGCAGCGGAAGGCAGTTGTTCCAGTTGACCTTTAAAAGTTTTAGGCTTGACTTTCAATGTACATTTATAAAGGAATCTATTTTTATGATTTCGGTGTAATAAATAAACTAAATGTTTTCTATCAGAGATAATCAGTTTTAAGTTTTACTATGACTAAATTTTGTTTCCTATGAAGAAAGATTCAGTTATTGAAACATTTCATTTAATGCTTATAACAAATTGTGAATAGAATGGATCACTTTTCTGTAGTATCGGCTCTAAATGCATATTTGATTCAGTGAAATTCTGTAGAAACTCTTAACTTCTAGAAAATATTAGTCTTTTTGTGAGGGGGTCCTCTCATTTCCAAACCCAAACGCAAAAAATTTGATTACGGCATTCGATTCTATATATTAAGTATGTATGCGTATATTTGAAATATTTGTATTTTAAATGTACTGCCATGAGCAAAAAATATCTCTGTGATATTTGTTGACAGATTTGAAGAGTTTTTACTCCAAGCCCTAGAAGTCGCACATCTTTGACCAGATTGAGATAATTCATCAGTCCACTTCTGACCTTTTAAGGTCTAGAGTCACCAAACTTTTACGTAATCCAAAGGCTTGTTAAAATTTAATATTGATAAGTCAGATAACTGTTGAATCCAATGACACACTCAACCACAGGGCAAAGCATAAAAGGAATACTGATCATTTGTGCAGGGACTACAGATGATTCATAAATAGAGCTTGACTTTATCAAGGCGCAGCATAAGATTCAATAGGCTTGGAACTTTCCAAGAGGTGGTTTTTGTTATTTTTATTTAATTTTCATACACTTCATACTACTTGTAAAATAAGGAAATATTTTATCATGAATTTGTAGACAGCTGAAAATAAATTGATTAGCTTTGCAGTCATTATTAGCTTTGAAGATCACTTTGAACTTTAAAAGCGATTCAGTGGAATTCTTTATAAGCGCTTAACTTGTGGAGAATATTACTCATTTGGAAAAGAAAATATTATTCTTTTTGGCCTGAAGTTTATTTTGATTAGCTTATAAATTATTGGCTCTTCAAACCCAAACAATTCGATTTCGGCGTAAATGTTAAATGGTTTTGCAAGTGCGCAGATTCGATACAATTCTTCTTGCACAGATGCAGATATACATCTGCATTATATACACACAGATTCAGATACAAATACAAGTGCCTGACTACAACAAATAGTTTCCAACGAAAATGTATGTTAACAAAAACTAAAACAGGGAAGAATCACAAAATGATTAGTTAAGTACACAAACATGTGTGTGTGTATGTGTGTGTGTGTATCTTTGTATCTGTATAAACATGTTGTGTCTGCTGTAGCTGTATCGGTTATTGTTCTGAGCACACACAAACACACACACACACGCACAACAACGGGGCTACCAAAAGCGTCTTCATCCATGGCCAGTGGACTGTGGCTATTATTATTGACACTCCTCGAGTGGTTTCTTCTTGTAATTTCCCCCTTAACCACCGCCCCCCTCCCTCTCCCGTCGCTGTCTAGAGGTCTACAGGGTCTGTTGGGCTGTTTACCTTTGTTATCGACGATGTCGTATTGAATTTGGCGTCATACTGTCTGCCGCCAGTCGCAGTCTCGTAATATCTATAGCATGTTCGGCCATAAAAGAAGACCACAAAAATACGGTGTCGAACAAGCGACCGAAAACAATGGACAACAAGGGCCAGTTCGGGGGCTGGGAGTAGACACTCACACACACACACACACACACACACAATACACAGACAGTGGCTTGGGACGCTATCGTTACTTGCCGTCACACTGTCTGGCAGGTTTCACACCTGGCCATCGGTGTATTTCTTATACACCCATACTGATAAACGTTACCGGCATCGGCATCGGCATCGGCATCGCCACCGCCACCGCCAGAGCAGCAGCTCTATAAATCACAGACGTGCGACTGCCTGGCGAGCGGCAGGAGCTGTCTCAGTCCCAGTTCCAGTCTCAGTCTGACTCTGAGTCTCAGTTGAAGTCCCAGCAAGTTCATAGCTCACGTTTTCCTTTTCTTCTCCTTTTTGCTGGCCTTTTTTGCTTTTGCCTTTGCATTTGCCTTTACCTTTCGGATTGAGAGCCACAGCTGGCCGGTGGTGGCCACAGATCGCGGTGTCGAATCCAGCAAATGGCTGGCACAAGCACAGTGGCTTGTTTTGTTTTAGCTGCTTCGTGTTTGTGTTGGTGAGGCAACCTCTTCAAATATACAAAGGAAGATAAATTTCACACTCAAAACGTTCAACAGTTTTTCGTTATTCATGTGTGTGTGTGTGTGTGTGTGTTTGTGTGGAGTTTCGTCTTAGTCGTCGTTGCTGTTGGGTCTTTATGCTAACCGCTGTCCAGGCCCAGACCTCTGTCGCTGCTGGCTTGGTTTAAGAAGAAGGAGGCAAAGGAAAAAAAAAAGAAAAAGATAAGATATGGTTGGCGGTAGACACTGCCAGACATAGTGGCGACATCGACATTGTCGATTCCCAATGCTGGCCAACTGTTTGTTGTGTGCGCTGCACGATCATGCACACCATGCACTCGCTTGCTCTCTCTCTCTCGCTCTCTCTTTCTGTCTCTCTCTTTCTGTCTCTCTTGCGCGTTCGCTTGCCACTCTTTTTAGTTATGCTCGCTTATACACACGCATACCCACACACAGAAACATACACACACACAGACACACACACACACACACACTCTCGCCGTCCACTTTAGGCCACTCTCGGCCGCAATATTTATTCCCGACTACTCCTATTGAACTGCTTGTTTCTCAGTCGTATTTGAAACTTGGCGACGCACGGTTTGGTTTTTCAGTCAATCAGTTTGTCGGGTTTTCAATTGCCCCCAGTGTGCCTGTGTGCTTTATATTTTTGCGCAAAAATATACAAACAAAACCCACCAGCAGCAGCAGCAGCAACAACAACAACAACAACAATAGCAATCATAAGTTCGTATAAAGCAGAAATCCATTATACTTATAAACAAATCGTATACTCGCATGCATATACTATAAAGAGTATACATATGTGTAGTATCCATCTCTATACTCGAACTGGCCAAATTTGCTAAAAATAGAACAGCGTAAATCGATCAATAAATAGCGAAGACTACACTTTTCCACCACACCCACCGAAAACCGAATTTTTAATTGCGACTTCGTGCAAAAAAAAAACGTAAAAAATTGATACAAAAATCAAAAACCCAATTATTGCCACAGATATATAAAACATACACCACATATATAATGCAATAAAACGTTTGATGCCAACAATAACAATTTAATTGACAATCTTGAAAATGTTTGTGAGATGTTTCCTAATTACACTGTGTGTGCTGGTGCTGTCGAAACTGGCCACGGGCAGCAGGAGTCCAAAACAGCAGGAGCCACAACATGAACTGCCGGTAAGTTGTAGCTATACTATTAATGATAGTGGACAAGGTTTTATGTCGAGCCAGTACAAGCGCACAATACAAAAGCAAATTAAGCCCGGCTCAGCGTGTAAATCCAAATACCAAGAAAACACTTGAATATTCTTGGTATTAAAAAAAAAATGAAAATGAAAATAAAAATAAAAATAAAGAATGAAGCAATAAGTGATTGGTCAGTCCCATTGCTCGCCTGCCTGAACGCTACAAATTGTCTGCAGGCAAACAAGAACCGCTTCGTTTTTTTCATCTTCAACTCCAACTCGAACTCAAACTCGGACTTTGACTTTAACTCTCACTTCAGTTCAACCCCACCTTCGTCTGCTTTTGTGTCTTTTATTTGAAGAGCTGCGTTGCCGGCCGTGTTGGCTGCCGCCGCGCTGTCTGCGATTTTTCACTTGCCGGCAAAGATCGCAACTCCCTTCTACCCATGCCCCTATCCGTAACCCTAAGCAAACCCATAGCAATAGCCAGGCCCAATCTCCTGTTGCCTGTTGCCTGTTGGCATTGTTTTTGTTTCATCTGCCCGACGAACGTGTTTCTTTTTGCTGCCTTTTTTAAGAACGCGCGAAAAGGAGAAGCGACGCAAAAAGAGCCGAGATGTAAAATATACATATATACAAAAAAATGGTCACAAGTCAAAAGCGTTTTGGCCTTTTGTTAATGTGGGCAGGTACTAGGCTCACAGAACATAGAGGAGCGAAAGAGAAAGAAAGACAGAGAGAGAGAGAGAGAGAGGGAGAGATGGCCAGTTGCCTTGCCATTGCCACTGCCACTAAGCTGCCTGATAATGACAAAGTGTAAAGCCGTATTTCAAGTGTGGTTCTTTTTTTATTGCTTCTTCAAGTCCCAAGCCCCTAATCCCTGCGAGCGTGAGAATCGTCAGTCAATTATTTCGTTGTTATCGATCTTAACAATCCTTGAACTGTCGCCATATATGATTTGTATACATATGTATGCGTGTGTGTGTGTGTGTGTGTGTGTGTGCACAGGGCGACTCTGGTTGGTTATAAATATAGAATAGTCTGTTTAGCATATGGAATACGATGCAACGTATATCGTATATCATATTATGGCTGGCCCTATATTGTACAGCGAATGGCATTTGCATTACCAATTAGACATTCCGTGTGTTATTGGCGCCGCTTTTGGTTAAGTCGATCGCCATTCGAAACATTATTTTAGATGCCCCCTGCTCATTGTCAGGTGTCATTCCTGGAACTCTGTTTGCAATTGCAGACATAACGCAGCTGCTGAGGCAGCAATATCTGCATATATGTACACATTATACGAATATACTCTGCTGTTTTTCATGTTTATCCATGATGTGTCGAATGTGTCAACAATCAACACACCTATTCGCCGTCCCGATCCGATTACCTCTCAGCGCGTGCTCCAAAAACCGAACAGCCCTCGGGGCCATACAAAATGGCTACCCGCACCTTCCAGTAAAAGCGAATTGAGGGAACTTTATTTACCTGTAGACACATTTATTTATGTGTTTTTATGGCAACTTGATAAGAGACAGGGGCAGAGACATTAGGCATATATTTGTTGTGCGATTGTCAAACATTACTTTTGGGGCTACTGGTTTTGAGTTTCTTTACAATGTTGTACTTGAAATGTTTGCTACACTTCAAGAGACTTGACGTTTTATGGCACTAATGAAATAATCAAATTAGGCTCCAATTTAATTTTGCCACAACACAAGCTGCAGTCGGACTTGATTATGAAATTATTAAAAAACACAACTTGTTGGACTTATAACTGAAATTAGCTATAATCGGATTTAAAAATGTTATATATAACTTATTTGTGATCAATTTGTAAAAAGTTGTGTTTGGATAAGGGAATTTAATTTGTTATAAAATACTTTTGAGCCGAGGAATAGAACGGAACCGTTTCGTTACGCTGAACTTTCAATTTAAATAGCACTAGTTTTATATACTTGTTGGTGCCAGAATTAAGTTTTGAGCAAATTTCAATTCATATTGCATTTTACAGCTATATTTTGCATATTTTTCAATAATCTCTTGTGCTGCTCTAAACTAATTAATGTCAACAAATTTTGTAGTTTATCTAAAGAGCAGCAAACTGGCGATAAAAGCTGCTGCACCGGCAATACTAAAATGCTGCGCAATTTAAAATACATTAAAAAAAAAAATTTTTTTTTTTGAGTTAACAAGAATGAGCAGAGTCAGCAGCAGTAGCGAGCCTCTAAAGCGGCAGCGGCAGCCAGTTAGTCTGGCCAATTGACCATAATATATTTTGGCCAGTTTCATTTTGGCTTTTGGCTGGGAACTGCCAGACATTCAAATGGATAGCAAACGCATACCTGAGTGCACAATTTGCTAGTACGCGATGCCATTCAAGTTATGGCCTGACCACATTAGCCACGTCTGTGTTAGTCCCCCATCCCCATCCCCATCTGAATGCGTTGGATGCCAATCGCAATGGCAGCTGAATACTGATTCGTATTCAAGTCGAGCATTGAGACGACTGCGACTTGAATTTGGCGACCATAAATGTAATAAATCATTTAACGCGTGATTGATATTATTTACGATTTTGGTCTGTAATCGCAAAGTGCTTCGAATATTTCTCATATATCTCTTATATGTGAATGCCCACATCACACCTTCCTTCCAGCTGTCGCCGTCGCAGTCGCAGTCGCTGTCCAAGTGTGCCGCCAAGCAGGGCGAGTGCGACGAGAGCGAGGGACCCGTCTGCGGCACCGACGATCAGACCTATCCCACGCGCTGTCACCTGCAGCGGGTGCAGTGCAGCGGCCATCAAGTCAGCCTCAAGCATCGCGGCAACTGCAAGGGTAAGCTCAATAAACATTTAAACATTTCATAATTACTGATGATTACTATCGGTTTATTTATTTGAACTATCCATTTATTAAAGTATCAAGCTGCAACGCATAAAACCAAAAGTTTGTAGAAGTGATTCGTATGTACTAAAAAAAAGTAAAATAAAAGAAAAAAACCGTAAAGAACGGAAAGAAAGACAGAAAATCTTAAGCACGCCAGATATTTCATACCCATTTCTCCCGTATTTAAATTGCCAATATCTAAATTTTACTATAATTTACAGAAACTAATGGATAAGTAGCCCCATCTCCATGAATTTTATTTAAATTTTAGAAGCATCATTAGAGGCATATTTAGTGGGTTTGTTGTAGATATCTTGTCAAACAGAAAATTTTTTCAAACAAGATCCATCTTTCAACCTATTGTTCCTGGGGTAGCTATATAATATAGTGATACGATCTAACCAGCTAAAACGAAAATATACAGCATATTGTGAAAAATAGGCATTGATTTGGCGACAAGCAAAACATTCTTCAATTTTAATTTTATATTGAACATTTAATTAATCATATCAAGGAAAAGGTTCAATATAACCATGGGAAATATTATCCATTATTCTAGTTCGTACTTTGCTTTTATAATAAAAAGATGAATATATTCTAATGAACATTTATCTCGTTATTCAATAAATTAGTTTACTTTATTTAAAAAAAATCTACATGAAACGTTGCACATTTTTTTTACAATTTTTTTTTGGGGGTAAGGTTTTGGACTTTTCCCAATCATTGTCTGAATCTTTAGCACTAAGAGAATTAATTTAAATATATCGTATATTTTAGGCTGCTTGGTGGCGCTTCAGTATGCGCATCGGGAGAGTGCGCGGAATCCGAAGATATTCATTCCTCGGTGCCGCAACGATGGCAACTATGCGGCTGTGCAGTGTTTGGGGGACACGGGCTGCTGGTGCAGCGACAGCAGCGGTAATCCCATCAAGAATACATCGACACGGCGCAGCCGACCCAAGTGCGCTGCATACAGGCGCAACAATCGACGTCGGTCGCCGACGCGTCCGTTCAGCTTGGATGCAGAGGCGGCCAATAGCAGCGATGGTGGTGGCAATGGTGGACATCGTCCTTGCAGCAAGGCAGATCGGCTAGCGTTTAACAATCATCTGATCGAGGTCTTTCGAAGCGAACAAGTGCGTTCAGGTCAACCGCAAGCAGCTGGCGCTAACGATGCCTCCGTACTGGATTGGAAGTTTGCCCAATTGGATGCGAATGCCAATCAGGTGCTGGAGCGACAAGAAGTGCGTGAGCTCAAGAAGCTTGTCAAGCGGGTGAGTTGTTGTTGTTGCTGCCACTCAGTTCCACAATACAACATACAATACTACAACAACTACTCCCCCGTTTGTACTCCTATTTGGTATGCACACGATATAACCAACAGGCGGTAAAGCCCAGACGATGTGGACGTGCCTTTGGCAAGTACTGTGATGTCAACAGAGACGATAACCTGTCCCGGCTCGAATGGAGCAATTGTCTGGCCAAAGATGCCAACCAGCGTAAGTAGCGGTCTATGTGTGCATGTATATATACATTATACAAGACTATATATTTTTTAAAATGCATGTAAAGTCTGATTCAAATATGGATAAGAGAAGCGCATAGAGAGGCGTTGGAAAATGCATTGAAAATAAAAAATCGATTGGTTTTGACTTAAATATATGCAGTTGGTAGCTTTCATATCGATAGTGAAGTGTCTCAAAACTGAACAAATATATATATTTATATTATATATTATTTATTTATTTTATCACATGAGAATGGGAAAACTGATCAATTTATTTGTAATTATAATTTCTAAAAATCCTATAAGAAAATGCATGATTCAGCAGGAGTACATTCATTAATCAAAAATCATTACATCAAAATTGAAATTTTTAATTCCATAGCATGCAAAGCTTAAAGTCAATCTTTAAAATCTCAACTTCAAATTAAATGTTTGTGTAAATTGTTTTGTCTTTGACTTGCCTAACACTAAGTGGTTGGGGTATGTTTGTGTGTGTACTCGTATCGATATATGTGTGTAATTCCCATGCAGGTAAAGCGGGCCTTAACATCCTGAACAGCAGTCCAACGAGCAGCTCCATACCGCACACCACATCAACAACAATACCTCGCCGTCCTCACTATACAAATCTGCATAACATTCACCACACAAATACCCACCATGACCATACAAATACGAATGTAATCGGAACGAGCAGCAGCAGCAGCAGCAGTGGCAGCAGTATCGGTTCACGTGTTGAGTTTGGCAATGAGAGCGAGGAGCACGATGATGATTATGTTGGCGAGGATGAGGACGATAGCATGACACATTCACGCACATCCCCGTTGTCGCCATCGTCATTTAATTGTACGTACTTGTCGGGCAATATATGAACTAACCAGCAATTTGAGTAATACCCAAGTAACATCCAATAGCACTTGGCATGCTTCCAAAGGGCAGTATCGAGTCTATTCTAATGGGCCTTTCGTTCACAGTTCTGAATGCCAAGCCAGAGGAGGCGACAAACAACGAGAGTGAAGGCGATGCCAACTGCTGGACGGATAGGGAGGTAGCTCGAGAGGAGCAGCGTGTAAGTGCGTCTGTGTGTGGTTATGTGTGTATGGAATGGAAACGCAACCAAAATCCATTAAAAAGCTACTTTTATTAACCTTTGCACTAACTGTTTACAGCATGGCGGCAACAGATCCTTCTATGTGCCCGAGTGTATGTCCGATGGTCGCTATAAGCGCGTCCAATGCTACAGCTCCTTCTGCTGGTGTGTGCACGAGGAGACGGGCAAGAATATACCGGGCACCTTTGGCCAAAAGCGACCCCAATGCGACGAGGTCAGCGCTGCTGTCAGACCGATGAAGGGCTGCACAGAGCCACGAAAAACGCAGTTCCTCAAAGAGCTCAAGGAGTTTCTTAACACGCATATACTGCCCAGCAGTAATACCGGGTAAGGATTACAGTCTCATTAAAAATAAAAATATATTTAGAATTTCCATCTACGATTTGATTTAGTAGAAACTCGACTATGTGGAAGTCGGAGGATGAGCGCATTGCTACGCTGAGTTTTGTGTTTCTGGACAAGAACAAAAACAAGTCATGGGAGCGCAAAGAATGGAAAGTCTTTCGTGATCTGGTTACAAGCGCCAGGTACTAAATTTGTTATTAATAATTAAATGGGTGTTGCGATTGTTTAATTTTATATTCTACACGTTAGCAACTTGAGCAAATGTGGCAAGAAAATGCCCCGATACTGTGATGTGAATGGCGATAAGAAGATCTCGTTGTCCGAGTGGGTGAACTGTCTACAATCGCATCGAATGGAGACCACCACCACAGCAAAGCCGGCACAGTCAAGTGAGTTTTCAGTTGTGGCTTTCAAAAGGAAGCCCACTTTAAATGCCAGCTAATGGAATTTCTTCCTCATTCAGACGAGACGGCCACATCGCGGCTCCTGGGATCAAATCCGCTGGAGCAATATCTAAAAGATTATTAGCGATGATAAAATGCTAGTTGCGTGCTGCTACTCATTAGATGTCGTGCCATGTTGCGTGGAAGAGCTTGACTAAATCCACCCGCTCATACATACATATATACACTTACTCACCCACACCCACACACACATACACACACTCACATTCCTAGCATATAGATTCTACGATTTACATGTATATGTAGTTAGCGTTGTAAATATTTCTGGATATAAATGTTTAGGTTAATTGTAGAAGACATTGCATTTGATTTAAAATTAGTTCAGTTGTTGAACCGGCGTATTTTGGAATATCCATTTTTAAAAAATGAATTCGCGGCTAACTTCACGTGACGCAAATAAGCGATAACAGACTTCGTTCATAACAGACTGCTTAAAATGCGCTGCCAACTGCCATGTGACGCAAATGTGCGCTTACAGACTTCTGTTATTATAAGCGTTATTAGAGACTGCTCCAAGCACCGAACGCTTATCGATAATATTTAAATTTGCATTTAAAATCGTATGGTTTTCTTTATTTGGTTAGCAAGTACAACTTTAAATTATCTTATATTCGTATTGTTAATAATAAAACTGGCTATGGGTATTATGTACAAAATTTCACAGTACTAATTGCAATTCTTGTTTAGAAAACACTGTTCACAGAACAGTCGTTAATCACAACTTAAGTAGTTTTTGGTTTACGCAAGAGCAAATTGGACAAGTTGCTGTATGGCAGCTCAAATGCCATTGAAAATACAATGGATATTAGGTAAACAATTATAGTAAAGCCACAGGAGACAACGAACTGAAATCATTAAAATTGTTAGATAAAATTGCTGTTGTCATATTGGATTACATACCAGCATGAGGGGATCCGCATGTGTGCTGGCGGTTGTTAGGCCATAAAAAAGGGAAATCACCAGCGGATTAAGGAGATAAACAGCATAGGACACTCGACTCAGGTGCTGAAAGCAGCGAGCCTCCAACAAACGAGACCACCAGACGCCACGCCCCGTTGCGCTGCCCACAATCATCCAGCAAATGCTTACCGAAAATAAGAGTCTGCCCAGCACATATAATGAGACGGTGAGCAGATTGCCAAGATCGCGCTTGAATGTTGAATAGATGCAGATGAAGAAGACTAGTAGAGAGGAATGCCAGAAGTTGCGAGATTTTCGTTCACGTATTGTGTATTGAAGTCGACACTCCAGAAGACACCAGGCGGCAATGCAACCAACAATGTAGGGCATCACCCGCACTAAGGGACTTATATACATTTGAGTGGTTGTTGCGTAGATCGTGTCAAAGGAGAACTCAAACTTGTAGTAAAGGCCAATGCCATAGGACCAGATAATGGTTGCCAATAGGCAAGCAACAGCTACAAACTGAGCCAATTTGGGACGCCTGAAAAAGAATTATTCGAAATTTATATTAAACTTACTTTGAATTAAACTCACTTGGCATAGAGAAATAAGATCAAGTTGGCCAACAAAAAGAATTGCATATCACAGGCAATGCTCCACGACCAGTTGAGGCACATGTCTTCAAATGGGAATAAGTTCTGTATGAAGAGCAGATTGCGCCACCAATGCTGGGTGCACAGCTCATCGAAGCGCTCATTGATGTGGTAAACCGAGGTATCTCCAACGTAGGCGAACACCAAATCCACGCTGCCAATGATAATCAGATAAAGCGGGCCCAGTCTCAAATAGCGATGAAAGAGCAGCTTGCCAAAGAGCTTAACATTTGCCACAAGACCATTTTGACGGATTGCCTCCATTTGTTTGATATTACGCATAAAATTGTAGGTCTGTAGAAAGCCACTGCAAACGATCAAGGATTAGGATATAGTTATTTTATAAATATGTATTTATATTCACCTGATGGTAAAGAAGACATCCACCAGCAGTGGAGCAGTGGAAACGTACTGAAAAAAAATCTGCTCCGCATAGCTAAGGAGCACCGTTTTATTGTGCACCGTAAAATACATAAACCACATCACATGGAATACCAATATGAAGACTGCACAGACCGAACGCAGTCCATTCAGCAAGGGTATCTCTGAGGATTTGCTCTCCCGCGTGGCAAAGATGCGGCGCCAATTGCTGGCCACATCGTAACAGCTGACGAAATTCTGCAGCGGATGCCACTTGAGCAGGGAGTGCATTGCACGCCATATTTCCGATTCCACCGGAGCCAATCCAGACCCATTCTCATTCTCCTCCAACGGCAGATGCTTGGCTACGCTGATCTGCTGGGCGCACAACATGAAGGCGCACGTGGCCAACACGGAGCCGACGACAAGTTTGAAGCTGAGTCGGTCGTAGAACACATCGCGCAGCTTTAGATCCTTCATGTACAACACTTCTGGGTGCATCTCAAAGATATCGTTGTCCATGAAGCTGCCCGCAACATAGTCCATGGCCAGCTGCTTAATCTCGCTGGACTGGCACGAGGTTGGCAGGCAAAGGCCAATGTGTAAAATCTGCTCGGACATCAGCTTAATCTCCACCTGCCAGGGTGAATTGTGGCGCAAATAAATGACCCGATAGTCTATGTCGAAGGGCGACTGCTGCGTCATGAGTCCATGGTTCATAATCCGCTCGAAGTTCTTGGAAAGTGTTATGGCCACCGGCTGCTGCACCATGTTACATGCCTCACGACTGCCAAGCCAGTAGTTTTGCCCAAATACAAAACCCGATGACTTGGAACCAGAGGCATCGAACACTGTAAAAAGGAAAGGTGAGCTCTTAAGTTCTTAAAGGTTGACCTCGTTCAATCAATCATTGCGTTAATTCAGCAAAAGAGTTTCGATTATGAAAGAGTCTTGTATCCTATAGGTAGTAAATTTAATAATTCACTTGATATTGTAAGCAGTCAGACGCAGCTCTGCTAGGCACGTTATATTCTTGCACTCACCTTTCATAGCCCAAGGCTGTTTGCTGAGGATGCCTCGCTGCAAGCGCTTCAATTGCGTCAGACAGATCGGATTCGTGTTGCTTGTATTGGCCACCTCTGCTAGGCCATAGATGACTGAGCTGCGGGACAGTATTGCAGCATGTCTGTCGTCAGACTTCGAGACATCAGAAGCAGCATTTGCAGCAGCAGTTGTAGCTGCAGCAGCAACAGCAGCGACTGCCAACTCCAAGTCCTTGTCTGGGTGCGAAGAAGACCAGAGATTGGTGCTGCTGCTGCTATTGTTAAGCAATTGATGGCTATATTGATGGAGCTGCAGCGTCGAGTCATTCAATTCAGCTCTGCAGTTGAGCAGATGACTCAAGAGTACAGCTATAGCTAAACATATTCCAAATCCGTGTCGGTGCATGGCGCTGCGTTCAAGCAGCTACTGCGGTCAAACTAAAAGTTGTCACAATAAGAGCATTGTCAACGCAGTTGCTGTGTGTAATGAGTGTGTTTGAGTGTTCGCGAAGGTGTTATTACAGGCGTTAACAGTTATTTCAGGCTAAGCAAATACAATTAATGGAACGGAGTTACGAGTGTAGCAAGAGCCGTATTTGAATTTCCCGCCGGAAACGTATTCATTAATAGCTAAATAGTGCGGCTATTGTGTTACTCTAATAGACTGACTGACAACTGTTGGCCAAGTTAAAAGACGCTCACTAAAAGGCTTGCACGTTTCACACCCGAATACGTTCGTGACAATGGCCTAGGGCCCAAAATCGATCGAACAGGTTTTGGGGTCTCAAACAAATCAAGTTCAAACATCAATTACCCCTTACCAAGTTTTTTTCTTCTTTTTTTTTGGTATAAGTGCATTTCAATGTCAACTTATAGCGTATACGCACACTCATAAATAAAATATATATAATATTTATATACTGCAACGCCAAACCAAAAAGCAAAACACATAATATAGTAAACATTATTTGTCTGTCAAATTTGAAATTTGGCAATGTGTATTACCGATGTGAGTATGCCTCAATGCCCTGCCTGATGGACGTCAACCAAAATTTATTCATGTAATTACCGTTAAGCTCAACAGTTAATTGTCTTTTAAAGGAAAAAAAAACTTCACTTGAAAAGTCGGTTTATCTTTCTAATTCGAGTAGTTGCTGAAATTTCAGTAAACACTTATTAATAGACGTGTGACTGCCCATGCTGTATGTGTTTTTTCCTCTGCATAAATTAGATTTTGATCAATTATTGTTGGCAAATATGGGTAATTGTTGAATATTTGCACAGTTGTTAAAAAAAACTTGGACCAACGCCGGGGTAATTTGGGACCAATTGAAAACACCTACGGCGTGTGACATGTGCAAGAGCTTAAAAAATTAATACATGTGTACACGTACATATGTACATGTATTTGTATATGTATATATATATATATCTACACTAAATACAACTACGAGCTTTACTTATATTGTCTGACACGCTTTGGCTGCAATCTTAGCCCGGCCCGTTTCGATAGCTGGTTAGTTAATTGCTCTTCGATGAAACCATTTCAAGGGCAAACTGCCTTCGGGTTTTGCATCTCGTTTTCATGTTTTGTACCATGTATGTAAATGAGCCGGCGGTGAAGACCAAAACGGATCGTGGGCATCCGTTTCAATAATGCCCATTTTTGGCAAGATTAATAACAACAAAATCATTGGGTGTTGCAATCAAATGTAGCATTTGGTTTGATTTGACGATTGATTTTTGAACATGTTGCGCTCGTTTTGGGCGTTAATAATGGAATCGCTATTGGGCACTTTGTCTTTGTCGATTATGCAAGAAAATTTCCATTTTTTTCAAAATATTTTTGCATTTTTAATCATATTGAGTACAATTTGGTGTTTTACATTTTCAATAAAATTGGTATGCTTAGCGCTTAGGCCACAACTAATTAACTTACTTTGGGAGCGAACAAACGAATCTTATTTAGTGTAAAATCAAATAAATATGCAAATTTTAATTGTACTCCACTTTCGTTTTGTAACTTATTTATTTACAACGGTTCGCGTGTATTTATTATACCTTCGCTTTTGTTTATTTTCGTTTATAAAAAATTATAACACCACGCAGAAAAACCAACACTAAAACTTAATCTAAATTCGCTTAATTTTTGCTTGGGTTGAGCACGTCTGAGGTTTACCGAGAAACTGCTGCGCCCTGCGTCTCGTCTTCAACATTTATAAACTCGGCGACCTAGCTGCAGCACGTGAACAGGTAGCAGCAGCAGCAGAAGCAGCAGCAGCAGCAAAAAAACAGCATCAACAGCGACAGCATCAGCTGCTGCTGCTTGGTCACCTCAAGAGATCGAGCGACAACAACAACAAAAACAACAACCAGAGTAATACTTCATAATTAGCGCGACATCAACGAAACCAACCAAAGGTGATTGCAAGCAAAATGACTTTGCGTAACTATCAATGGTACTATGACTGAATCTCATCTCTTATCTTGTTATTATTATTATTATTCGAGTGTCTGACAATTAAACGCATGCATTTCCGATCAAGCGCATGTTGGACTCGAGCTCACCTTGTAGCGATCCTGCCGTTCTTGTTTATCATTGAGAGAGATCCACTCGTTCATTGCACCGCTGCCTTGATAATGATAATGGTAGAGCGCTGTTTCCGCACGTTGGAAGGTGTGGCCTTAATAAACGCCGCCACGCACTTTGCTAAATGATGACACTTCGTTCGTTTAGTTGTTTATTGTATGCCACTTTCAACTTGTATGCATCATTTTTATGCGGCGCACCCTTCGTAGAGGGGATGTTAATTTGTTTAATTTATTTTTTTATCTATTTTAAAATGTCTTACGTTTGAATTAGTTCTTTTTACTGACGTGCCAGATCTCGTATCTCTTCCTGCAGTTTTGAAATATATGTTTTATGGTTTAAATGGTTTAAATAGTTTTTCAAATTCGCCCTACAGATTTAAATGATTTTAGTTAATGGTCAATAAAAGACATTATGCAACGCAAATTTGCTTTATAACAGTAAACACCACAGTCTTAATCAATCTCATTCTCTTTCACTCACTTACTCTTACTCTCTTCTCTCTCTCTCTCTCTCCGCATGTATTTGGTCTCTCTATCTCTGTGGCTATTGTGGTCAAGCGCAGACCCGACCTTCTTGACGCTTTTAAGGCCTATTAAATTATATAAAAACGTTTTTATAGCGAAATTAACAGCATTAATAGTCGATTTGATACAGCCATGTCTATCACTGTGTCCAACTCCTTCTTCATTTTTGAGTCACTTGTCTCTGTCTATTTTCCTTTTCCTCTGCCTGTCTTGTTTACCCCCTCTGTCTCCTTACCATTTCTTGTATCTCTCTATCTTTTTTCTTATTCAGTTCTAAAATATCATCAATTCATTTGATTTTTTTGCATTTAACAAAGTTTTATATTGATGATTATATCAACTATCATTTTAAAACTAAAGAAGAAGCGCGCTCCAGAAAAGCAGCAAGTTGGCAGCGCTACGATTTTTTATACAAAACTTGGCTGGTCACACTCAACGCAGTGGCAGTAGAGTGGCCAGGGTTGCGTGGAATCGCAAACATGTCAATCGTTATCGGCAGTCATAGCAGGTCGTGAAACCATTATAAAATAGCAAAAATTAAAGTGAAACGACGCGAAAAATATAATCGCAATAAAATAAAAAAAAGTGATGTAAAACTACACGCAAACGATAACGAAAAGGTGCAATTGCTTAATAATACACAGCCAAACGAATACGAAAACTGCGCAGCATAAAATTCCAGCTTCAGGAAAAAAGAGCCATAAAAATCGATTCTCCAACGAAGTCACAGTCATACGGACCAAGAGAGAGACACTTTTCGCGCGGGCGTCGGAGGTGCGCCCAGTGCTGCTTACATTTCATTTTTTTTTGCCTACTTACTTGCCAAAAGTCCAGCCAAGACTGTGCGTGCTTCTCTATGTGTGTGTGTGAGTGTGTCAATGTACATTGATAATTGAATGTATGTGTGTCCACTTTTGTTATTTATTTGCGAAACCTGCTGAAATCATACAGGACAAACTATAATTGTAATTAGGCAGTAACAGCAATGACACTAATTGAATGCAAATAATTAAACATCTGCCCAAATAATAACGTGTGCAAATAAACTAAATTCCAACACAATAATAATAACAAACACAGTGTGTACATTACAATACATAATACATGTGTGTATAATAACAATAACAACAACAACAGCGAGCAGCGCTGAAGAATGAAGTGGAAATACATCCCCCCCAATCGCAATTCGCCCCACATGACGTATTTTTAGGCGTGTGCGTGGCGCTAATTGAAACTCTCACAAAATTCGAAGCTTACTTCAGCTCACTTCTCTTCCCTTTTGTGCGTCTCCTCGTGAGTCACTTGCGCGCCCGCAAAACCAAATAAAAGATTGCGTGCCACTTTGCTACACACACAATTCTCGGCGGGCAAACGTAAAATTGAATATCAAACAACAACAACAAGAAGAAGAACAACAGGAATACCGTCCCAGCTATATCCCTTTTTTCTCTGTAAGGAGTGCATGATTCACTCGCACACCCACACACGCACACGCATAGGCGTTGATTGTATTTAAAAGTGAGAGTACGTCCAAGGCGGCCCACACGATGTCAAGTGATAAGATCAAAGTTGCTGTACGGGTGCGACCCTTCAATCGGCGCGGTAAGTAAAACCATAACTCTTTCTCTCTCTCTCTCTCTCTCTGGTTGTATAATCGAGAATTTATTATTTTGCATAGCCTCAATCTATTTTTGTTTGTTTTTGGTTCCCCTTTATTTCACTCAGGCTTTGTCTCTTTTGTGTTCGAGTTGCAGTCCAATCAATAATGCACAAGTCAGCTGAATACAAGGTGCATGTTGCTTATGCTTCTGCTTTATTTTCGGGATAACGAAATTTGCATAGTCTTCGCTTGGCTTTGGTTGTTCGATCCTATGCTCTTACAGTAGGGCATTATGACTTAGTCAATGTGAGAGGAAATGTGTTTTCTAAACCGGAAGTTAGAAATTCCATTCGATCGACTCCATCAATTTAAATGAATGTTAAATAAATAATAACATGTCATTTTCTAATTCAAACAAACTTAATCAGTTAATGTTTGGCTAAGTTTGTGTCAGCAAGGGTATTTAATCATTGACATCCCGATAAATAACGATTCTTTTTTATTTCGTTTTTTATGCAAATGTTATTTCCTTTGCTTTGTGCTTGCAAAGGTCGCATCGTTTTTCAATGCAACGCCAGCAACTTTTTCCGCTGACAGCCTTGCAGACCATCTAACTGACTAACTGACTGAGTGACTTACTGACTGAATGACTGGCGTAACAAACGATTTACATTTCCAGCTAATTTTTCGTTTCTATTTGCGGCTTACACGAGGTGAAATCCAGCGTCGTTGTCTTGTCTGTTGAGTGTTGCAACCTGCAAGTGCAGCAGAGCAAAAGCAAAACCAAACACACTTGGCTTCCATTTCCCAATGTCAACGGCGATCATTCATTTGGCTTATCCATGACTCACACACAAACAAACACTCACACACACACACACACACACACACACACACACACACACACACACAGATACACTCACTGAGCAAAGTGCAGCGGAAATGCGGTGTGTGTGGGGAGCGGGAGGTGCGAACACAGTCAATTTGAGCCCCTCGCTCGCCATCGGCGTCAAGTGGAAGTCATTTGCCATTTGCCATTTACTTTTTGCAAGTGTGTTTTAGTCGTGTTTTATATCGCACATTCCTTTTTGTTCTGTTGTGCTCCCATCATCTGCCGCTGCTGTTTCCACGCATTACCAAATCACTGCTTTATTTGGGGCTGGTTTGTGTCATGTTCTCTCCATACGCCTGTGATTCGTTTGTTTGACGCGCTTGATTCACTAGCAAGTCAGTGTGTGTCAGTGTATGTTTGTGGGTGTGTGGGTGTATGGGTGTTTATTTGTGTGAATGTCCGATTGATAAGCGGAACAAGTTATATACGTATATATGCAGTCTGCTATCACAGCGCTGATAGTGCCTGGTGCACAAATATTTCTCCTATACAGTGATAACTCGCTAATTTCGGAAAGTGCTAAATATTTTAGCAGAAATTCAAAATCCTCTGATTATAATAATAACTCGACATACTGATAAAGAGTTTTTGATAAATCGATATTAGAAAACGTCGAAATGGACGAATCACACTGCAAAAGAAACATTTTTATTTCTAAAATGATGAAAGTTCAGAGCGAGCACTGTACAAGCTTTACAAGCGTCTGTTATCACATCGCTGATAATGATTGATACGCGCATATTTGTATTATTACTATTACTAATATAATGTGCTGTACTATGTTGTTGTATTTCCACGTAATCGCATAGGTAAGCCAATTTCCTCATCAATTTCTGTGACATCTTACGCATCGCTCCGTATTTGGGCCATTTTGCTGTCGACCTCTTCGAGTCACAAAGCGTAAAATGAAAACTACAGAAGCAACAATAACAACAACCGCACAAAACACACAAGATACAAACAAATAAGCCAATGGCCGCTCGAAATGAAGTCACAGCTCGAAAGCTACCAAAAAGCTTAACCTGTTTTCCCTGCCAGCTGCCCAAGCGGCTATCTATCTAACTCTGTATATAAATGTATATTGTTGTGTGTTGTGGTTGTATGGTAATTTCAACATTGAACAATGGCAAAGGCGTAAGCGTAAGACTTTAAGGTTATGGCGAAGATGTGTCCAAATCAACTGAACTCAACAGCTCCAGCTGAAGCTAACCAACTGACCAGAACTCATTCACAATTGGGGGCAAGCTCATCAAATTATTTATGGCACGCCTTTGTTATTCACACACACACAGAACATACTGATGACCTGTGTTGATGTGCGTCCTCTGTGGTTTCTCAGCATTCTCGATTTGTCGACTTTGCTGCTGTCCTTTTGGCCATGTCCATGTCATGTTGGCTTTATTTTTGCAACGGAAGTGAGTGGCGAGTGCCACAAAACAGGCCGCAGTACGCAAACATCTGCATGTGTGCCCAAAAATACTGCAATGAGCCTTCTGAGCTACAAACTTTTGGGAGCTCTTTGTTGGGATTTTATAAATAGCATTCTATTTTATTTATTTATTTATATTTATATTTTATACAAAATCGATATTTTTGTCTTTAGGAAATTTTTTTTTTTACTTATAAATCATAAAGAAATTGGTTATAGAAGATCCTTATAAAAGCACTTAAAAGGCCTGATATTAGTTTGGAACTAACTAGACTGCTTGCATGTAATTAAATAAATTATGTCATTCGTTGTCCATCAACTTGAGTGGGAGAAACATGTGTTGAATATGTATGTTCTACTTATGAGGAGTTGCATACTAAATGCCGGGACCCTTGCTTGATTGACGTATTATGGATTCAATGAGGTCAGACAGACAAAAATGGCATTAATGACTAATTCAGTCGACTCTCGAAACTCCTGAGATTGGTAAACTTCTTCGGCTTCACTGTAACTTGAGGTGTTTTTTGTCTGTGCTGCTCTGGCCTCGCCTGCCTGCCTTCCTGCCTGTCTGCCGGTCTGCTATCCTGCTGGCCTGCCCTTGGTACTTTGCCATTTTTACGTGCACAGGACAATGGCCTGAGGTCTTTAAAAATATTTTAGCAATGTTGCCAGCCAGAACATTCTACATTTTCGACTTCTTTTTATTGCGGTGCAATGTTCGTGCTTAGCTATAAGTAGTAAATGTTTTTTCAGGCCGGAATATTTATTGCGCTAAACATTTTGAGCAACATTTTGTTCGCATTTTCTTTTCGGAAATTACAATTATTTGAAAGGTTTGCGTTTTTATTTATGTACATTAAGCTTGCGCTGTAGCATTGGACTTGCCATATACTTGCAGTCATTTATCGCCTTGATGAATGCGAATATTTCAATATATATATACACATGTATGTATGTTATTTTTTAGCACATATGTACGAATCAGCTGTCAAGCGAGTGTACTTACATATCTATTATAAATGTGAATATATATTAGAAGCATGTATTTTTTGCCATTGCTATTCTGAACTTGTTATCAACCTTCTACTGAAAATAACTCAAATCATTCTTATCACATATGCATTACATTAATATAAAAATTATTAATATAAATATTCCTCTCCTCACAGAAATTGAATTGGGTACAAAATGCATCGTCGAAATGGAGAAACAGCAAACGATATTGCAAAATCCGCCATCACTGGAAAAAATGGAAAGGTGAGTCCGCTTTGATTTAATGAATTTATATACCTATAATAATTATATATACTCTGATTCACTCAGAAAACAACCAAAGACATTTGCATTCGATCATTGCTTCCACTCGCTAAACGCCGAAGATGACAGCTTTGCGTCACAGGAGACAGTCTTCGACTGTGTGGGACGTGATATACTGGATAATGCATTTCAGGGCTACAATGCATGCATCTTCGCTTACGGCCAGACAGGTAAGCGAGTATCTCATAGAAAGGCAAGAGTACAATTGTGTGACTCAATTGTTATTTACAGGCTCGGGCAAATCGTATACGATGATGGGTTCGCAGGAGAACAAGGGCATTATACCCCGTCTCTGCGACAAGCTCTTCTCGGCGATAGCGAACAAATCGACACCGGAGCTGCTGTACAAAGTGGAGGTATCCTACATGGAGATCTACAATGAGAAAGTGCACGATCTCCTCGATCCCAAGCCCAACAAGCAGTCGCTTAAGGTGCGCGAACACAATGTTCTCGGCCCCTATGTCGATGGACTCTCTCAGTTGGCTGTCGCATCCTATCAGGATATTGATAACCTAATGACAGAGGGCAACAAATCGCGCACTGTGGCTGCCACAAATATGAATGCCGAATCGTCGCGCTCCCATGCCGTATTCTCGGTAGTCCTAACACAGATACTCACCGATCAGACAACTGGCGTCAGCGGAGAGAAAGTCTCTCGCATGTCCCTCGTTGATTTGGCTGGCTCCGAGCGCGCGGTCAAAACAGGCGCAGTTGGCGATCGGCTTAAGGAGGGCTCCAATATTAACAAGTGGGTGCAATTCCAATTAAATAAATTGAAAAATAAGTACTTTCATAAAATATAAATGACCAGAAATTAGAGAATAGAATGTAAAATATAACCAGTTAGACGAATATTACTTTTAGAAACCGTGATTACCTCAAAAACTTAAGTGAACAATATGTTAAAATTTTGATCTTTGTGTTTGCTTATTATTTCATGATTATATTTAGATCCCTGACCACACTTGGCCTGGTCATCTCAAAGCTAGCCGATCAATCAAATGGCAAAAAGGGCGGAAACGACAAATTTGTGCCCTATCGAGATTCCGTGCTCACCTGGCTACTAAAGGACAATCTCGGCGGCAACTCCAGGACGGTTATGGTGGCCACCATTTCACCATCAGCAGACAACTATGAGGAGACACTGTCCACGCTGCGCTATGCAGATCGTGCCAAGCGCATTGTCAATCATGCCGTCGTCAACGAAGATCCCAATGCGCGTATCATTCGCGAACTGCGCCATGAGGTGGAAACGCTGCGCAGTATGCTGAAGCATGCCACCGGCTCCCCAGTCGGTGATGTCCAAGACAAGCTGGCAGAAAGTGAGAATTTAATGAAGCAAATCTCGCAAACCTGGGAAGAGAAACTGGTCAAAACCGAGCGCATACAAAACGAGCGTCAGCAGGCGCTGGAGCAGATGGGCATCAGTGTTCAGGCCAGTGGCATCAAGGTGGAGAAGAACAAGTACTACCTGGTCAATTTAAATGCAGATCCGTCCCTGAATGAGCTCTTGGTTTACTACCTGAAGGTAATATGCTTTTTGTTAACTAAGGAAAAACATTACTATAATGTCCCAATTCCAATTCGTTTTCAGGAACGTACGCTAATTGGCGGTCGGAGCATTAGTGGACAGCAACCGGATATTCAGCTTTCTGGTCTGGGAATACAGCCAGAACATTGCGTTATAACTATAGAGGATAGCGGTTTGTTTATGGAGCCCGTGCAGGGTGCCAGGTGCTTCGTCAATGGTTCAGCTGCGCTGGAGAAGACTCCGCTGCAAAATGGTGATCGTATACTCTGGGGCAATCATCACTTTTTCCGCGTCAATTCGCCCAGGGTGGGCATTAATGCCAGTATGTGTGCTTCCGAGCCGCAAACACCTGCACAGCTTATCGATTACAATTTTGCACGCGATGAGATTATGCAGAATGAGCTGAGCAATGATCCCATACAGACGGCAATTGCTCGCCTCGAGCGGCAGCATGAAGAGGACAAGCAAGTGGCGCTGGAGAAGCAGCGGCAAGAGTACGAACGGCAGTTCCAGCAGCTGCGCAATATTCTCTCCCCAAGCACACCCTATGCTCCATATGCGCCCTACGATCCGCTCCGTATGGGCAAGGTAACGCCTAACACGCCCACCTCGCAGATGCGGGTGGAAAAGTGGGCACAGGTATGGAACGATATAGCTCCCAAATGCTGAGATTTGTCTGTAGCTAATTAAATTGTATCATTGTAGGAGCGTGATGAGATGTTCAGACGTTCACTGGGACAGCTAAAGACGGACATTATGCGCGCCAATTCGCTGGTGCAGGAGGCCAACTTTCTAGCCGAGGAAATGGAGAAGAAAACCAAATTCTCAGTCACTTTGCAAATACCGCCAGCGAATTTGAGTCCTAATCGACGGCGCGGCGCCTTTGTCAGCGAGCCGGCGATTCTGGTGAAGCGCACAAATTCGGGCAGCCAAATCTGGAGCATGGAGAAGCTGGAGAACAAACTGATCGATATGCGTGAGATGTATCAGGAGCACAAGGAGCGCATTCTCAATGGACTGGTGTGTGGCAATTTATTTACTTGATCACTCCTTCCGTTTTTGTCTCTTGTACTAACCATAATACTTTATGTGTACTCGTTATAATTCGCACACGCATTCAATTAACCCCTGATACAGCCCCTTATTGAGACATTCTCAGACGATGAATTCGACGACAAGGTAATTAACAAGTCCCATCTTCCCCGAAATCATGCTAATATTTAGAATAACATCAGGCACATCGTTTGATTTCCTTGTACATTAACACATTGCTGTTTTACAGGACGAGGACAGTAACAAGCCACAGGATCCGTTCTACGAGTCGCAGGAGAACCACAATCTGATTGGCGTCGCCAATGTCTATTTGGAGGTGTTGTTTCACGATGTCAAGCTGGACTATCACACGCCCATCATTAGTCAGCAGGGCGAAGTAGCCGGTCGCTTGCAGGTGGAGATTCAACGTGTCGCTGGACAAATGCCGCAGGATCGCATGTGCGAGTCGGTTTCGGAAACGTCATCAGCGGATTCGCGTGATGAGTACGATGATCCAGTTGACCCCATGGCAAATCAGATCACTTGCCGTGTCACCATCAAATACGCCTCCGGTCTGCCACTGACGCTGTCCAACTTTGTCTTTTGCCAGTATACGTTCTGGGGCCACCAGGAAATGGTGGTGCCGGTCACTAATGCCGAATCCACGGCACTCGATCAGAATATGGTCTTCAAATTCGAGCACACCCAAGATTTTACGGTCAATATCAATGAGGAGTTTCTGGAGCACTGCCTCGAAGGCGCGCTCTCAATTGAAGTGTGGGGCCATCGCAGCGCCGGCTTCTCCAAGTCCAAGGGCTGGGAGGTGGAGCAGCAGCAGGCCAAGGCTCGCTCCCTCGTCGATCGCTGGGCGGAACTGTCGCGCAAAATTGAATTGTGGGTGGAAATACACGAGCTAAACGACAACGGCGAATACTCGCCGGTAGAGGTCACCAATCGCAATGAGGTGCCCACTGGTGGCATCTACCAGCTACGTCAGGGTCAGCAACGTCGGGTCAATGTGCGCGTCAAGCCGGTGCAGAACTCTGGTACATTGCCCATCATCTGCCAGTCGATCGTCAATGTGGCCATTGGCAGTGTTACGGTTCGATCTCGATTGCAGCGACCGCTTGACTCCTACCAGGAGGAGGATCTCACTGTGCTGCGCGAAAAGTGGAGCGAGGCGCTGGGTCGGCGTCGCCAGTACTTGGACCAGCAGATACAAATGATTATCAAAAAAGAGGAGAAAAACGAACAAGAGCGCGAGCGTGAGCTGAGCCTGGTGCATCAGTGGGTCTCCCTCACCGAGGAGCGCAATGCGGTACTGGTGCCGGCTCCGGGCTCAGGCATACCGGGTGCACCGGCCTCTTGGGATCCGCCAGCCGGCATGGAGCCACATGTGCCCGTGCTGTTTCTCAATTTAAATGGCGATGATCTCTCTGCGCAGAATACAAACGATGAGCTATCCATAGCGGGCATCAATTCCATTCTATCCAAGGAGCATGGCCACAAGTTCTACACGCTGCAAATACTGCAGCATCTGGATAAGGATGTGTGCTGTGTGGCCAGCTGGGACTCGTCTATGCACGACAGCCATGCGCTAAATCGCGTGACCGAGGCAAATGAGCGCATCTATTTGATACTGCGCACAACTGTGCGCCTCTCGCATCCAGCGCCCATGGATCTAGTGCTGCGCAAGCGTCTCATCATCAACATCAAAAAGGGGCAAACACTAACCGATCGGCTGAAAAAGTTCCGGCTGGTGCGCGGCGAGAATGCCATTTGGCAGAGCGGTGTCACCTACGAGGTCGTCTCCAACATACCCAAGGCCTCCGAGGAACTGGAAGATCGCGAATCGCTCGCCCAGCTGGCAGCCAGCGGAGATGATTGCTCTGCCTGCGATGGCGAAACATATATAGGTGAGTTAAGAAATCAGGAATCATGTTTCTTTTTGCTTAAGTGTTTCATGTTATAATTAATATCGCTTAAGTCCTTCCCTTAGTTAAAATTAAATCATTATTAAAAAAATATCCACTCTTCACTTTCACACAGAGAAATACACGCGTGGTGTTTCGGCCGTGGAGAGCATATTGATATTGGATCGCTTGCGTCAGAGTGTGGCCGTCAAGGAGCTGGAGACGGCACATGGCCAGCCGCTGTCGATGCGAAAGACCGTCAGTGTGCCGAACTTCTCGCAGGTATGTGTCGCTGATCATTGTGCGATCAGCGAGCTGAGCTTCCTTGTGCCTTTTGTGCTTTCACTTTGCTACCCCTCCCCCCACCAGCGAGCAAAATTAAACTTGTACAATTCAAATATTTGACTAAAACGCAATTCTTTCTCTTTTCACATTTTCTATGCGCTTTCACCAAAACTATAATCTAACCAAACAAAAATTATGTTGTTCACACCGCACACAAAAATCTAACAAACTTAAAAATCTGATGACAAAATTCGGCGCGCCTAAAAATCTGCAAATATATATATATATATATATATATATATATATATATATATTGGCATTATTTATATTTATGTGTGCGTGCGTGTATATATTTATCTGCAATGTGTTGTGTACAAAAAAAAAAAAAAACAAACTAAAAACGCTTTTCACTGCACACACAGGCGGTCAAAGAAACCACCAACACCAGCAGTGTAAGTAACCTGTGTGCAATGTACTCGCAACACTTTGTAAACTATGCTTTCTAAAGATACTTGCAAATTTTGTACTCTTACTTCTATGTGTGTGCTTAATTTGCTTTTGTTGATTTCCTGTTCCCCCGTTGTCTTTGTGCGCGTTTAAGTTTGCCAGTTTGGTTTTGGTTTTTTTTTTCTCTTTTTGGTTTTCATTTTCTTTAAATTTATTATTTTCAATTATCTTTTCATTCACGTTAACAATAACATTTGATTTAAATATGCAAAACGCTATTTATGACGCAAGAAACTCATGAATAAACTTTGGCAGATCATGCGCTTCGATGCCTCCATGGAGTCGCTGCTAAATGTGGGTCGCTCCGAGTCCTTTGCGGACCTGAACAACACGGCGCTGGGCAACAAGTTTACGCCAGGTATGAAATTTAGTATAGTTCTCGTGTTTACTTACTAATGGACTACGCCCTTATTTGCAGCACTCAGTGGCACAGGAGGCGGTGGCGGTGTCATACGGAATCGCCACAGCTTTGGTGGCAAGGGCAGTGGCGACGACTCACCGGGCAAAGCCTTTGGCATTGGTGTGTATATCCGTAGGGATTTTGCAGCGCGTTTTAACCAATTTTATTTGATACTCACCCTTAATTTTGAGCAACTATTTCAAATCGTTTCTAACGTACGAAAATATAACCAAAAATTTTGTATCACAACAAACATATATCTAACTATACAAACTATATATATTTTCTATAACATTTGTATGCTTTTGCGCAGCAATGTATCGTTGCTGCCAGGCCTTAGAGCAAGGGATTTATCTTTGTTTACGTATATACATCGTATAATTATATTTAAATACAAAATTAATATTTAGAGCTGATTTATAACGAGTATATAGCATAACTTGAAAACATATATATTCGTATACCTAACATGTAGCATTCGCGTTAACTTGGACACATTCTCTCGCCGTCGGCTTTAACAAGATAAATCCTTTTACAAACTGTGATAACACACACAATTTGCCAATGCTTATGCTTCCCCCAGAAAAAAAAGCAAGCGAACATTTACTGAGATTTATTGCAATTGCCGCTTCGATTCGTTTCTAAACTTTACTTTCTTGGCTTTTGCTTCAATGCAACACACTAGCAAAAACTCAACAGCAACTATAATAAGCACAACAGCGACACCCACTCGACTCGAGTCAAAGTGCACACACCAATCCACCGAAGCTCCACAGCTATTCACCAGAGCTTATCATATAAATTGACATGCAAACACATCATAACAACAAGATCAACAAAAACTACATACATATCTCATATGAAACACACATGAATTCAGATTTCTTTCAATTATATTTATCGTATGTATGTCTGGTTCTTTTTCACATGTCATAATGTACTCTTTTCCTGTGCTTACTCAACAACTCGAAACAATTTCAAATAAGCAGGCTCTGTATTACTGTCAGGTAAAGGCTGGCCCCTGTAAAGTGCATAATATAAAATTGATTGAAAATTCATTAAATGTTAGTTGGCGTTTCAGTTTGACTGTTGTTTACACACGCTCACACTCCCACACACAAACACACACACACTAACTCGAATCAGTCATGTGCCACAGTCACAGCAAGTTAGACATATATGTTGAAATCATCAATGTACAAATACGTAAAACCCATGTAACTACATTTATTGTATCATATTAGAGGGTGGGCATTATTGTTAGTAGTAGTTTACTTTTATTTCTATTTGCTGGTAAAAAGTTAGCCATCATACTCATCACCAGA
The DNA here is from genome assembly GCA_035043845.1 of Drosophila picticornis. Taxonomy (NCBI): domain Eukaryota; kingdom Metazoa; phylum Arthropoda; class Insecta; order Diptera; family Drosophilidae; genus Drosophila; species Drosophila picticornis. Next base: position 15,992,075 of record JAWNMR010000493.1, read on the forward strand.
TCGTGCTCATCACAAAATCGTGCTCAATCAAATGTCAAATGTTTCGTGTACACTGAACAACAAATTCATATTGCTCAGTATCATTTATGTTCAACATTCTTGTTTCAATAGTTTTGATTAGACTTTCTGTACAAATGTTTATCACTCCATTCATTGTACACCGCACACCACTCCCCCCACCACCCACTCTGTTTCCAATTCCAATTTGGCGCACCATTCACAGCAGACAGCACGTCCAGCACGAGTTCCGAGCACGAGCAGCGCATCTAGTTAATCAATTGATGACCTAGTTCTTAATTCCTAGTAATTTTGCTCATGTTTTTTGTGTGTTGTTTGTTTGTTTTTGGCGAACTAGTCGTCATTTGCAACTAGAGAGTTAATTATTATTGAATCGCTCATCAAATGTTGTCTAAAATCATTGTAACTAAACATAACACATAAATATTGTCTTCCCTTGAACCCATGGAATGCAGCGCGCCCAACATTTTTGAATCTCAATTTAAACTTGAACACATTGAGAATTACGCCAACAAAACGTATGTGGTTTGTGTAGCTCTAAGCCATTTTAACTAAGCTGTGTTCATTTTAATCTTTAATATGAAGCTATAAGTAAAACGATTTGAATTTATTTACGCAGCTTCACCGGCCACCAGCAAACTGATGGGCATGCGCATGACAACGCTGCACGAGGAGCCGCTGGGCGGGCATCGTTCGCTGGATGAGGAGCCCGAGGACAGCTATAGCGACTCGGAGTATGCCGCCGAATACGAGCAGGAGCGGCAGCAAAACAAAAGCCTGGCCACACGCTCGCGATTGACCTCCTCCAAGACCATGGACTCGTTCATGGACGTAAGCAGTCATTCGAATCAAAGCCATTTGAGCTACACGTCCAGCGCCAATGCGAACATGAAGCATCTGACTGGGCTGGCAACGCTCAGCATGAGCTCGTCCACCAGCAGCGGCTACGGCTCCCAGGCTGTATCCTGCAATAATCTAAGCAATGAGGATATTACCTCCATGCGTTCCATGAGTATTGATGAGACACCAGGTGAGCTTGCAAATATAACTATGTCATAGAATCAAATACTCACAAGTTGTTTGTTGCAGATTTCGATCGCATCAATTCAAATTCGCCGCCAAATCGCCAGGCGCGCGTCAATCCCTTCCTCAAGGACATGCCAAAAGCTAAAGCGCAAGAAGCAGAAGCGAAGAAGCTGCAGCAAGCAGTAACACATCCATTGGACCAACCAGAGCCAGAGTTAGAGTTTAAGGATGAGGAATGCGACCAGCTGCAGAGTAATAACAACAACAATGTCAGCGACCAACTGGCAGTGCCAGATCTAACACAAGAGTTGCTAGAGGAACAGGCAGAGCAACAGGCGCCCTTCCAGGCACCGGATCATGTCACAGACAATCAAAACGGCAATAAATCGCTAGAGCACATCCCCGATACTTCCGAGACAAACGAATCTGCTAAACAACAGCTGGAGGGTGATGGCATTGTTAAAGAGCAGCTGCCCCCTGGCAAAGTGATGCGCCGCAAGAAGGCCGCAACGCATTCACCGAACAATGGCGACAGCAGCAATAATAACAACAGTCACAATACGAGCCAAATGACACGCAGCAATCAACGCGCATCTGTGGCCAAAATGGAGGGCCTGAGTGCCTATTTGGATGCCAGCATCATGTCGAGCAGCACAGAGGTGGATGGTGAGTATGCCATACGCAATTAGTGGAACATTTCCAATAAATATAGTTTCATAAATAGATGAAGGCAAGGAGCTGGATGTGACTCTGCCCGATTGGATTGTGGTAGGCGAATCGGTGCTCATACGTCCGTCTAACAAGAGCGGCGTTATTAGCTTCGTGGGCACTACACACTTTCAGCCGGGCACTTGGATAGGCGTTGAGCTGGATACACCCACAGGCAAGAACGATGGCACCGTGCAAGGCATCCAGTATTTCCAGTGCAAGCCCACGCACGGTATCTTTGTGCGCGCAGATAAACTGCTCCTGGATAAACGCGGCAAGGCGATGCGCGCCTACAAGGCAGCCGAGAAGAGCAACAGCATCAGCAAAGGTTTGCATACCTTCGCGAATGAAAGCAAAGTTCCTACTTAACTGGTTACATTTTACAGAGATGAGCAACTCGATGACACGCTCGAAGAGCCGTGGCGAATCGCTAAATGTGTCGGCGCGAAAATGATTATACCCAAAGTGTTCGCATCAGTTGCAGCGTTGGACTAATTGCAGGCAATCGACGTTGGTCTGCAATGGAGTTGCGACAACGACAGCGACTCCAACGACCTGCCACAGATTGCGTGCAACCAGTGGCGCTGCGGATGCGAACAGTCATGGCAAAAAGTGCTATGCCAATCGACGCTCGACGGCCTTCTAAGGTCGTCCACGATGCACATCGTCCAGCAACGAACAATGCGCAGCATTAACCAATTACACGCTAGCTTAACTTTCTCTCACGCACTGCATGCCGCAATTACACACAATTACATGCACACACACAAACACACACACACATACACTCACACACTTATAACCCGACGCTTCGAAACGTAGTTGTTTGGCGGAGTCTACAGCAGCACTTACAATTAGCAAGTAACTTACTAAAGGGGCCTAACCTTTACCAGCTGATCGCGCTCTTAGTGGATAAACTAAGCGAATCGTTTGCGTAGTTGCATTAACCAAGTGCAATACCACAGACACTCTGATGCACTTAGTATATATATTAGTTTTTAATTAATTATGATCGTTTCAATGTGTAGTTTGTGTGTATGTTTCTTAATGAAATTTCGATTCCAACTGATTGAGTTCTTGTAGTGATTAATGTTTGCTGCTTTTTGATAAAGCACATTGGATTATATTTCATAAAAATATATATATATTTTTGTACCGGTTGATTAATTAATTGCCTAGTTTAGTTTAATTGTTTTTTATATGTACAAAAATTTACTTTGTGTATATGTCAATTTATATCAATGTGACTTGGTTATTACTACTATGAGCTTATTTTTTATTGTTATTGACTATATCAAATATATGAAATCAGTTGTATATATGTATCTATGCTGTAAGTTCTACCAGACATGCAATATTTTTTCTATACTTTTAGCTTCCTTATTGAGCTCACATTCTGTTTAGCGCATTTATACATATACCAACAAGAAAACCAATACAATATTAGTATAACATATATATATATATATATATTCCATATAACTGCGACCATGCTAGCAAAGCAAATCAAGTTGAATCTTGAATCTTGTTTTAAGAATAAGAAGCTTGCGTACGCCTGGTATATATGTAAATTGTATTATTTGATGTGATGTATTTATAATTTCTCCATTTATATGTATATTTAAATAAACTTCTTTTTGCTATATATACGTTTCTGTTTATGCCTTATTATTTGTTATTCGATGTGCAATATCAACATTAGTATGTATGAATATATAATTTTTTATTATACGTATATCTATTAATGTTAAAGGTTGTGCGACTATGTTTGTGAACCATTCACCGAACACTGATATAGAAAGAAAGGCTTGCGTTAGTCCAAAGTGTGAACTACGTAAAAAAGTAAATGAAGCAATAATTGCGATTAATATTCAATTTTATGTTTAAGATAATCTATGACATATGATATGGAAGATAGGCAGACGATATTACCAGCAAACCGGCTGAAGAACGTTTGTACGTAAACGTATCCATCCATCCAACTACCAAGACATCCAATACACTCCAAACTGAGTCTGAGATAAATTGCAATTTACAAACAATAAAAAATAACAAAAAATGAAAAAAACAAAATACAAAAATACAAATTAAAAATGCAACCAAAAACAAGCGATTTACACTTAGAAACCAAAATTCAAGCATGAGTTAGAAAGTTAATTGAAAAACAAGATGAAGAATCCCAACTGGATGGACTACAGCCAGTCAACCAGTATATACTTACATGCATTCATGAATATATATTATATATTAGGTATACATATGTATATTTTCGAACTGTGTTTTCTACTTGCATCAACTACCAAAAACAAAAGACAAAGACAAAAAAACACTTGAAAATACGTCCAAAATTGAAAAATTCAAAGCAAGCTAAAACTACAAAATATACAATTACATAATAATTATATATATATACATATATAAATACATAACTATTTATTTACCAAACGATAAACATAACATAAACTGGAACCTTAGAGGATTCATACTTCGGTCAGCCGAAGCTGAAATGCTCCTTGAGACTACATTCAGAATGAATGATTGTGAGATTAATAAATCATTTGCCATGAAATGCTCAAAGAGCATTAAATATAATAGTTGATCAGATTTGACTACCAATCTTCTCTCATTATTTAATTGCTGCACCTTGCCCAGCACAAATAAACAACTAAAATGTATTACCAAAAAAAAAAAAAAAAAAATAAGAAAAAGAAAGAAAAACAAAACATTACTGAAATTTAATGCATTTAATAAGCGTAAATACCATTCCAATAGAGCTTGAAATTATGAGAGAAATTAGAAAACAAACAAAAAAACAAATTAATTAAATGCACGCATAATGCGCTTTCGATGTATTGTAAAATAGTTGAGTAAAGAGAAAAGATACATAGAAAATGGCATAAATTCAAAAAGCGCTTGCTTGCATCTTATTGGACTTATAGACGAACACATGTATTTAGTTATAGAGTATAGCAGCAGAATGCAGAATGCAGAACGCAGAGTAGGCATCGATTGAGAAAGCATGCAAAATAAATAGGTACCTTGAAGCAAGAATGCACAGAACGCAGCATACGAGTATATCCCAATATTGGGTAACACATTTTAGGAGCTATTGCCCAACAAACAGTTAATTGTAGATACAATATGATTTTCAAGTCATATATACACACACACATACACACTCACACACACTCATACACACACACACAGACCCATCCAAAGGTAAATATAATATATAAATACTTAATAATTATAAGATAATATGGATAGATGTTACCTTATGCATGGGCTTCGCATAGAAGAGCAGCATATACATTTTATGTGGATAATCATCAGAAATACTCGTACATATATATATAAATGTACTTATGTAAAAGATAATCGTAAATTTGAGCACTTTAGAGCTTCTAGCACAGTCAACGAAAATAATGTAATCAAATGCAAGTACATCAAGTATAAATTGTAGATCATAACAGCAACCCAAAACAACCCATTTACCGTTTAGCCGATATATAAATAAAGTTAAATAAACAAATGGAATTAGCAATGCAAATGCTTTAATTGTGCAAAAAATATAAACAACTACAAAAACACAGACACAAACACAAACAAACTTAAACTCTTAAACAAATACAGTTGTTCATTTTACTCTAAAGCTCACTTCGCTATTGTAGTCGTAATTTTGTGTCTTGTATTAACAATTGTCAGATAACAACAGAAACAAACACAGAAAACAAACAAAAAAAGCAGAAGAATGATAAAGAAAAAACGAAAACAGGCGTAAAACAAATATTTCTGTAATTTATTCTTACTTATTTTACTCCACCTTTAGTAACTTAATGAGCGTCAGCAAAAATACAACAACAACAATGAAAACAAATCGCATATTCAACCAATTTGATTAAATTTAAACAAAATCAACAAAAATTATGTATTTAAATCTATAAATATACAAAAAGTGCAATGGTCTGCATTGTGTTTATTTACCAATTTCCACATTTTCTTCTAGACAAGCTATACAAATACCTCGACCTAAAAATAAAAACAAAATTTTGTTTTAACCTTGTTTATGGCCACATTCATTATGACCCTGAACTTGACCTGTTTAAAAGGTACGTATTATGCCCATAAACCTGAGTGACCCATCAAAAAAAAGTAGTATGTCATGTGTTGTATTTTTTTATCTTCCGTTTGGAAGCACTATTATTTATTTTCAAAAACAAATGGCAAAAAAGTTTTGTTAGTTAATAAATGCTTACAACGCTTTTTGTGGTTTAACGCATTGCATTTAAGACATAGATGGATTAATCGAGACTCTGCAAGTAGTTTGACTGCATTGGAATATCTTTATGGATTTATCATTTGATGATCACATAGCAATTATAATTATTATTCAAGCATTTACATAGGAATATTATGCACATAAACCAATACATATATATGTATATATATATATGTATAAATATATATATATAGTATATTATACTATACAACTTTTTCTAGTTTTGTTTTATACACAACAAATGCACAACACATACATATTGTATTTTTTAATAGCGTATTGTTTTGACTGTTTTTGTTTTGTTTTCTTTTTTTTTTGATTTGTGTTGATTTCTCTTTTTGTTATTCACTAACTACATCTTACCAACTTACACGTTCTATATAGTGTATATGTATATTATATATAAAATATATAATTAGATTTCTAGCGTTGTATTTAATTGGTATTTACACATGTTGTTGCGTTAATTCGAGTCTGTAGTTAAAAGCGCTCTGCTACGCTTAGTCAGTTTCTCTCAGTTACAATTGGCTTGGTCCGTCCGCTGGTGCTGGCCACATTCATGCGGCTTAGTCGTGTCCAATGGTCCAACGCTGGGTGTCACTGGATAGATCACATGGCGCCACCTGTGCATCGTCCATGCTCTTGAGGCCGTTGTGATCAAGGCACATGCCTGTGTTGCTGTGCTTCAGCTGCTGGTTCTCGTATTTCCACTGCTCGTTGTAGTCATCGTTCTCCAGGCAGGGCACCATCACAATACGATATGGCGGCGAGTTGCTATGCTGCACCGTGGCACAGCTCAACTCGTTGCGCAGCACTTGGCTGTTGGTAAAGGAGAAGAGCTGCGAATGTTGCAGCGTCTTTCCACATGGATATATGCCCAAATTGTAGGGTTTCTCATTGTTATTCAGCAGATCATCGATGCACAGGTTGTCGTGCACGGATCTCACCCGGCCCCAGGCCTTCACATTCTTGTTCGGCACAAACTTCTCGGGATAGACGTTCTGCAGATACCAGTCAAAGCTCTTGCAGCGCAATTTCTTGCGCAGCACAACGCGATGCGTCACATCGCCAATATCGGGATGGAACTTCAGATCGGGTCTATTGAGGAAGAATACGTTAATGTACTCATCCATCCAGACCAGAGCCATGCGAGCAGTGTTTATGCCATGCGTGTCACGATCATTGGGGAATCTGCGAGAAACGATTTCAATTAAAACTATCAGTTTACCAGCTAACATATTTTTAGCTTACTTGTAAGGATGAAAATCACGGAAAATGTGTCCAACGCGCGAGCAGGGTATTGTCTCAATAGTACCGCCGCACTGCCAGATTCTAAAGGACATCTCCAGATTCTCACCACCCCAGCCGTCCATCTGCGAGGATTACACGTTTATATATTCAAGTATTTGACGAGTAAGCATTACTGATTGCTCACCTGCTCATCGTAGCTGCCCACCTCCCAGAAATAGCGTCTGTCCATGGCAAAAAGGCCGCCCGCCATTGTCGGACTGTAGGCGGGACAGATTTCGCGTGGCTGATTGCATTCTCTGCTTTGGCGCAGCTTCTCGCGTTCGGGCAGATTAACCCAATCGAAGTGGCCGTTCCATTGAAAGCCACCCACCTGGAAGGACTTGTAACCATTGGTGCTGTACTGAAAGTCAACCGAATCGATGACATCGATGATGGGCACCAAGACACTGGTGCGCGAGTCCTTGATGCGCTGCAGCAGCGGCTCACACCAGCCCTCATTCGCCTCGCAATGGGCGTCCAGAAAGATGAGCACATCGCCGGTGGCAATACGAGCGCCAGCCAAACGGGCACGTATCAGACCCAAGCTGCAGGCAAAAAACCGAAAGAAATTCAAACTTTCCTTTAGCAAAATGGTAGACAAAAAATGTGTTTTTTTTTTGGCTCTTGTAACAAAAAAGAGAATTAAATTATTGGGTCAGCGAACAGAGAAGCGCGCCAAGCGAATACTGCACGTCGAGATACGAAAGATATACAAAATAAAAGTCAAAAACATAATCGTGAGTTGACGAACAGGTTTTACGGTTTCATTGTATGCCCTGTGTGCCAATGTAGCACGTAGGCTGCCACGACTTGAGGCAGAGCTTGAAGCGAACTTGAATCAAGATTTCTAATCAAGAAGGAATAATGTTTCAGTTTAAGATTGTTTTGATTTCAATTTTGATAATATTTCCAAATCATCCTAATAAGATACATTCGAAACTCGAAATAGACTTCTTGAATTTTAAAAGTTCTATATTTAAAAGTAATTAACCACAGAGATATATAATCAAAAAGCGGAATTTTAAATTCAAGACTAATTAATTTTGAAAACCATTTTCATTTCCAATAAGTAAGCGATAACTGATAAACTTTTGCTTAGCAAATTCAAGTTAAACTCTCAGCTTCAGTTGGATTGTATTGTCTGCTTAGTGGTTATGGCTAAAGGGGTATTTTTTAGCTGGTTTTGTGACATGCAATCTGTTTGACTTTTGAATTTTTGAACGTTGCTTTTTCTGTTGTTCAACTTAAAGCTGTGAAGAAGACGCTCCAAGACATCCGTCTGTCCGTCTGGCTTGTCTGCGTGTCTGTTCAATTGTGAGTCTGTGCCGCAAAACGAGTTATTCAAATGAACACCAACCAAAACGATATCCACTCGAACGTGTGATTGTATTTCACACACAGCGCTGAATGTGCATTCGATTAGCTGAATCAAACTTTTCCTAGCCAGTAAATTGGTAAAGTGTGCCAGCTGTAAATGTGAAGATTACAGCTGCCCATTTGCCACTCACCGATTGTTTAGGCGCAGCACTGTCACCTTGCCGACGGGGAAGCGGGTCTTCACATAGTGATCTAGTTTGCCGCCCAGCTCCGCATTGTCGCTGCCATCGTCCACCAGGATGATCTCCTTGAGCGCCCGCTCATTGCATGTGTTCAGTGTGCTGTGCACGGTGCGCAACAGCACCGAATACGGTTCATTGTAGAATATAACGATGACACTGGCTGTGGGCAACGTTGCCGGATCATCGTAACGCTGGATTAGGCACAGCGGATTGCGATGATCGCCAACTGTGCGATTGTAGGAGAGCTGCTCGCTGAGCTCCTCATTCAAGGCGATCTTCTTGTAGATCTTATCGCCACGCGCCTTTGCCGCACCCTTCAGATGTGTGGCCACACCCTTGTTGCCCAGTGTGCGATCCTGTTTCTGTATATCCAGCTGGATGCTCTGCTCGTACGGTGATATCGTCACGGGATGTATTTCATTCTCGGCCTCATCGATGTACTTGTCATGCGCACGGACAATCGCTGCGGGCCTGGGCCTCAGCCTGACTGGCTGGGGAAAGTCCTCGCTGGGCGGCTGCACCTTCAGATAGAGTATGAAGCACAGCGCCACGAGCACAAATATGATTATTTTGCCATATAAGGAACGGAACCGAGGCAGCATGTTGGTTGTTTGTTGTGATGCTTGTTGCTTGTGTTGAGGTAACTCGCTTTTTGACTTTCAATTAGAAATGAGGTGCTTGCAGCGTGGACGTGGCCCGTTGTTGACTGCTAACGCTACTGGCTACTGGCTACTGGCTACTGGTTACTGGCTTCATTGGTTACCGCCACTGCTGGCAATATGTAATAAATGTATGTATTACACATACTAATAATTACACAACACGATTAATAACTATATATTTACATACATACATGCATATGTTCGTCTCGCTTTTCAGTTTTTATTTGTATTCTTTTTTATTTTTATTGGGCAGCAGCAGCTCGCGCGCTTTGTGATGTTGCGGCTGTGGCTTAAACTAGACTAAACGTTAATTCTAGTCGCTGAGGTCGCCTTTGCTGTCCGCTGCTCCGCGCTGCCCGCCCATTGCTCACACCTACCTACCTCTCTGCTCTGTACTATGTATGTATCTGCGAATGTTTGTTTGCGTATGTGTGTGTGTGTGTTTGTATTTGGTTTAACTGTTGCTTCTTCTTCTGTTGCTATTTTTTCAGCTTGTACTTCAGCAGCAGCAACGTTGCTGTGCATTTTTCTGCAAATATTTACTGCCCGCGAATTCTTGCGCTCGTTTATTAACTTGTTGTTTAGTTTTTGCGTAAAGGGTCTGTCTTTTGATATTGTTGTAAATATTGTGTTGCGAGAAGAATAACACTTATGCACAGCTAGCAGGTGAGTTGGCGTTGCCACCCAGTTAACAATTGTACAGGCAATGGATGCGTTCAGCATTGCCCACCGATTGCTGTTATTTTTAACCATTTGCTAAATGTAACATTAAAAATAAAGTAAGTAGATATCATTTATTTCAATAATTGCATCCTGTATTAGTTCAATAAATAAATTGAATGTTCCTTTTTTTAGTTGTGACAACAGTGACTCGGATTTCCTGAGCTCGTCATATTTTTTAAGCAGTCTGGCAAGCTCATTATTAATGCGTGCTGAAGTGCATCCAGTGCTGTAAAACGTAAGCAGAGCGCAAAGTCTTAAAAATGAAATAATCAATTAGAGCAAGCTGCCTAATCCATTTTTATTGCCTACAGAGCATGGATAAATAAAAAGAAAAGCAAATAATATCATTTTTTGTACGTTACGTAAATATTAAATATATCTACGGCACATACTAATATATAATTAGTTATAAGTAATAATAGAGTCCTTGATTGGTTAGTTAGTCAAACGATTTTCAGACGGTATTTTATTTTTTAGACGGAATCCAGCTGGATGTGATCTTAATCAAGGAAAAGGTCAAACTTCATTTTTTTCTCTGATGAATGTTGAGAGTCGACGAAAGTGGGTGCAAAGTGCATTGAAGAGCTGCTTGAAAATGAGGCTGAAAACGAAAGGGAACTACCAAATATGGCCCTTGGGCTGAGGTATTCAGCTCAAAATTGTCACACTTGACACCTTTGTTGTCACTTAATGCACAAATTGCATGTTCAGTTTGTTGTAAAAATCAAAACAAAATGAATTTCCCATTCAACAAATTTTTTGTTGGAGCTTTTTTTTTTATTTTTATGTCCATGATTTCTTAGACACGCGATGACACTTTGTTGTTGGTGCTGTTTTTGCTGTAGTTTCGTTGTGCATAATTGAAATATTATATTAATTTTAGACTTTCATTTATTCAGATACATTTTTAAGGCCAACTAATTTATCCCATACTTGGCCCTATTGCTTTTTTGATTAATTTCGCTAATTAATGTGAATATTTCATTTCTGTCGCGATTTGTTTGAGTTTTTCGTTTTTAGTTTTTATTTTATTTTTATTTTTTTGCTTGTTTTCGGTCCCATAATTAATACGTTACGTATACGCAAGCTTGTCGCTGCGGGGGCCGCCCCTGGTAAGCGGCGAAAAAGCGTTCAAAGAGCTCCCTAACACTGGTAATTGGAGTTGTTGAAGGTGGAGGGGGTAGCTGGTCCCAAATGGTGGGAATCCATCTGGAGAGATGGTGTAAATTGTAAGACGCATGCGGCGCATTTTAGAGATCGGCGCCAACGCTTTTTAATAGCTTCCAGCGACAAAAACTAGGAAGGAAATAAATTACTTTGGTAGTCACACACCGTTTGCCAAAGTTTTTCATTTCTTTCACCTGTTTGTCTTTGTTTTAGTTTTCTTGTTGCTTGTATTTGATTTGTGGCGACCTCAAAATGATGCCTAGTATGTAATTCAAATGTAGCAGCGTCGACATTGGGACTAAATTACGTTTGTATTGTACAAATTTACACCTTTGATTTTATAAGTGCAAGAAGCGAAATTTCATTATTTTTCTGTAGATCACTTAAGGTCGAATTTGTGCAGTTTTATGAGGCGCATCAAATTGAAAAGCCTATAAATTCAAGGTATATATATATTTATCTTTAATACTTGATGGTTTAATTGCAGCTTAAATGATACGCATATTTATTTTGCGAGGGTTTTTAAAAAAAAAACCCTAAAATAATATGAGTTTGTTTATTATTGACTTTTAGACCGAGGCCTCATTCAAAAAGCGCAAACAGTAACAACAACAAATAGCAAACAGTTTAAGCATTGTTCAAGAGTTGCCCATAATGACATAAGCCGCAAAACCTATTTAATTTAAACGACCGTGAGTGTTCGGGTCTACTTTGACCTGCTCTGGTTGCCTTTAGGTATTATGGCTAAGCAGCCAGTTATGCGGATAATCATCAACCTCAGCTCTGGCTTCAGAAACCGACCCATCTTCCCCTCTGTGCCATCCATCAACCGACAACCAATAATAATAGAATTCGAAAAGCGATTGCAATTGAAAAATGTTACCGCAATTTACTTTGCTTTAGTCCGCTATTTCACTTCGTTATGGTGTTTTTTTTGTTCGGATGAAAGCCATACAATGGGATGCTCTGCAAGATGTCAAGAGATTGGGTAACTAAAATGATTGCTTTTTATTATTGGACAGACAAAAGGAGATGAGTTGCTAGGAGTTGCGATGTGAAATTGTTTATCAATTGGCTATGGGAATACTCATTTTCTTGCGAGCTGATAAACTGTTGTAATATTTCTGTTAGTGTTTTTTAGTTAGCCTTTTTTTAAATAATTTTAAACAACACTTGGAACAACATCGGAGTTCTCAAAATCAAATCCATTTTTCTCTTCAAGGCGCTGCCGAATTTGCAGGTTATCATTAATCCGGTATTAAACATGTTTTTTGTTTATGTTTTTTTTAATAGTTTTTAGGCCTCAGTTAAAGGTATTAAGCCAGTTTGCAGCCACAATCATTGCTCAGCCGCTTTCAATCCAATTTACAGACTTGCAGCAATTTGGCAAATTATGCTTTTCGAGTTTCCTTCCACACGGCTAAAAATATATTTCGTAAGTTTTATGGCCTACGGCTATACATATACGTAAACATATACGAAATATTCATATATGCATGTAATCCTAAAAAACACAATAATGCATGTAAAATAGAAAATTGACGGCTTTTTTATGTCATGTCCATAAACCGACCTGATAAACAGTGCACAGCTATTGTATGCCAACACATTTGTTATAAAACCACCCACTGGGCAGCAACAACCATCCGACCCATCCCAAGGTCGTCATCAAGCCAATTCAATGGGAAGCATGCGGCGCAAGAAGCGGCGCCAAAATGCCGCACGAAATATGTGATAATAACATAAAAAATGTGCACAAGTCGCTGATATGGCTTTATCGTTTTATTTTTGTATTAGTGGTATTTTTGGGGTCGATTAATGTGTCAGGTAAATTAGTTTTGCATAAGCGTCACAGACACCCGCATTGTTTTGCATTTTATGGCCAGCTTCGCGCTGAGGCATTGATGCAAGATCCGTCATCAAAAATTTGCAGTTATGATTTTAGCTTAAAGAAAAAACCCATCAGCTCTGATTTTGGCTAAATGAGATAAACTCAGTATGCTGTCATCGTGTGTGGAATGTGTACATTTCTGCACAACATTTCCAATTGATTTTTCACAATCACCGGTAAATTGGTTCATCGATAGCATTGAATATCTTTTAAAATCGCATATTGATTTAAATCAAAAACAATGATAAATAAAAATAAAAAAAAACTATACAAATAAAATCGAACAACTTTGTGCGGACGTTGGCAACATTTTGCCGTTTTTTTTTTTACGATGCCATTCGAATTTAAATGGAAACAGAAATGTGTGGTTACATCTCTGATATATATGTATGTATTTGTATCCGCCAGCAGTCATAGAGCGGAGGCGGTGCCTCGCTAAGTATGTTAATGGAGTTTAGAGTTCAGCGCTCGGTTCACATTATAAGAAATGACTATAGCATTCATGGCTTATGCAATTGGGACTTCCCTCCAAACATTCGATGACAAGGCAAATGCACACGTACTGCCAGCCATGTAAAGCTTCTTAATTTTGGACAGCTTATGTAGCTGATAAGTTGCTCATGCGATAGTCAGCCAGTCCACCAGCCTACTTTTATAAGGTTTTATAAAACCTTGGAAGTATTTTAGTTTTACTGTGCAACTAAATGAACCTTCCAAATTTTATTTTGAGATATTATTATTTCTAAGTTGTCTTCAAATATATATAAACAATGTTATAAAGGGTAACATTCTCTATTATTGTCTTCAAGTTGATTTGGTCTTTAATTAATAATAATAAGGAGAGAAAGGACTTTATTATAAAATATTGAAAACTTAATGAGTATTTACAAATTGTTGATTGGAGCAACCCGTCGAAATCTGCCCCAAAAGCATTCGATAGCAAAACAAAAGCAGGCAATAATATGGAAAGCCGCATAGAACTTAAATATGTAGACTAGATCCCGTAGGAAAACCGCTTTTCCCGCTGGTAAAGGATTACTGTGGTCCTCCAGCTCTGTCATATTGAAGCGCACCATGTCATAGAAGCTCCGACTAAACCATAACTCCACCAGCCCAAAGGCCTGCATGGAAAGCATGTGCTGCTTAAACTGTTGGCGATAGGGCAAGTCTCGTCGTATTGTAAAATGATACATGATGGAGCGACTGAAGCAGACGTCGTCGGAGTAATAAAACGGCTGCTGCTTGAAGCATTTCTGCTGCTCAGCGTAACTATTCCAGCGCAACTTTGTCACAGCATAAATGTAATTGGCATTAAAGGAATCGCGCAATTTTTTAAAGTCACCCCAACTCTCCATGATGTAAACGTTGTGGGCATTGGCCAAGGTTAGATTATAGGAACGCTCTAGGTTATTTAGCTCATTGCGGACAATTGCTATTCTGTAACGGGAATTTCGAAAATCGTCAAGGCTGCGTAACATCTTTATGGAAGGTGGACTCGTGTAGAGACTCTGCAGATACGTCTGGTACATGGTGGTGATCATCAAACTGGCAAAGAAAAGAATCAGGCAAATAGCTTTCAAATGCCGAGTGGGATTATTTGGGAAAGGGAAAGATTGTCCCAACAGTCCACGCAGACCGCGATCATTGAGTAGAACATTGGCAAGGCTTAGTTGGTGCCAGGACAACCTCTGGCTGTAGATGAGCAGCAGCGAGAATATCACAAATAGCACCATTATAATGCCCAGAACGGGAAGATCCACAATAATTGTATATATTTGCATATAGGGCAACTTTTCTGGCACTGGCACCATAAAGCAATACGAAGTGTAAACATACGGAAAACTGAGATAATCAAGATCAATGACATCCGAACTGCGTTCAAGCATTGCAGCTATATCAAGTTGGTTATGGAGCGTCTTGAGCCATATTTCGTTCCTGCTAACTCGGCCAACTTTTAAATCTTCGGGCAACAGCAGCGTTGCATTTACTCGTTCCACAAACGTATTCACCAAATTGGCCGCAAAGCCAGCCATTTTGAGTTTGCCCGATATGGGATCGCTGTAAACAAAGGAATACGGGGCCAATTGATCCGGTTCGCTTCTAATCACTGCTCCTCGCATGTTCCGAAATTGCTGCACATAAATGGAGTCGGAATTGGATTTTGAGTCTGAGTTGATATCCAGCTGCACGTGATTAATCTGCTGAAAGAGGCGACAACTGAATAAGTCGCCCTGTGCATTCACCATGGCCACATTGTGTTGCTCCCTCTCAAAGTAATCCTCGCAGAGCCACTGTGGCTGCATCTCGGATTCCAGATAGACCAGGCGTCGTGCCTGCTGCAGCCTTAGTAAGCTGCGCGTATTCTGCTCCTGTTCCGCCTTGGAATCACAGCACAGCAGCAGTGAATCACTGTTAAAGCTCCAATCGCTCAGGCTGCTGCCTTTGGTGAGCAGCACTGTGGGCAACTGCAGTTTACGGAGCAGCTCATGAAACAAACAGTCCTCTCCTCCGCTCTGTCCATATATGACGATGGTATCATAATTCCGCTCCTGACGAATTCTCTCCATTATTTTCAGTAGCTTTTCCTGGAGCTGCAAATCTGTCGGATCTGTTGAATTGCCCAACTGGATGCACTGTAGATTGTGGCACAGACCACATACCACGATAAAAATGATGTTTAACCGCATGACTACACTGCTGTCCCACAGCCATCGGGCAACTGTGAAGTGGACAATTGTTTGCCGTATTTTTCATTGTTGTGTGCCCCATGAGGAATGCAACATGCAGCTTGAATATTTTGTACCTTGTAAACATGGCTAAGTGCACAATTACACATTTATGAACAGAATTCTGGTATGACCCAAACCTGTCATTAAAATTTTCACCAGTGAAAATTATTTAGACATCGTCCATTGTACACTGCAATCAGTTTATGTATAGAATGCTAGGAAGTACAGATATATTATTTTCGCGTTCATCTCTTTGCCCAAAGTCTTTATCTCGACATGGAAGTATCTTCTACTTCTATATATATTCACATTTGTAATCAGCATCAAAAGCCGAATTTATTTATAGACTTCAAGTGCGAGTTCTCATATACGCAGCTCGAGTTTTCATCGATAATTTTCTCAGATGCACAGATATAGATGCAAATCGATTTCCAATAGCAGGAAAAGCTACATTCACCAATATATTTTCTGCAGATTTTGATTAGCGCACTAAGCACAAAATATATTTGTTATTTGGAAGGTATTTTACCGGTAGCCGTCTTTCAGTATTGATGAACAAACTTAATAGCCATGCCCACACCTGTCCCACATATAACCAAAGTCGATAAGTCGATATCTCAAACAATTTTTTTAAGCTTTATATTAACCAAACTTAGAAGGCAGCTTGCTGGTAACATGCTTCAGAGATCGGCATTTACAACAAGTTGATAAATCTTTAAGCTAGGTTTCTGGTAACTGCCTTTAAGCATCCGCCTCCCTAAACCGATACGATGATGGTGTAAGTCAATAAAATCGTATATCTAATACAAAAGCTATATTGCTAGTAAAATAATTCAAATTTCGAGAATCACTCTTGCTTCTGAAAATCGCACATATCTTTCGCAATTTTAGAAATATTGTTACCAAAGGTGAAAAATAGATTACTAGGAATTTCTTCAAATATCAGTAAAAAAAAAAATTGGCCACACTCACCCACTTCTGTGGCGTCTTTTATAATTTGGTATTACTTATTGGCATCACAGTATTTCACAATCGATTTGCCTTATTTAATAATCAGTTTTGCGCAAGTAAAGAGGTACAATGGAGACCTGAGGAGTGAGGTAGAAAATAGGAAAGTTTCAATATCCTGCATGGTACAGCTAAAAACTTGGGCTTATGAATCTCTTAGTCGAGCTCTCTCGATTAGAGTATTATAAATTGTTGATAGTAAGTTGCATTCAATATTTAAAAGTGATTATGCGTGTTTAATTTATTTGTCAACAATCGTGCCACAAATTATAAGCAACGTATCCTCGATCTCGAGATAATATCTTGTACTAAAGCAGATAGCGATGATTTCATAATACCATTTTCAAAACTTGAAGATCGTTTATAAATTTTTAATTGCTGCAGCCCGTCGAAATCTGCCCCAAAAGCATTCGATAGCAAAACAAAAACAAGCAAGTATATTAAAAGCCACATAAAACTCAAATATATAGACTAGATCCCGTAGAAAAATCTGTTCCTCCGGGATCTTGGGATTACTATAGTCCTTCAGCTCTGTAATATTGAATACCACCAAGTCATAAAAGCTTCGACTAATCCAGAACTGCGTCAACCCAAAAGCCTCCATGTAAAGCATATGCTGCTCAAACTGCTGGCGATAAGGCAGATGTTGTCGTAGTGGAAAACCAAATATCACGAAGCGCCTGAAGCAGATATCATTGGAGTAATAGAAAGCTTGCTCCTTGAAGGATTTCTGTTGCTCTGCATAGGTGCGCCAGCGTAGTTCTGTCACGGGATACAGGTAACTGGCATTGAAGGTATCCCGGAGTACTAAAAAGTCATTCGGATTATCCACAACATGAGCTTTGCGAGCATTGTTAATGTTTAGATTATGGATACGGTGCAGCTTATCCAGCTCATAGCGGAATATGGCTATTTTGTAACGGGAATTTCGAAAATCGTCAAGGCTGCGTAACATCTTTATGGAAGGTGGACTCGTGTAGAGGCTTTGCAGATACGTCTGGTACATGGTGATGATCATCAGACTGGCGAAGAAAAGAATCAAGCAAATAGCCTTCAAATGGCGAGTGGGATTATTTGGGAAAGGGAAAGATTGTCCCAACAGTCCACGCAGACAGTGATCATTGAGTAGAACATTGGCAAGGCTCAGTTGGTGCCAGGACAACCTCTGGCTGTAGATGAGCAGCAGCGAGAATATCACAAATAATATTATAATAATGCCCAAAACGGAGGGATCCACAATAATTGTATAGATTTCCATATAGGGCATCATTGATGGCACCGGCAACATTAAGCAATACGAAGTGGACACGTAAGGATAACTAAGATGATCCAGATTTTTTAAATCGGTGGTGGTGCTATACAGTGTTGCACCTATATCAAGTTGGTTTTGGAGCGTCTTGCGAAATATTTTGTCCGATCTGCTAACACGGCCAACTTCTAAATCTTCGGGCAATTGCAGTGTTGCATTCATACGTTCCACTAACGTATTCACCAAATTGGCCGCATAACCAGCCATTTTGAGTTTGCCCGATATGGGATCGCTGTAAACAATGGTTGATGGAGCCAACTGATCCGGTTCGCTTCTAATCACTGCTCCTCGCATGTTCCGAAATTGCTGCACATAAATGGAGTCGGAATTTGATTTTGAGTCTGAGTTGATATCCAGCTGCACGTGATTAATCTGCTGAAAGAGGCGACAACTGAATAAGTCGCCCTGTGCATTCACCATGGCCACATTGTGTTGCTCCCTCTCAAAGTAATCCTCGCAGAGCCACTGTGGCTGCATCTCGGATTCCAGATAGACCAGGCGTCGTGCCTGCTGCAGCCTTAGTAAGCTGCGCGTATTCTGCTCCTGTTCCGCTTTGGAATCACAGCACAGCAGCAGTGAATCACTGTTAAAGCTCCAATCGCTCAGGCTGCTGCCTTTGGTGAGCAGCACTGTGGGCAACTGCAACTTGGGGAGCAGCTCATGAAACAAACAGTCCTCTCCTCCGCTCTGTCCATATATGACGATGGTATCATAATTCCGCTCCTGACGAATTCTCTCCAATATTTTCAGTAGTTTTTCCTGGAGCTGCAAATCTGTCGGATCTCTTGAATTGCCCAACTGGATGCACTGTAGATTGTCGCACAGGCCACATACCACGATAAAGATGATGTTTAACCGCATGACTACACTGCTGTCCCACAGCCATCAGGCAACTGTGAAGTGGACAATTGTTTGCCGAGTTTATCTTCGTGGTGTGCCCCATGAGAAATGCGGAACTCAGTTGCATGTTTTATGCCCTTTTAAGTGCACGATTACACATTTACATATACACATTTTCTGGCATGTAGAAAACATGTAATTAAAAGTGACCCCGATCGGCAATTCTAGACCGAATAACAGGTATTTAGACCTCCTGCACTATACACTGCGAATAATGCAAACAAAAGTTAATGGGATAATGTATTTAGATGGTGTTTGTTAATGTTTTTACTGTCTGCGATTTACATTTTTATTTAGTTTTTTTGGGTAATCTATATTGGCGATATCACTTCGAATTTCATTTTCTGGGAAACCATGCTGAATCGTAATCTAGCACATGTGGAAATGTTACAGTTATCTCAAGGAATCCATTCTTTATTCCAGCAGCTTATAATAATCGTAGAATCGTAGTTGCGAACACTATGAAACATGATGAGATATTTCCATTTACCACTGAAGCAACAACCAATGAGCTACTAGAGAACGAGCCGAGATCTGATCACCGATAGAAAACTTGTAGGCAATCATCAGAGTGTTTTGATTGGATTACCGTTTAAAATTTCAGAATTTCCCTTATTCAGAAAACTGTCGTAACTTCTATGAGCACTATGACAAAATAATATGTTTTTGTTGACATTAAGGGTGTTAATATTCTCTAAGTAAGCCATACAGTTAATGGACGCATTAATAACTCTTCGGTGGATTTATGTAAATTTATATATTTTTTATTTACTTATGTACTCGTATCAAACCTTTTAATATGTTATATGATTTTAGAGGTTATTAAATTTTTAAAAAGTACTACTATTCGAAAACTAGTTAATTGTCAAATTAATTGTAGCTTGGGCTATAAAATTTGGTCAAATCGCCTTAAAGCTAGTACGATTTGAAGCTGAAAGCAAGTAGGTTAAAAGTTTGTTTTTTTTTTTGGTTAATTTAAAATACTGATACATGCAATTATACTATATGGGGAAACATTAACATTGGATCTCTCATTGGCATAATTAATAAAATAGAAAACGAATACTTGATAAGCTCCAACAACCAATCTAACACCAATCTTAAGCAAGAAAGAACAATTTTACAGTTTTCACCCAGACTAATGAATAATGATTAACGATTATTAGTAAAACTAACAAATGATTGTATTACATAATTTTCAATACTTGAAGAGCATTTATACATTTTTAATTGCCACTGTCCGTCGAGATTTGCCACAAAAGCATTCGATAGCAAAGCAAAAGCAGGCAAGTAAATGGAAAGCAACATAGAACTCAAATACATAGGTTAGATCCTGTAGAAAAACACGCCCATGGGGCGTTTTGGGATTACTGTAGTCCTTCAGGTCTGTCATATCCAAGTTCACCAGGTCATAGAAGCTTCGGCTTATCCAGAACGTCGTCAACCCAAAAGCCTGCATGTAAAGTATATGCTGCTCAAACTGCTGGCGATAAGGCAGATGTCGTCGTATTGGGTAGCCAAATAATAAGAAGCGACTGAGGCAGACGTCTTCGGAGTAATAGAATGCCTGCTCCTTGAAGGATTTCTGTTGTTCTACATAGGTGCGCCAGCGTTGTTCTGTCACGGTATACATGAAACTGGCATTGAAGCTATCGCGCAGTTTGAAAAAGTCATTATTTGTATCAAAAATTGCAATATTGCGTGCAGTGGGCAATATAGTATCAGTGCTGCTTTTTACCCTCTCCATCACATATCTCGGAATGCCGATTTTGTAACGGGAATTCTGAAAATCCTCAAAGCTGTGCATCATCTCTTCAGGTGGTGGACTCGTGTACAAAGTCTGCAAGTACGCTTGGTACATGGTGGTTATCATCAGGCCGGCAAAGAACAAAATCAGGCAAATCGCCTTCGTGTACCGATTTTGATTATTTGACAAGATGAAAGATTGCCCCAGCAGTCCACGCAGACAGCGATCATTGAGCACAACATTGGCAAAGGTGAACTGTCGCCAAGACAACTCCTGACTATATATGAGCAACAAAGATAATATCACAAATAGCACCATTATAATGCCCAGAACGGCAGGGTCCACAATAATTGTATAAATTTGTTTATGGGGCAACTTTGCCGGAACTGGCAACATTAAGCAATATGAAGCCGAAAAATACGGATAGCTTAAATGGTCCATATTTTCTTTACCAAAGTTACTGTGTAGCGATGTAGCAATATCAAGTTGATTGTGGTACGTCCTACTTAATAAGTCAAGGAAGTCGCTAATTTGTCCAAATTCCAAATCTTCGGGCAACTTCAGTGTTGCATTCACACGTTCAACAAACGTATTCACCAAATTGGCAACATAGCCAGCCATTTTGAGTTTGCCCGACATGGGATCGCTGTAAACAAAGGAATACGGAGTCAACTGATCCGGTTCGCTTCTAATCACTGCTCCTCGCATGTTCCGAAATTGCTGCACATAAATGGAGTCGGAATTGGATTTTGAGTCTGAGTTGATATCCAGCTGCACGTGATTAATCTGCTGAAAGAGGCGACAACTGAATAAGTTGCCCTGTGCATTCACCATGGCCACATTGTGTTGCTCGTTCTCAAAGTAATCCTCGCAGAGCCACTGTGGCTGCATCTCGGATTCCAGATAGACCAGGCGTCGTGCCTGCTGCAGCCTTAGTAAGCTGCGCGTATTCTGCTCCTGTTCCGCCTTGGAATCACAGCACAGCAGCAGTGAATCACTGTTAAAGCTCCAATCGTTAAGGCTGCTGCCTTTGGTGAGCAGCACTGTGGGCAACTGCAGTTTAGGGAGCAGCTCATGAAATAAACAGTCCTCTCCTCCGCTCTGTCCATATATGACGATGGTATCATAATTCCGCTCCTGACGAATTCTCTCCAATATTTTCAGTAGCTTTTCCTGGAGCTGCAAATCTGTCGGATCAGTCGGATCTGTTGAATTGCCCAACTGGATGCACTGTAGATTGTGGCACAGACCACATACCAGGATAAAGATGATGTGTAACCGCATGACTACACTGCTGTCCCACAGCCATCAGGCTACTGTGAAGTGGACAATTGTTTGCCGAGTTTTATTTTATTGAGTGCCTCAAGTGGAATGCAACATGCAGCATGAATGTTTTGTAGCTTGTTAACATGGCTAAGTGCACAATTAGACATTTATGAACAGAATTCTGGCATGATCCAAACATGTCATTAAAGTTATTCCAAAAATTCCATTCATGTCCGTTCATTAAATGGATTTTTGTCACTGTGCATTGTACACTTGCAACAATTTATGTGGATTTCGTATGCGTTTTTTAATATTACTAGTTAATTATTGTGTATTATTATTATAATTATTATATTTGTTGGAAGGACTGGGTACTAGTAAATAAATGAGCTACAATCCTTGTTGTTATATTGTTGAAGGTGCTACATGCTAGCTAACAGGGATTTAGTCTTCTTTTGCTGGGCGTTACTCTAGAATGTGATTAGCAATGCAAAAAAGTACGTCTGACTTTGATATTGCATCGTCTTATAAATTAAACAAAAGTTAGTAGAAAAAACACCCACAGGCAAAGGCCGGGGTTTGGGATATCTTTTAGTCAAACTTCCCCGACTAAAGCCTCGTTACTTGAAAAAAGCAATTTTTTATCAAAGGTAAGAATTTCACAAGCAATTCAAAGGTTTTATTTGTCAATAATCGTGCCACAAATTATGAATGTGTGTTCTGAACCTCGATATATATATTTTTTTTATAATAATAACTTACAAAATGACTTTAATATAAGATTTTGACTTGACGAGCATTTCCTTCATTTACAATTTACGTAGCCCTTTGAGACGTGCCCCAAAAGTATTCGAAAGCAAAGCAAAAGCAGGCAAGTAGATGGAAAGCCGCATAGAACTCGAATATGTAGGACAGATCCCGTATAAAAACCGGGTCGTCGTACGTCTTGGGATTACTGTAGTCCTTCAGCTCTGTCATATTCAAGTTCACCATGTCATAAAAGCTTCGGGTAATCCAGAACTGCGTCAACCCAAAAGCCTGCATGTAAAGCATATGCTGCTCAAACTGCTGGCGATAAGGTAGATGTCGTCGTAGTGGGAAACCATGCATGTCGAAGCGACTGAGGCAGACGTCTTCGGAGTAATAGAATGCCTGCTCCTTGAAGGATTTCTGTTGCTCTGCATAGGTGAACCAGCGTAGCTCGTTCACTGCATATAAGTAGGTGGCATTGAAGGTATCGCGGATCCTTAAAAATTCACCATAGTCATCAAAAACGTCAGTATTGCGTGCATTGGTCAATCTAAGATTAAACATACGCTCCACCTCATTCACCTCATAGCGGAGCAGGGCAATTTTGTAACGAGAATTTTGAAAATCTTCCAAGCTGCGCAATATCTTCTCGGGAGGAGGACTTGTGTAGAATGTCTGCAGAAATGCTTGGTACATGGTGGGGATCATCAGGCTGACAAAGTACACGATCAGGCAAATCGCTTTGAAGTGCCGACTAGGATTCTCTGGCACAGGAAAAGATTGCCCCAGCACTCCACGCAGACTGCGATCATTAAGCAAAATATTCGCAAGAGTCAACTGTCGCCAGGACAACTCCTGGCTATAGATGAGCAACAAAGATAATATCACTAATAGCACCATTATAATGCCCAGCACGGGAGGATCCACAATATTTGTATAGATTTGCATGTAGGGTAACTTTGCCGGCACTGGCAACATAAAACAATACGAATTGGACACATACGGAATACTTAGATGATCCAGATTATCTACATCATAGGCGCTATACAGCGTTGCAGGTATATCCAGTTGACTCTGGACTGTTCTGAGCCATATGTCGTCGTAATTGCAAATCTCTCCAAACTTCAAATCGTCGCGCAACTTCAGTGTTGCATTCACACGTTCAACAAACGTGTTCACCAAATTGGCCACATAGCCACCCATTTTAATGTTGCCCGTGACAGGATCATGATACAGCATAGAACGTGGCACCAACTGATCCGGTTCGCTTCTAATCACTGCTCCTCGCATGTTCCGAAATTGCTGCACATAAATGGAGTCGGAATTGGATTTTGAGTCTGGGTTGATATCCAGCTGCACGTGATTAATCTGCTGAAATAGGCGACAACTGAATAAGTCGCCCTGTGCATTCACCATGGCCACATTGTGTTGCTCCCTCTCAAAGTAATCCTCGCAGAGCCACTGTGGCTGCATCTGGGATTCCAGATAGACCAGGCGTCGTGCCTGCTGCAGCCTTAGTAAGCTGCGCGTATTCTGCTCCTGTTCCGCCTTGGAATCACAGCACAGCAGCAGTGAATCACTGTTAAAGCTCCAATCGCTCAGGCTGCTGCCTTTGGTGAGCAGCACTGTGGGCAACTGCAGTTTAGGGAGTAGCTCATGAAACAAACAGTCCTCTTCTCCGCTCTGTCCATATATGACGATGGTATCATAATTCCGCTCCTGACGAATTCTCTCCAATATTTTCAGTAGCTTTTCCTGCAGCTGCAAATCTGTCGGATCTGTCGAATCTGTTGAATTGCCCAACTGGATGCACTGTAGATTGTGGCACAGACCACATACCACGATAAAGATGATGTGTAACCGCATGACTACACTGCTGTCCCACAGTCATCAGGCTACTGTGAAGCGGACACAATGTTTGGCGAGTTTTATTTTATTGTGTGCCTCAAGTGGAATGCAACATGCAGCATGAATGTTTTGTAGCTTGTTAACATGGCTAAGTGCACAATTAGACATTTATGAACAGAATTCTGGCATGAGCCAAACATGTATGCGTTTTTAAATAAAACTAATCAATTATTGTGTATTATTATTATTATTATTATATTTGTTGTAAGGACTGGGTTCTATTAAATAAATGAGCTACAATCCTTGTTGTTATATTGTTGTTGTTATAAACTAAACAAAAGTTAGTAGAAAAACCACGCGCAGGCAAAGGCTTGTGTTTGGGGTATCTTTGGGTCAAACTTCCTCGACTAAAGCCACATACCAGGATAAAGCCACATGGGAAATGCGTGCTTTGTTAACTTGGCTAAGTGCACGATTATGCATTTTATTTATGAACAGATTTTTGGTATGTACAAAACATGGCATTAAAGCACTCACAAAATTAAATTCTTTCAAGTCAATGCATCTAGATTGTGCCACTGGACAGTCTAGTGAAATAATGACCTGCGTTCGCTGCTCGGCACACCGACCCCTGCAAAACTTTCAGAAAAAACGTGATGCACTTTTTTGTCGAGCAGTGCAGCCTTTCCTACAAAATTACTCAAAAACTACTCATTGCTGAGAATTCTTTGAGAATGAATTAGTGAACCTTTGTCTATATGGTAGAGTAAAAAAATAGTTTAAGAGTGTCCAATATTTTTGCATTATATAAAAAGGAGCGAATAATAATGCAGGATAAATTATTGAATACTTTTTGCAGTATGATAATTTTTTTTTTTATTTAATTTTTTATTTACTTATTAAAACAAATAACTCACAACTTATGCGCTGCTTACAGATTTTCGGGCGAAGTGCCTTTTTTTTTGGAAATATTTTACATGCAAAAAGATCATTTTGTGA
Organism: Drosophila picticornis; assembly: GCA_035043845.1. Taxonomy (NCBI): domain Eukaryota; kingdom Metazoa; phylum Arthropoda; class Insecta; order Diptera; family Drosophilidae; genus Drosophila; species Drosophila picticornis. The sequence continues at coordinate 16,017,954 of JAWNMR010000493.1, forward strand.
ATGACACAGTTGATAGTGAAAATAGCTGAGATTTGCGTGTTGCCGAAGAAGAGACATGTTCAGAATGTTGTGGTCTCGACTCATGTGTGTCTGCATGATAATGGGCGTGAGTATGCTCCAATTTGGGGATTTGGGTTTTTATTTTCACTGCGCAGCTGGCCAGCTCACATGGCATGTTTTTAACAATTTCCGGTCCACAGTGTGTGTGTGTGTGTGTGTGTGAATGTGCCTGTGTAGCGTGTCTATTGCAAAGTCATTTGTAGCAGCGACAGCAAACAATTCCAAAAGTTGAAGTTGGTGCTGGTGCTGGGAATTGAGTTGGAGATGGAGATGGTGCTTGTGTGCGTGTATAGCGAAATTTTCCGGCAATTTAAGCTAGTGCAATCAATTGAATGACTTTGAAACGTGTAGAAATCAAACATTTCATTTTATGCGCTTAATTGCAATGCAAGTGGTTTTCAATTATTCAAATGAGTCTCTTCCAGCTGCCAGCGCCACTCGAAAGTCTTCCGAATATTCGCCTACAAGATGCTGTTTGATTACGCTGCTCTCTGCTCGTGCTCAAGCTGGATACGGAGATGGAGCAGCTGGAGTTGCTGCTGTTGGCAGTGTTGCTGCTCCTGCTCCGGTTGCTGCCAAAACTGGTCTAGACTTGCGTTAATGGCCAAACGAGGCAGCAGCAGCGACGATGGCAAAGGCAACTGAATTTCTTCTGCTTCATCATTGGTATTGGCTTTGGTGATGCTATCGTTGCTTTATCTGCTGCCTTTTGCCATTTCAAGTTGTATTTGTTATTGTTGTTGCTGTTGTTGCTGTTGTTGTGAATGACGTTTCAGCGAAAGTTGTTACGTTACATCGACAGCGACAGCGGCAAGCAGAGACAACAGCAGAGACAATGGCGCCGACACTGGAAGCCTATGCAAAACCGGTCGGTCATTGATTTTTGGCGACTTGCTAAAATTACCTGGCCATGGTCATTGCGAGACAGTCAGTCACCCAGCAATCCAGCCAGCCAGCCATCCCGTCATTCTGCCAGACAGTCAGACAAAGAGACAATCGGTGCTCATCTGCCCAGTTTCGCATGCATCGCTAATCTTGACAATTGTCGCACACTGCGTATGCTTGATATTTATGAAGGTATGCAAAGAGCTTCACTTGTCAGCGGGCAGTCATTTAATTGCTACAAAATAAACAACAACAATTTCGACACAGCCATAAATACTTTAAGTAAAAAAAAAGTTGCAGGCTGTCAAGTAAAAGGCGTTTACAGAAGAAGCGCAGCTGGCAGCTTAGTAAATTGTTTAATGATGAAACGTCTTCTTTTGGTAATCAACAATCAAATTAGAGCACAGATTTGTTAACAAAATCTGTAAGAAATTGACAAATCTTTGAGTTGATTACGAACTGGATTTTTATTTAATTTATTGGATAATTAGTTTGCCTCGTTTGAACGCTTGAATGTATCGCGGTCACAGCTGACGACGCATTCAAATGCAAATTGCTAAGTATTTATATATATTAATTAATCAAAAAAAATACAATTTATAAATGTAGATACACAAAAACAAATCGTGAGAAAAGTGCCAAAATCTGCTTTGTAGAAGAGGTTTTTTTGCTCGAATTCGAACAACGATTTAAGCCAACAAAAACAGATATTTTTTCATTTGTAATAGGTAATAATAACAAGTTGTTACCCGGTTTTGGGCAAATGTATTTTCGTTAACTAAATTTTGTGCATTTAAATTTATATACAACATTTTTTTATATATGTTTGCTAGTTGAGATCGTTGGAATTGATGAGATTTGGACAGATTGTCTTGATTATTTTGTTTTTGGTTAACTAACCTGAAATAAACAATTTCCGTTACGGATTGCAATTATTTCAGTTTATTGAAAGTTTAAATCAATTTAAAATAATAACACAGGGAAATACAAACAAACAAAAAATACCCATCAATTCCAAAAAGGGGACAATTCAATTGTGAGTTAATTTTGCATTAAATAATGAAAAGCATTTTAGCCATTTTTTCTTAATTCGCACGAACGTAATTAAGTACAGGAAAGTCTCAGCTGATTATTAATATTTTTGGCCCCCAAGCCTCGAGCACATATGCTATTTGTAGCTTCACAAAATGGCATGAAATCAATCATTCATCAAAATTTCAATATTAATTTGCTTCTTTTTTTGGCAATTGCCTTTTTGAGTAGCCCTTTTCTTGTTGGCGGCTATTTGCCGCTCATTTGCTAACTGTTCAAGCCAAAATGTTTATGATTTTATGACGGTCAATGTAACAAACCGCCTTTCGATAACCGCTCATTATAAAGTCCATTGTGATCTTTGGTCTTTTGGGGTTTTTGCGCACACTTTTCATTTGTTTGGCAGACATTTCGCTTGGTGATTTTCTATAAGCTCAATTCGACGTGCAATTATATCATACAAGCATATATATATGTATATATGTATACATTTCTTTTCTTGATTATTTTGAATCTGTTTCCTTTTCGCTATTGCTGGCACTTTGAACACACGCATTTAGCCATTGTTGGCTTGGGGCGCAATTTGAGCTTCTCTCTAAGCATTTGCTTGCCGCATAAGCGTAATTGTAATCATGATTAAGTAGTTTTCTGCTTAATACACCAAATGAGCTATAATGCGTAAGTGTGTCTGTGTGTGTGTGTGTGTCTCTGTGTGTGTGTGTTTGCGTGTGTGTATTAAGATTCACTTTCAGTATGATTTGATTGAGAATGCTCAGGCCGCGCAGATTCAATGCAGACTCGTGCAGCAAACTCACCACGAGGTGAACTGACACAACACTTCAGCTGGTGTCTTCTTCACTCTCTTTCTCTGACGCCTTCGCTCTCGTTCGGCACAACTTGGCGTCTCGGCGACTTGGCGACTTGGCAACTGTTGCTTGTGGCCCGCGTTTTGCTTCAAGTTTCAGTTATAACACGGCCGCGTTTCGCTTTGGACGCGCTTCTCTCTCTTTAGATCGGCTTGCTGCGTCGGGTTTTGTTTGCTGTGACGCGCGACAAGTGCCAGGATAACGGATAGGGATATCCACTGTATATATATACACAAGTAGAAATCGGTGTCTGTGCTGTGCAGTGTTTAGTGTGGTGCATTATTTTCTATAATTCAACTTAAGACAGCAGCTTAAGACAGCAGCAGTGCGGATTAACAGACTTTCAAATTGTTGTCCTGCAAGATGCGATTGCAACATTTGCCATTACTGGTAAGTATTCTTATATAAGCGAAAATTTCGGTTGTTTGTTTTTTCTTGTTGGTTTTTGGGTTTGCTGGGCAGATGTCAGCAGCTTGACCCGCTCAGCTGCAACGTTGCCACCTGGCTGTATGCGCCCATTGACATTGATAAATTATGTCACTAATGTGGCAGAAACAGCAAACATCAACATCAGCAACAAAATCAACAACAAAAACAACAACAGCAGGCAACAAGTCGGGTGTAAACCATCTTCCGGTTGCCTCTGCACAATGCTCACTGGGAAGCGCAGGAGTTGAGAGAGTTGCCAGTGTTCAGCTTGGCACTTGTTACGGCTGCGACTTTTAATTGTCTGCCCATTGGGGCTTGGCTCATTGTTATTGTTGCATGCAACCACAACTAGTTAGTGCTGACTACCTGTTTGCCATTACACCTATACTTGTCATACAGTTTGGTCTGTCTGCACAACGTGCTGCAATCAGTCGAACCAAACTTGTGTAATCTCGAGCATCAAATTTGCATTGTCAGCCTGGTCATAAAAGCAGTAATGACCAGGTGAAGCCACCTGCTGTAGAATTGTCTGTTGCAGCTGGCACAGCTTGCACTCGCTTTTGTTCAGCTAACAACTTTATCTTCAACCTTATCCTCAACTCCATCGGTAGCATTTTGAAGAAGTGCAATTGCAAGAGTAATCAAAATCAACATGCAACACGAGTAAATCGAATACGTGCCCTCCTTTCGCTTCTGTGGCAGCATCTGCATCAGCATCGGCATCAGCATCGCCATCAGCATGAGCATCAGCATCAGCAGCAGCAGCAGCCTTTCAAATTGAGGCGCCAAATAGCCGCTGACTTTAATGCCAAAAATCAATAGCCATCATTAAAGGCGATTTGGTTCATGGCAACGTTTTTTGTAACCTTTACAAACGTTTTGTAAGTTTGTATTTTTGTTTGTAATTTCGTTTTGGCAGACGTTCGACACAGAAAGTGTTTGGCTGTCTACGTTTTGTCAACACATATGTCCCAAATGCGATTCACGGCTAATTGCAAGTGTTGGCAAAGCAAATAAGTACAAAATAACCAACAATAAGTTGATTGTCATTGCAGACTGACCAACTAAGCAAGTAGAATTGGCCAAGTTATTATTGTACACACAAAGTTGGCAATATGGCCCGCTTTCCGTACAACATACGGCCGCAGGGCTGACCACGAACACAATAGCACTTCAGCACCTGTTACACGTGTGTGAGTTTCTGTCTGTCTGTCTGTGTGTGATTGTGTGTGTCTCTCGAATAGGCAGAGTCATTTTTTTAATATGCTGCACGCATGCAAACGAACAATTTGTATGTGAATTTGGAGTGTAGAAAGTTGATTGGATTTATTTATAATTTTTAAGTTTCGTTATTTATGTATTTGGAGTGCTCCGAAAGTTGAGCTACCAATTTTGACAAGTTCATCCAGCTAAGTTATATATATATATTTATAAATATATATGTATGTGTGTATGTATGTATGTCACTATAATACAGCTCCTGGCCGTTAGCCCTGGTCAGAAATGCCTTTCACTTGCAGATGCAATTATTTATTTGGCGATCGAAAGATGCGCCGCTGGACATGATTGACCAAAAAAAAAAAAACATAAATAAATAAATACAACGTCTGCCGAAAGGAAAAGGAAACTTTGGCAACTGAAGACGAGCTGGTAACTGGCAGACTACAGGTTTTTCTAGCCAACGAGTGAATGGCGACACACGAAATATGCATTTCACACACACACACACACACACACATATATATATATATATATATATATATATAGTAAACACATAAAATTGGAATGCGGTTTTTTTTCTGACCACAAACATATTTTTGGCCTGCAATTACCACTGCAAGAGTTTTGGCTGCGCATTTACTAACTGCTCATCATTATCATCATCGTCACCGTTATCATCATTAGCAAAAACATCATTATCATCATCCATAAGCATCAGCGTGACCCGCATCTATTTTCATTAAATGTTACTTAAGTGTTGCCGCTTCTGGGGCAGCTCCTTACATACAATAATATTAATATGCATGGCATATTAATGAGCCTAATGCGTCGATTAGGTTTAACTTTAATTTGTGGCTGCCTAACATCAACCTGATCCGTTTGTTGTTGTTAACATTTAACATTTAACATTTTTGCTGGAATTTTAATTAGTCTGACCGAGTATTAAGCAGACGTAGTTAATACAGACTGCACAACTTACATAATCGCCAGAGTTCAGTTCAATGCGTCATATGCAAATTCGATAAAATAGATACGCAGTCAAAGATCTCAGATACACACAAAAAGTGTGGATGGGGAAATGGGAGAGGGGGGGGGGGGGGAGGAGGGTATGGGTTTGCATCGGTTGTGGCTGGTTCCGGCTGTAGCACGACTCTCACTCTCACTCTTCAGTTTGCGGTCTTGTGTTTTACTGCTTCTTATTCAGTTTTTAATTTATGCGGGTTTTTGAGTGTTTTTGTTTCAGGCTTTTGTTTATATGAATTTTATGTATTTTATGCAACGACCTTGCGCCTCGTTTGCCTTGTCAGCTTTAGTTTCAGACTTACCTGCAGTATCTTTAACTAATTAAACCAATGCTTGATTATTAATTTAAGCGGGGCGGGCAGCAAGCTTGGGGCACACGTTGCTTAAGAGGCACTTGTATGCAAGTTTGTTGCCTAAGTCTTTTGTTACCACATGCTAAAATTCCACCCGCCCAGCGATCGCTACTCTGCTGCTCTTTCTACTGGCTGTTGTCTTTTCTGTAATTGTCACCATGTGCAACGCTCCATCGCTGGTCAGTTAATTGTGTTTGTACTGGGTTTCCATTTTAGCTTTGGGCTCGTTTTTTGCATAACCCGTTGCTGCAACATTTCGTTCAATTGCATTTCAATTGACTTGGCAATTTGCTACAGACACTTGTGTCTCCATGCAAAACTGCAACGGCGACTAACTTGCCCAATGCCTGAGGTAATAATTAATGAAGGAGCAACTGCCAGACTGACAATAAGAGCTCAACAGGTGTTAATTATTTCCACTATTTATGTGTGTGTGTGTGTGTGTATGTGTTTGATGTGCTATTAAATTGCAGCTAAGGATGGTGTAATTTAAAAATTCACAACTTGCAACTAATAAACAAACGTGAAAAACCAATTCAAAAATTATGTAAAAAATCGTCTTTTCCAAAATAATTGAAAGATTTAAAGTTGACTTAATTTGCCCAAAAGACTGATTTTTTTTTTATTTATTTAATGTAGACTAAAAACAGTCCAACACATTTTAAAAATTTATAAAAGTGTAAATTATAGTTACGCATTGAAAACGGAGAAAAAAAAATTACAAAGTATAAATGAAAGTTGAGTAAATAAAATAAAGTATACGAGAAATCTGGGGATCTTAAACAGTAAAATATCCCAATGGAATAAAAAGCCAAAATGTTAAGCGTTGGCAGCTTTTGTAATAAGGAAAGTAGTCATGGTAAGAAGGTGCAGATACAGCTAATCTCTGAGGCTGTGGATAAAGATAAGTTTATCACAGTTGAGCACGCTCGGTGGTTTCACGAAGATAAGTTGGTAAATAACCTTTAATTATTGTGTAATGAAGAGTGGATTCACAAGACAATATGTGAAAAAGGGCATTGTCAAAACTACAATTTATATTTTACAATTATATACACAAATTTTCACATTTTTATCTTCAAGCTTCAATCGCCTTCTGCCCGTTTTATACCAATCAAGAATGTAAACACCAAAAGAGAGTAAATAGACCTGCTACAAATTACACTTTTTGTTTTAATGCGGTAACAAATTATCTTAATTGTAATAATTATAATACAATGAGTGGTCTTTAAATCTGTCTAAATGTTGAAACAATGCTGTATCTTTCTAACTGGCCATGCCATAAATACATGTTGAACAACTCATTTGCATTTGATGAAAATTATTTCGAGTTAATTTCAATGACATTCTTTGAGTGGTTGAACAACTTTTACATTTCTGACTGTGTCCAAGCATTGTACGAGCGATCGTGCCGAGATTTGTTTCTTTTATTATTATCGTTATTTTATTTGTATGGTCTTTTAAATGATGATAGCAACGCGGCAGCAGCTGCAGCGTCATCTTCTTTGGTTTATGCTTTATTATGCATATGAGATTGAAGCTTTGGGTCTGTGACTGTGTCCGAGATTGGGATTGAGTTTGTGATTGAGAGTGAGGCGTCTTCACCTACCCACAATCAGGGAGAGTGGAATGTTGGGGGTATAGGGAAACAGTTGCAAGTTGTTGGCACGTTGCCGCCAATGTTGACTTCAGCCTCAACTTGGACTTGAAGTTCGCTTTCTCATCGCACTGCCTGTCTGCTTGGGCCTATAGCTATAGCTGAGCCTGCCTCTGTGTGTGTATTTGTATCTGTGCCCAATTCATGTCACGTTGAGGTAGATTCAGCTGACGTCCGGCCCAGCAGCAGCAGCAGCAGAAGCCGCAGCAGCATCATCATCATTCGTTTGACTGGCAGAAAAACACTTTCATTTTTCATTTCATTTAATAATTCATAATTTTTTTTCTTTCTTTTGCTTTTGCTTTTGTTTATTTTGTAGCTTTTGGCTGCTGCTGCTTCAGTTGTTTCTCAGCTGCTTGAGTTGTTGTCATCGTCAATGTGGTTGTTGTTTGTTGTTTGTTGTCTGCTCGCCAAGTGTTTATAGTGGTCTAAATTTTGGCGCTTGGCGCGTTGCTTACTTCCGCTTGGGTACCAGGCTGTGCAACTTCTAAGCAGCCAAGCAGCAGCAACAAAAAAGAAAAAAACGATAAATGCTTTACGTATTTTTACGCCTTTTAGTTTTGCGGTGGCGACTCGCACGCTAAGTTTGTCGCTTAAGTCTTTCGTTTGTTTTCGCCCAGACACAAATCGTATATTTTGCACACACACACATACACACACTTCCTTGCTGTTGTTTTAAACTGTCGCTGTTATATAACCCGCTCTGGTGGTCTTTAATTATAAGGATTATTATACGCAATTTCGCATCATGCACATCCGCAACGGTTTTATGTCGTTTCATACTCTGCGAAATCTATACATGGATGTGGTGTGTGACTAACAAATGTGCATGAATTGAAGACATTTGTCATCACTTATGACACGGTCTAAACATGTTTCTCAATCTCAAACGCCTTGGAAATATACAATTTCCATGAGATTTTAATTTCTATTAGCGCCTTTCATGGCCATTAACTCAATCGCATCGTTTTCTTTTAATTTATTTATTTTATTTTATGACTTGTCTTTTTTGTCTCGTTTGTACGGCATTAGTTGATTATTTAAATTGATAGTTTATATTAATATTTTATATATATTTTATATTAGCGCTGTCTTCGCTTTAAGCTTCTTAATTCAATGTTGTCTTTAAAATGTCATTAAGAACACACAGCGGCTGCCTCGTTAGCCTAAAAAATTGAGTGAAAGCCACACAAATTTGGATCAAATCTTAGATATATTTTTTGCGCATGTCTTACTTTAAATCGCAATCTGTTGGCAAGAAGTTCTCATGTGTTATATTTGCGTGCAACCCAAAAGATCTGGGACAGATCCACCTGAGAACTATTTGAGCTATCTGCTTGTCAGTTCTCGAAAGATCTTATATGAAACAGAAATCTTGCTTCATTGTTTCAATTGTTTTATTAACAACAAAATTAATTCAATACAAGTTTGCAAGTCTAAGTTTCAAATACACCAAAACATCAACTTCTCATGCTCACATCAAAGATGCTCTTAGTTAACATGAAGTTAAATTGCACACAAAGTTATTTTTCTCACACTGATGTAATTTTTAAATTCTGTGCAGCTGTGTCTCAAAAAGTTGGCTATATGCCAACAGCTGACTGATATATCGAATCAATTAATGCTGACAAATTTATTTTTCTACTCCATCAAGATGTAATTTTACGATATCACCAGACTTTATCTTGTTTAAATTCGGAGCCAGCTATTTCTATCATTAAAATATCCGGTTTTAAACCGTGTCGCCTGCATTCGTGTTTGGACATCTTTACTAATTCATAAAACAATTTTATTCTTTGGCTTACGCAATCCATGAAACAAATGTTGGACAAATTTTGCAATTAAATAGCTTTAGAATTTTTTATTATTATTACTTTTATTTTTTTTAATTTTTAATTAAGTATTTAATTTTATTTGTAATCTAATTTATTTTTAACTTTATGTATTTTCCTGTACGAACTAAGATTAGGTATAATTTTTTGTTGTTCTCCAATTTTTTCCAGTACTAAACAATTGCATCTTAATATCACATTAAAGTGGCTTTTAATTGAATTTGCTTGTAAACACGAGCATAAACATAAATTTGTAAACAATTTATTTAAGCTATTGCTAAATGTAAAACTCATTTACACAATTTGCCTTTCTAGTTTTTCGCGAACCGCTCAACTGTCTAATTGACTGTGACTGACACACACACACACACAAACACACACTTAGCCAACTGTGTTGACGTTCTGAGTTGTCTTTTAGACCAAGCAAGTGGAAAATAATTGTGCCGTGTCTGATGGAGTGGGAAAACAGTTCCCATGGCCAACAATTGCAGATCATCTTGCACGTATCATAACTGTTCATCATCAAGTGCATGATGGCAACGGCTTTTGGCCAATTGTTTGGGCCAACTGTGAGTTATTAGCATAAGCCCCCGTGTTGCAGTCTCATGACGCAGCAGCAGCAGCAGCAGCAGCTTTAGTTGCTATTGTTGTTGTGGGGCGTTGTTGGGAGATTGCCATCAGCTAATCATAGCTGTGACAACAGCAGTAGCAAAAGCCACAAAAAGCTAATTGCAAATTGGCAACAACATGAGAATCCATGCTAGCCATTTGTCATCAGTTTACAGCCTGATATGCTAACTAATACAGTTTTACACTATGCAATCTGCAATCCGCAATCTGCAAACTGAAATTGTTACTGTTGTGGCTTGTCTACAACTCGTCTACAGATTTCACTACACTCAGAAAAAAAATATATTGAAATTCATTGACTTTTGGCGTGAAGAGCAGCGCACTTTATTTTGTAGAAAATACATTTCGCCAAGGGAAGAATTTGTCTTTGTAAAATATTAAATAAAATTTCTGAAAAAGTTGTTTTCTACAAGTTTTCTGAAAAATAAAAAATTCACCTTATTTTTGGGAAAACTTGTAATTTATCTGAGCTTACTGAAAAATGTGTTCTGAAAAGATAGCATAATTTTTGCTATTTGCCATTCAAGGCAAGCCTTTCTAATTAACAATAATTTTGATTATTTTTCGAAAATATTTATATGATTCAAAGATGACTTATGTTAATGCAAATTTTTGAATTATCAGTGGCAATTTTTTCTGGGTGTCAAACAGACGCTTGTAAACACGAAACACGCCAAGCGACACAAAGACTGGTGACTAACAATTTGCTGTCAGCAGCCAGCTGCCACAAGCCACAAGCCACAAGTGGTTAAGTTGTTGATCTGCAAAACTGTGAAGCTCTTTGGCTACCCAGATAAAAGAAGGATAAAAAAGTGTTGCAGTTGCTCTTCGGAGGCGGCAGCATCTGTATAATTTAGCCAGGCCTCTTTCATTTTGGCCATAATTTAGCTTCGACTTGCATTACACAATCGTGAGCCGAAGTCGAAGTCGAAGTCAAAGCTAAAAGTTGCACTTTGGTAATTAAATTCGTTTTCTTAAGAAAAGATGCGATGCCGCTGACGACTTTGATTTACACTTGCTCACTAAATGCTAGTCAAAGTTTTTATTTTTATTGTTTCTGTGCATTACATAATTGTGTGCAAAATGTTAATGTTGTTTTTTGTTATTGTTGTTGCTGTTGCTGTTGTGGGGGGCTGCTGTTTTGTAGCTGCTGGCCAACAAAATTTATTAGCTTGTAAACAACTTTGCTGTTAGACTGGTGCGTATATGTTGTATATATATATATCTGTATAGGTGTATTTTTGTGTGTGTGTGTGTGTGCTGTGTGTGTGTGAGTGAGTGTTAACTTTCTCCCATTGTTAGCATCTTTCTTTTTGATTATGCGCCAGTTTTCTTTCGCGTTGTGTGCCATCAATGGCATTTGTTTTGGCTTTGTTTTGGCCAAATCTTTGCAGCTTGCCTTACATTTAACATGACATTTGGCCCATTGTTCACGCTTGGCTCTTCTGCACTTCGATTGTCCGCTGGTCAGCGGGCGGGCGAGGTGAGGCGATGCGTGCAGACGCCAGGCATTCATGTGTTAATAAATCCATCTATTGCCCAGCTGCCCAGCTACCGGGCCTGAGCTAACCAGCCACCGGCACCAGGTGTAGGTCAGTTGATTATGCTAATCCACGCTTGACCAATTCGCGATAATTTCTTTGAGCTTTTGGTCGTGTTAAATAATCGTTTCTTTTTCTTTTTTTATGCGCCCATTCGATCTGTGACAATGTAGCATAATTAGCATAAAATGTCGTAATATTTAACAAACTTTTTTGTTCAGATGTAGACCCAAATTTGAAGCGCATACAACTACTGTCATCTGCCTATTTATATAAAGCTGAAGCTGGATTTAATAGTTTCAATTAAAGGTTGACGACGCGACGTCTGTCAAAATGTGTGTCGGCAAGTGCTGTGCCAGAAATCGCACACTAAGGCGACACAGCAGCAAAAACAATAGCTGTATAGCAATGGCAATAAAAACAAAAAAATGAAAACAAAAAAAAAAAAAGTTCAACAATAAAAAATAAGTTAAAACAAAAGCATTTTTGCCGCAAGTGCTGTCAAAAGACTTTGCACAGCTTCCGTTTTAGACGTTTGACGAATCAGCTTGTTTGACAGCCACAACGATGTGACAACGATGCCATAATGATTATCATCTCAACACTCACACACACCCAGCCACACAGTTTGATCTGTGCAATCTCAGATTGCGCATACGCCAGTTGATCCAAATACAGCAAGATCGCATTTTTCGGCTTTTGTTTATGTGTGCGAGTTTCACTTTATATGCGATTATTGCTCAATTATCATAAATCAAATGTCGGCGCCCACAATGCTGACATTTGCAGTCAATAAAAGTTGCTAGAAATACTTTTTTTCCCCACCTTTTCTTATTTTTTTTTGAGAAAGTAAAGCACTTCTATTTTTTGGTTTTTGTCTGGCAATGCCAAATGTCAAATGCCAGCGCCTGAGTCGCAGTGGGGCATGGGGGTAGTAACCGAAAAATATTTTCACTTCCACATTGAGTTGCCCGTTGCCAGTTGGCAGTTGGCAGTTGGCAGTTGCATTGGCAGTTGGCCGAGACAGCTGAGTGGGCGTTGTTGCAGCTGGCTTAGACACAACCTGTTGTGGGTTTGCTGTTGTTGTAGTCCCATCATCCATTGTCATATAGTACTTACTTACTTACATACATACATATATATTAGTAGGAGTGCTTCTTCTTTGTACCTCTCTCTCTCTCTCTCTCTCTCTCTCTCTCTCTCTCTTTCAGCAGTTCAATTATCTGGTACAGTACAACGATTAACATCTCAATATTAATTGTGCGTTTAATTTGTATCTGATAATATCTTTTTGTCCCGAAGTTTCCCCTTTCCTCGTCAGTATTGTGTTTTCACTCTTTAAACTTAAGAGTTTACACCTTCTGCGTAAAAAGTGTATTGCTTAATCCGAAAGCTATATTTAAATTTTAATAAAGTTGGTTCATTTTCAACATTTCAAAATCCTGCTTAAAATACAAAATAAGCAACTCTCATTTTACAACTCATTTATCTTTAAATGAGTTGCAAATGTGTATAAAGTTAATCAAATTAAAAGTTTTAGGCACATTTCTGCATATTATTTTATTTTCTTTATGCTTGACTAGCCAAAATATTAATTAAAAATTAACCACATTTAGTGAACCGATTATGATCCATGATCACCACTGGAATATTCGGCTATCTGTCTTTGCTAGATTTCTTCAATCTTCCAAATACATCAGATAAATCAGCAGTCAAATTAATAGAATAGAGTAAAAATTAATATAATTGAATCTAATATTATCCAATACACTAAAACAGTTCACATCTCATTTAATGTGAGTTTCAAAAATCAAAAGATTCAACGAAATTTCCATTTATTACAAGTTGCGCTGATAAGGGGCTTTATCCTGGGGTTCAATTTGGCTCTCATCAAATTGAGGTCAAGGTTTACAGTTAGATATTGTTCATAAGATATGCCCAATGTTTCATTTATTCAATTGCTGTTTATCAATAGCCTCAAGTTACACAAATAAAAAACAAAGAAATCTATTAAAGTTAAACAGGGGTTTGTAATTTATACAAAATGTTGTTTAGCTCTTCCGATTGCCTTGTTGTGATTCGTGTGATTTATATTGCATTGTTTAACTCTTGATAACTATTTAAATTCACTAACTTATTACTAAGTCAAGCAGCATCAATCATTATTGGTATTATTGGTAGTTTATTATGTGGCAGGTTTGATTAAATCAGCATCACATAAATTGTATTTATGGGCATTGATTTCAGCGACATAATGCAAATGTCGCGTCACCGAATGCCCACTGTACAGTGTGTACACAATTCGTTGACTCACCTGCATTGTTGCTCGTATTTTGTTGAAATGCAAATTGCGACTGTTGAAATTGAAATTCATGTCTGCGTTTTGGCGCAACTTTCACGGCTACAAACGTGTGGCAAGTAGTCCGTCGCAGCTCTGACGATTAGTCCGATTTGACTGACACAGATAAATTCGATTAGGCCACAAAACTGAGAGCCACAAAATTGAAACGATGGATGAGACGACTGAGGCGACTCTAGTTGAGGTGTGTGTGTGTGTGTGTTGTGCATACTTTTGTTTGCTCCCACGGAGTGCCTTGCCTTTAACCCATCAAGTGGAGCGGAACGAGATGTGGTCGAGTGATCAACTTGACATTGACCCAATGCCAAAGACGGACTCAAGACACGTCCGCACTTTGCTCAGCTAATTTTTGCTCGTCCGAAAACACTTTTGATGTTGATGTTGATATTTGTTTGTATTGCCTTTTTAATTTACCACTTTTGGGCATTCACCAAAATTTGCTTGCCGGATTTTTTTCTCTTTCCGCGGTAAAAATGTTTACTTAATATTTTATTTAACCACATATGATATATATATTTTTTTGGGGGTCTCGACCTTGCCAACGTAACAAAAATTTTAATTAAAATGGGCAAGCAATTATATCAGCAAATGTAAATAAATATAAACCATAAATGGTTAAAATAAATTAAAGCGGCCTTTTTGATTTGCAGTTGGCGCTGTTCGCAGTTGGAGCAGCTGTCGGCGCAGCCACAACGAAGCCAAAAACCGAATCCAAGCCCAAACATGAGCCGGCAATCAGCTCCGCCAAGAAGACCACGCCCACAACCGCTGCCAGCACCAAACCAACGACTTCCAAAACAACAGCAAAAGCAACAACAACAACAACAACAACCCGTCAGTCAAAGGCTCTGAAGTCGGTGGCTGGCGAGAATCGCGGCAAGCGCACCCTGTACAACTTTGGTAATGCTGGTTATCTCTATCCGGAGGTGGCCAGCCGACGTGCTGGCTACGTGGACAACTATTATCCACAGTCGGGCTACTACAATGGACAGCAGGCAATAGGTAAAAGCCACTTGGCCGCACTGACTGCAATTTACAACAAACTCATCCCGTTTTTTACAGCACAATATCCGGGCAGTTATGGCGGCGGCTATTCGCCATATCCACAGTATCTGGAGGCACCGGAGCCCATCATTGAGATCATCATAAAGGATGCGAATGAAACGCTGGCCGAGGAGCCACCGCAGCCCATAGTGACGAAGAAGAAGCGCAAGAAGGAGAAGGTGCATGTGTTCTATGTGAACTACAAGAAGGATCAGAACAACAAGCTGCATCTGGAGTCACCCATTGCCTCGCTGAACAACGATGACAACGACGAGCCCGAGGAGGAGGAAGAGGAGGAGATCATACAATATCCCGTTACGCCACTGCCACCACTCAAGGCGACCACGTTGCGCACCATCATCCATCCCGACTCGGAGAAGTATCACAGCAACAGCGGCATCCATGTCTCCTTTGGCGAGGAGAGCAAACATCAAAGTGGCCACATTCTGGAGGAGCACAATGCGGAGAGCATTCAGCGACAGGTGGTCGCGCTGCCCTTAACCAATACACGCGCCGACTATGGGCGCGAGAGCAACTTTGCACGTGGCGGGTCCATCTCCAATCAACTCTTTGCCAGCAGCAACTATCAGCAACACCAGCAGCTGCAGCAACAGCAGCAGCAACAGCAGCAGCAACCGCAGCAGCAACAGCAACAACACCGTCAGCAACAATCGTCGCTGCATTTTGCCAGCCAGCAACAGTTGCCCACTCAGCACAGCAGCAACTACTTTAGGGCACCCACTGCACCAATCAAACATCAGCAACAGCAGCAGCTGCAGCAGGCACCGCAGCAGCACTTCTATCAGAAGCAGCAACAGTCGACCAGGCCCAGCATAACACAGCAACAGTTGCCCGCAACATCCTCGCAGACCATATTCAACAAGCTGGTGCAGCAATCGCAATTCTATATCAATCACAATCAGCAATATCAGTCGCAACCACAGCCACAGCAGCAGCAACAGCAATACCAGAAGCCGCCACATAAGCATGTCCAGGTGCCATTCTTCCCAACACCAGTTCCAAGCCAGCAAAAAACACACGAGTTGCCATCGCGTGCCACTCCAGCGCCATATCAGCCCATTAAGTTCCGCCCAACGCCCGCACCGGCGGCACAGGTGAAGCCATTGCAGTTGCCACTCAAGCTGGAAAATGTCAACTATCAGCAACAGCAACAGCAGCAAGCACAGCAGCAGCAAGCACAGCAGCAGCAAGCACAGCAGCAGCAACCACAGCAGCAGCAATATCAAACGCAGACAAAACCGCAGCCATATCAGTTTGTCAGACAGCCGCAGTTTGTGCAACAGCCGCAGTTTATTGTGCACTCGCCCACAGCAGCACCCGACTACTATCAGCAACATCAACAACGCCAGCAACAGCAGACACACCAACAGCAGCAACAGGAGCACAAATATTCCTCGCACGCTCTCAACTATTTTGATATTAAGCCATCCAAGGAAACGGAGCTGCTCAAGTCGATACCCAAATTCGAGCAGCACATTACAGAAACGGTGCACAATCCACTGATTGCCAGCCAGCAACTGGCACATCAGTCATTTAGCTACAGCAGCAATCGCAATGAGGTGATTCATGATATACCCGCACCCAATCTGGCACCGCAGGCCGCCACTGCTGCCCAGCCAGTTGCTGGTCATTACATCACAGCCAGCTCCACGCAGCGTGGTCAGCAACAGCAGCAGCAACAGCAGCAACTGCAGCAGCAGCAGCAACAACACCAACAGCAACAGCAGCATTACAGCAACTTTGTCAGTGCAACATCTTCACCGGTTTATGCCGAGTCTACACATGGCCAGAAGGTTATGGTGGTGACACCTGTTCCACCCAGCAGCAGCAACTATGCCAACTACAATCAGTATTCACAGGCCAACAGCGAGCAGGTGATTCAGGTGCATCCACAGAGCAGCAGCTATGCAGCCCAGCAACCCAGGCAATCCCAGGCGGCAGCTGTTGACAACTCACCCTTTAGTGTGTCCACCTATCACTCGGATGTGTTCAAGGAGCTGCAGCAGCGACAACAACAAGAAAAGCAACAGCCGCAGCAACAGCAACAGCAACTGCAGCAGCAACAGCAACAGCAATCTTCCTATGGAAAACAGAGCAAACCAGCAGTGGCAGCTGCTGCTACGCCTAGCACATCCTCGGCAGCTCCAGCACCTCCAACAGTGCCCAATGGCAAGGCATCGCAGACGCTGCTGCAGCTGCCCGACGAGGTGCCCGATGATCTGCGCCAGCAACTCTTCTCATCCGGCATACTGAACAACGCGGACATCTCAGTGCTGGACTACGACAAGCAAGGTGGCATTGCGCTTGAGAATCTACCGGCGGAGCATCTGCAGCATTTCTATGGCAATGGCGGCGGTGCCCAGCTGGCCGAGACAAACAAGGTGCTGACCGTGGTCAAGCCCAATGGCGACAAGGTGTCGCTCAGCGAGAAGCAAATCGAACGCGTCAAGCAGAGCAACTCGCTGCCCCAGAAACAGAACCTGGACGTGAAGGTGGTCCGCTACGATGCGGATCAGGGCCAGAGTGTCAGTGAGAAATATGTTCGCACAGATGCCACGGTGGTGCGACCGGTGGAACTAGCTGGCGATCGCCAGCAATACAATCGCTATTTGCCGCTGAAGATCAACGGAGCACAGTTTCCCATACCCGAAAGCGAGGAGTTGCTGGGCAAGCGGATTGTGAGCGTTGTGGTGCTAGCCCCCGTTGAGGCGCAGCCGAATGAGGCACGCAGCAGCAGCAGCAGCAGCAGCAGCAGTGTGGATAGCAAAGAGGTCAAGTTTTTGGGTGGTGATCTGGTCAAGACGCTGGTCAAGAAACCGACCAAGGACAACTTCAAACGCTGGCTGGAAAAGGAATCGCGCACAGACCTCGAACTGCAGTCGGTGGTGCTGCTGGTGGCCAAGTAAGTCAATCAGCTGAGCCACATACAAATGTTAACTGATGCACCCTTCCACATCTTCCACAGATCGAGCGAGTCGGCGGAGCAGGAGATCTTCATGTACGACATTGCGACGGGCAGCGTGAACAAGCTGAATGGCGAACTCTCGAGCACGTTCGTCAGTGTGGCCGAGGAGAATGCCAGCAGCGAGGACTTGGAGCATGCGGCCACACTGGACCCCAGCTCGCTGGAGACCATGATGCATTTGCGTCGCAGATAAAGAACAAATTGAATATCGCCTCGAACATCGCCGCAAATCACACACACAACATGCCATTTAGATACTCGACTCGACCTAGAAATGTGCCCATGATAAATAGTTATCCTCGTTGCACTTCTATTTGATCTAAATTCGTTTCTTTTCCACATTATTTTCGCACATGCAAAACAAAAATCAAAGGAAATTCACATTAAATGGTTTTATTTATCGCGGGTCATTCACAGTGCATGCATATTCCTTCTTGTAGTATTTCAATGTTGTACATATTCTGATGATTATTTCCTAATTTAAGCTAATTTACGTGAATAATAAAAATAAAAAAAAATTTTAAAGAAAATTATCAAACTGTCATATTTGAAACGGCTAAAGCTCTTTAACAGTGCATTAATAGTGTTTTTCTTGGTTGGTGTCTTTGCTAAGTTGAGCTTAAAGCTTTGCAGCTGCTGTTGTGCTCAAGCTCTGTTGGGCTTTACACCAAATGCTGCCTAAAGCAACTTTTAATCTGTATTTAAGCTAAACATGCTGGCCACTCCACATTTAGGCCAAGGTTAGCAGCTAGCACCATAGCAACAAGAAGATTAACACACACACACACATCAGGACAAGATATTAACATTAACCGTATGCGCATACGTGACCTATCAGTGCTGGTGCTGGTTTATTGGCTTTGAACGGACGTCGGCTAATGGACGACGTGACCAAAGGCAAGCAAAGAGCCCGCAAAAGTAATTGGCTTAAGCAGTGCGCGCTCTTTAAACACTCTCTTGCTCTCTCTCTCTCTCTTTCTCTTCTGCTCTCTTTGGGCTGCGTGTGCTCTTTGACAGTTGTTTGGCTGGTTCGCCTGCTGCTTTTGGGCATGGCCATATGCACGTGTTTGTGTGCGTGTGTGTGTGTTGTGTATTTATGTTGGAAGTGTAAGTGCAACAAGTCGCAACCAACGGCTATAATTATGTGCCGTTTATTTTTAGCGCACAAGCTGCACAACAACACCAGTTTGGCCAGACATCCAAACAAAAACAAAATCAACAATAAAAAGCCACAAATGACGACAAGAAACAACTAAAGTACAAATGCAGCGGGTAAATGTGGCTTGGTTTTTTATTGCACTCCTCAAAACCGAACTTACCGGCTATAATGTTGTTGTTGTGGTCGTTGTCGTTATTGTCGTTGCCGGATCGATTCAACAGAAAAAAACACGTACACATGCGTGAATAAGTAGGTGCGTGTGTGTTTGTTCGCAGTGTAAACGGTGTAAAGCAGCTGTGAGTGAGGTCTTCTTCTTCTTCCCTTACGCAATGAGCGATCGTTTTGGCGTTTTTCGAATTTCGATTTTTCAGCTGTTGCCAAGCGACAGTTGACAAATTAAAATGCAAGATTTTAATCTCCGATTAAACAAAATATTAATATATTTTTCAACATATGTTTTATTAACGATGTATTAAAAGGTTTGGGCATAACAATTAGCTTATTTTTCAAATTGATGTTTCTTTTTGTCATTTGAAACGGTTAATATTAAATCAACTGTCAATAAAGCCATACGATTTACGGCTATTTGTGGGAATATTGATCCGAAACTAGTTTTTCAACATTCAGTTGATATTTTTAAAGTTCAATTAGCAGCTAAATAATATTTCCAAATTATCACATTTTAGCTTATTTATAGCTTCGACAAGATGACGAATCCATTTGGCGTTTCCTATATTATTTCTGTTATTAACCTCCTCGTCTATTCAGTTTTCTTAAGTTTATTTTTATTTTGAGCTAGTTTATTGAATATTAAATTGCCAATTGGCATGAAATGGAATATTTATTTAGACAACTTTAAAGTTTTCGTGTGAATAGAACTGATATCCAATGTCCAATGCATTTTGATTCCTGCTCATCACTCATGGCTTACACACACATGCATACAGATGTGTACACAAACACGTACGCTACGTGCATATGTTAGTTGAGCTGTTTTCGATTTCTGACAACGCCTTTTGCTGTAATTTTCGTATTCTGCTTTCCATGCATGTGCTTCATTTTGGGTTTTTTTTTCGCTAAGCTTTTTTGCCGACTCGTTTCAAAATTGGGTTACAGAGAGCCCAAGACCAAATCCCCATAACCAGCGAGCAGCCTGAAAATACAAAGAAAGCAACGTAAAAAACAATGCAAAAATCCGTTTGACGCCGTAAACTCAATGAGTCAGAACTGTTGCAGTGATTGCTAAAACGGCAACAGCAGCAGCAGCAACATCGGGTGGAGATTGGATTGAAATTTGATTTAATTTGTGTGCAAAAGATTTCGATTTCTCCTCTTTTTGTTTTGCTTCTTTAAGCGTGTCTGTTTTGTTAGCTGATTTGTAACTTTACCGTCTGCCGTAGGAGTATGTTATTGTTGTTTTTGTCGTTTTTATTTCAGGTACATACGAGTCGCTTACGAGCAGCTCCGTCAAGCTGAAGAGAGTCCAAATTGAACTTAAGAGAGAGTTAGAGAGAGCTTAAGACTTTGTTACTC
This sequence comes from Drosophila picticornis, assembly GCA_035043845.1. Taxonomy (NCBI): domain Eukaryota; kingdom Metazoa; phylum Arthropoda; class Insecta; order Diptera; family Drosophilidae; genus Drosophila; species Drosophila picticornis. The sequence goes on from JAWNMR010000493.1 coordinate 16,038,564, forward strand.
CAAATAGCGGATCGGATAAATAGTGATATCAGCATTCGAGTTACTAAATGGCTAAACGCAAATGAATAACACATTTATGCAAATGTCTCAACATGTGGTAATAACATGCAATTAAATAAAAATATATAACACACTGAAGTGATTGCAGTTGTTTTTAAACCATCAAATCAATTTAATCAAATTAATATTGTGAGCTCCTAATTGCATTAATCAACTAACCAAACTGCCCCTTCTGCTGGTAAAAAAGCAAGTGTTAGCAGGAAAAAAGCCAAGGGGGGCAACACTGTTCCCCATGCATGAGTCGTGAAGCATCGTTGTCGGGCATCGCTCAAAGCTGCGCTCAGTTCGGTTCGATCATTCGTCGCACTAAGTCCAACTCGCGTCGTGGTCGAGAGTCGAGGGTGGCGCAGAGCTTGGCCCAGTCACAGTCTCCTCACTCTCTCTCTCTCTCTAAATAATCAAGAAAAAAGGGCGCGCGAGTGCGTTAAAACTAATTTCTAAATATATTTCTGTGTTAATACCAATTTGTGTCTGCGTTAATTATTGTCGTGAAGTCAAACGAATTATGCAATTGGCCTCTTTGCCAAGTTGAAAATCAAATTAAACTGTTTTGTGTAATGCGAGAATACAAAGAAAAGTGAAGCTGACGCAGAGCTATAAAGGCTTCAGCAACAATAGCCGAACACAAGCAACGGCACTCTAACAAAAGCCGTTTTAAAACAAACACAAATACAAATATAAAGTGTAATAACTGCAACTTAAGACGTCCACCGCCAGACAGACAGAAAATGGCGCCTGCAGCGACTGCAACCATTTGCGTCAGCTGCGCACGCCAACGCCAAAGTCGACGCTGCGTCAGCGCCGGCGCAGCAGCAGCAGCGGCAACAGCAGCCGTTGGCAGCAATGCCATATTGCAAATTTATTGCGCCTGGGCACTGATCACACTGCTTACAGCCAGTGTTGCCATTGTGCAGAGTGCATCGGTTTCCTTTGGTTAGTTATAATGTATAACTCATATCTACTTTTAGATCGTTTCTCTTGAAAATACTGTATAATTATATGAAAATTGACTTTTTTGGTTTGATAATTGAGTTCTTCCCCTGCCAAAAGCAAAAAAAATGTCGTATCATGTCTATTTCGCATCGCGAACTAATCTCCAATTTAATAGTCATGAATACCCTCATATTTTTTTTCGCTATTTTTTTTTGGATATATTCTAAAGTTACTGTGGTTACACAATTCAAATGTGAATGAGTTGAACCACTGTCGTTTTTTGAGTGCGCTTTTTACTCTGTTTGTTTTTGCTGCGACAATTTGTGAACGTGAACCGTAAACCGGTTCGCTGGTGGGTCCCCAGTCTGAGTCCGGTCACTTGATATTTTTTTTTTGTGCACATGGCTTTTATTACTTATTTATGTGTTTATTCATCTTTTCGTGCGCTAAGCGGGTTATTGATATTCTTTTTTTTTAGTCATTTATTATTGTAAAACTGAAGTACAGAACTATGAACACAGTGCATGAATTTTTTAATTGTTTATTTTCTTTTTTCCTTTTCTTTTGGGAGCGCTTTTATGTCTAGACGCAATAACAATTAAAAATCATTTCAAAAAACACGGAAGCAACGCTCCTGAAGCAAACTGCACATGTGAAAGTAAATACAAAAACAAAAATTAATTTTTTTTTTTTAAATTACAAGACCTAAAAAAAAGCAAAAGCTGAGCCAGAGCCAAAAAAAAATTAAATAAAATGCGCTGCCAGACGTCGACCCCATTGTCATTGAAATACAGTTATGGCAATGGCGAGAGCGCAAAGAACAAAGGCAGCGTTGGAGTTCAACAGTTCAGCAGTTGCCATTTACCGCTACCCCAGTGCCCTTCCACTTTTGCGCTTCTCTTCCCTTTCCCCGGTTGATGTTTAACAGGCGCCGCTTTTAACCCAGTTTCGTTAAAATTTAAACATTAATTTGACGTTACTTTCTGGAAATATGCCAATTGCAGTTGTTGACGAAGAGCATATTTGAGTGAATGAATGAATCTTAATCATTTGATGTAGTAGAAGAGGAAGAGGAGGAATGCATTTACGCTATGCAAATTTAGTAAGAGGAAAAAAAAGCACTCCTTAAAAGCAAATGCGAGAAGCAAGAAGAACTGCTCAATAAACATATTAACATATACCGTCTATAGATATATATCCATATATATATATGTATATGTGTTTACATGTGAGATATGCATGTGTGTACGCGAACCGGTTACTGAATTAATTTGCATATACAAAACAAAAAACAAAAACAAAAACCAAAAAAAGAATAAAGCAACGAATAACAAACACACGCTTGTATTCCAATCCTATACATCAATATGCTGCCAAACTGCTAGATTTCTGTTTATTTCATTCGTCTATTTTTTTGGGTATGTCATTTAGCAAGAAGTCGTCGCTGGCTTTTTATCTGTTGATGTCATAAGAGTTCAATGTTCAATTAGGTGCAACACCAGCCTACCGGTTAACCTCCCTGCAAAATGTTCAACTTTTTGCCCACAAAATGCAAATGAAAACCCAACCAAAATAAAAAAAAAACACCGCAAAAAAAAAAGGAGACAAAAACCAATGGAAGAGTGAAGAGTGAGCGAGTTGGCTTTATTTGTATAGGCAGAGGCTTTCTCTGCGTGCAGTGTGTGTGTTCGTCTGTGTGTGTGTGTGTGTGTGTGTGTCGAGAGATGGTGCATAGCGTCAACAAGCGCTCAATTAAAATGCAAATTGACCGTTATTTGAGCTGGTTGTTGCCCATGCTCTCTCCTCGCTCTCACGCGCTCTCTGACGCTCTCACACCTAAAATGGCGACACTTGAAGATTGTTGTTCTTGCTTTATTTTGGTTTTTTCTGTTTCTCTCTTTTTTTTGGTTTTTGTTCAGTTGCTGCTGTTACTTTTAACGCCCAACGCCCACCACAGCAGTTGGACTGTCTAAAGTGGTGCAAACTATTTTGGCCACCAGCTTCCAGGCTAGCAACACACACACATAACACACACACACATACACAAACGCACGCACACAGCTAGCACTTATTTTGTTGGTAATTTTTTGCTAATTGCTAAAATGGCCGCCTTGATTTATGTATGTGTCCGTTAGAAGGCAGCATGCGACTGGGTTGAGTAGTGTTGTGTGTGTGTGTGTGTGGAGTCATGTTGAACCGGCTTCAAGAATGGGCAATGCTCGGTCACGCTGCTGTTGGCAAAACTGTGGCAGCAACAGTTGCCGTTAGCCTGCATGCAATAATGTTTTTGCTGCAGCTGCCGTTGCACGCAATGCCAAGCAACAACAATAGCAAAAACAACAGCAACAACAACAACAACAACAACTGGATACAGTTAAAGCAGAATGCATGTCAAGTTCTTAACTGTTGCTATGTGCTGTGTGGCGGCTCTTCAAGTTGTTGTCTTGTTTATAGTACGATTTATATTATTTAGTTGGTTGCTGCTGTACAAACAGGCTAACGACATCAGCGACAACAGCAACGAACACAACAACAACAGCAACAAAAAGGAAAATTCGCTTGACCTATAAGCGAGATTGGCCAACAGGAATTGTAGAGCTGTCCACTCATTCGTTTATTTGTATGAGTGAACGGGTGTGTGTGTGTGTGAGTTGTGTGTGTGCGGGTCAGTGGTGTGTGCTTGTTATGGGATTCTGGTTGGCGTAGGGATGGGGAAATGCACTTAGCCCTTTCAGCTCTGACTTTGATAGTTGACCCAATTTTCAGTTAGCAAATAAAAATAAACAAAATTACAAACATTGCTTTTTGTGCAGCTTTTTTCTGCGTCAAGTGCATGCTTCTTCCTGCCTCCCTCCCTCTCTCTCTCTCTCTCTCACTTTCCCGCCCCTCTGTCGCATTCTTTCGCCTCCACTATTTTAGTGTCTTCATGTTGCGTAATTTTTGAACAACAACTTTTTTTGTATTCAAGTACTTTGCCGCACTCGAGCAGTGCTTGAGCCCTGTGCGTAGTTTTTTGTATGCAACTGTATGCAACAGTGCGTAATTATGATGAGTGAGTGTGCAGCATGCTGCATGGCCACATGGCTACATGGCCAAATGGCCACATGAATGTGCAATGCCCAGGCGTGGCCACTCCAAACCAAACCTGATGCTTGACAATCTACACTCCAAGTGCTGCGCTTAACACATGACCGAACAGGCCCAAAACAAAGTCCAAACAAAGCAGCTGCCCGCCTCACTGGCATCAACGAGGCCAGAACTACACACATACAAATGGATATGCGTTTGTGTGTCTGTTTGCGTGTGTGTGTGTGTAGTCATTATTGTCGGCACCTGTGGATCAACATTGACTGCCCTTCAGCCAAGTTTAGGCCCTGTCCAAGTGACCGCTACAGAGCTTCTCAATTATGGCCAGAATAAAATACACAACACACTCATGCAATTTGCTTAACTATTTTCAAACTGCTGCTATAAACAATTTAAAACGCAAACACACTTGAAATGTATTTGTTCTATTGGCCAACATTTGTCGTGTGCAAATATTAAATGTGTTACTGCCCCGAAATAAACGTAAAATGTAATTTTCAACTTTCCAAATTGAAAATAATGTAGAGAAAACTGGGAATTATATGAAAAGTCATTCATGTTCTGCTCTAGAAATTGAGACAAATTATGAACGGCACAATTTATGGCGAAAAATCAAGTGAAATTATAGCCCTTTCTTTGCATTGGTTCGCTGAGCTCTCGCCTGGCTGGCTGCCTGGCTGTCTTTGTAGTTGTTGCTGTTGTTCTCCACTTCTAACCTCTACTGTCAAAACTGCCCCTTCCCCAACCATAAACCCCCTCCCCACCCCAAGTGGCGCAATCCCAACCCACGCATTCACATCACAGTCACAACCACTCTGGTTGCTGTTGCAGCCAAGCACAACACTCATTTAACTTGTTGTATATGTGTCTGTGTATTTTAGCTTTTAACCCAATTAGCTAAAGCTGTAACTGAAGCTGTGGAGTTCAGTGGCATAAGCCTCAACTTTTATAGCTGCCAGTCATTGGTCAAGACAATAACACAAAAACACCACACAACACACATTGTACGCATTTAGTGCAACCTCATTGTTTTGCAGCGCTTATGGGCTAAAATGATTACTTATGGCTCAATTTATCAGTCAGTAGAGCTAGGTACGAACAAAGTGTTATTTTTGACGCCCAAATGACTTTGAAATTCGTCAATTTCACAATTCATACGTTTTGCCCACTCGTAGAGTGGGTGGAAAATCGTTTAACCTTTTGATTTGAATCAATTTCACATTTATTTTCTCAATTCATAGTTTTCAAGAGCAGGCACAAATTATATTTGAATACTTTATTTCTTATAAATATTTTAATTAAATAGTCTGATCGATTTTATAAAAATTAAATGAACTATTAAGAAAATATATTAAAAAAGTTGAATGCATTTTGATATTAATTTCAACTTTGACTTGCAGAGTTTATATACACATTTTGATAATTTAAAAATCATGACTTGTACTAAACAGAAATTTAAAATTATAATTCAGAAAAAAACGAAAATGAAAATTGAATTAACAGTCAACGTTGCTAATAAACTTTTTTATTTCAATATTTAAAAACGTACACTGTGAAAAGATTGCCATTGAAAACAATAATTACTCTTTTTACGATTCAAAATGCAAAGTTCACAATTCAAAGTCTTCGATTCACAATCTTTGCGAATATACTCTGATTTAGAAATAAACATATAATTTTCAAATAGTTGCCACAGCATTCGGCTTGACTACATTTCCAATCTGTGCAGTTTGGTCACACAAACTAAGCGCTAAAATGTATTTAACCCCCAAGCAGCAAATTGGCCCCGAAACTCAAACTGCAGAAAGGGTCTTGCAAAATGCACAACGAAATTATAGATATGATTATTATTTTTATTATTATGAATTGAGTTGTGTGTTAAACAATTACGAATCGTAAATGCAATTTTGAGTGCACTGTTGTGGCGCCTGGCCAGAGCATTTAAATAATTTATTAAAGTGCAGCACGTGTCCAGCCACTTGGCCATTTATGTCAAGTTCGAAATGTGAATTAGCTGGCCGAGTGCACACACTTAAAGCGACACACACGTGCACACACACACACTCATATGTGTGTGTTTAAAAAACGAATGCAAATTGTTTCTGCAAATGAAATTTTTAATAGTCAAAATGTGAGTTTCAATTGCACAACAAACGACGGACGACAGAGCCAATAATAATAAAAAATGATGTTGCAACAAGTAAAAAGCGCCTACAATATGCAGCTGCATGTGTGAGTGTGTGTGTGTGTGTGTGTGTGTGTGAGTCAGTGACCCAGAATATAATGCAAAAGTAGTTTTGCTAGGGCAACCGAATCGGCAGCCAACTGGCAGCTTCATTGTAAATACATATTTCACATTTAACACATAACAACAACAACAGTTATTGCCACAGTTTGTTTGTGTGTGTGTGTGCGTGTATGTGTTCTCTCGTGTGTGCTTTATTAATTTAACTAGTGAGCTGTGTGTATCTGTATCTGTGTGTGCAACTGTGTGTATCTTGTATCTTTAACCTCTGCCGCGCAAAGTTCGAGTGCGAGTGCAAAATAATTGAGCCGCAACTCTTGACGAGCTGATGTGGCTACAGCCGCTGCTGTCTTTATAGGTAGCTGCATGTTATTCAATTATAAAATATATCAAATTAATTGAGTATCAGCCTATCTAGCCATACTATACTATACCATACTATATACTATATACCATGCTGTATAGTGGCACTTAATTATTGGCATACCTCTTCTCTCTCTTACCAGTGCTATTTTTAGTGCGCTGTTCAAACTTTGATTGTTACTTAACCCTGAACTAATTTAAAATGCAAATAGATTCTTGTGTATTATATGATGATTTGATATAGTGTACATCATTTGATCGATAATTGCCCTTGTTTCACAAGTACCGATAGCCAATATACCCACAATTTTAAAGAAAATATCATATTATATTCAAAGCGTATTTTTATACTGATCTCATTGCTGTTAGCATGTTTTTTAGGGAATCCCGTAGTCGAGCTGACACCACTATTGCATTGCTACTTTCTTGTCTCATCTACCACTTGAAGGTTGGGCATGTCTCCGTTGCTTACCACTTATTACTGTATCTATATATATATATATATATACAGTTCGTATATGTTACAAATTAGCGGTCTTTTGTAAATTTGTGAAGAATTGATGAAGCCGCAGCGCATGTGCTCCATTTATGTGAGTTCAACTTTTACCCAACTCTCATGCAAGTCTATTTTTCTTTCTCGTGTTGCAGGTGGCCTGCTGTCGCATCCCACATTCAAGCCATTGTGCAGCGCTCAGCATGAGCATTTCATCGAGAGCGATGGCAAAGAATCTAGTCTCATCATTGAATTGAAACCGGGCACCTATGGCGCCCAGCACGCCTCCTGTTCCCGCATATTGAGCGCACCGCCCAGCTACGGTTTCATAGTGCGCCTTATTTTGCCCAAGCTGCGACACGCCCAGCACACGGACAATCCCAGCAACAGTCCCGCCTTTGGTTCCAGTTCCACATCGGCATCGACATCCAGCATTATGCCCGCAAAGTCACAGTCCCAGATCGGACAGACGACCAACGCCGGCTCAGCGGCACTGACGGGCATGTCCACGCTGATTGAGCGACTCAATGCAACTGCAGCAGCGGCGACCTCATCTGCCGCCGTTGTGGGACGCACCTGTCCCCTGAATATTGTAAGTGGGAAATCATATTGATTGAATGCGGGCGTGACCCCTTAATATAAATTGATTAACTGGTGGCCAAGTCCGTTTAAAGGTTGACGCAAACGGTGATTGTGGTTGGCGTGTCAGTTAGTTGCCGGTTAAGGGTCAACTTACTTGGCTAAATAGAGTGCAGTTTATCATTTAAATTTCGATATTTCTTGCAGAAATTCATGCAAATTTCAAGTAATTATTTGAAAAGTTATAGACAATAATGGAATGTTAGTTATATCTGCATACAATTGCTGGTAGAGTTAAGAACTCAATAAAATCAAATCAGTTATTATTACCCGCAGGGCATTCAATTGCAATGAAAATGATTTCTTGGAAAGCTATTTTCTGGCTTCGAATTCATCAATAGTTTTTATTTGCTTTGTATTTAAACTCATTCACACTTTTGCATATCCAATTATTTTATAGGGAATGTTAATGTATTAAGAATTTATCAGTTGTTATACCCTAATAAAAATGGTTACAAAGGTTATAATGGCTTTGTGCAAAAGTATGTAACGGGCAGAAAAGAACATAAGCCCATATAAAGTATATATATTCTCGGTCAGGAATGACTATTGTCCAAAATGTATTTTGAAATTGATCTCATTACTAAGCAAGCTTTCTCTGCATAAATTAGTATGATTTCAGTTTGTGTTTGTGCGGGTCACAAGAAATGAGAGTACTTTCACATCAGCTTACATTTGGGTGTGCAAAGCTTTTCAGAGGCAAATTTGGCAATAAAACTGTTATAATGTATTTAACAGCTGCGTGTTCGACTACAGCATTCCTAATTGATTTAGTTTGTGGCTAGGCTATTCAGCATTCAGCAAACTACATTTACAAGCTAAAAGCATTTGCAATCAAATAACAATAATTCAATTAAGCTCACAATTGTTAAATTCCTGATTGATTATTGCCGATAACTTAAAATGATATTTTAATTTGTTGTGCTGTGCCTCATTGGCATTCCAAGAGCAATATCCAAGCATTTCCATACGAGTATATGTAGATATGTCGGTGCATTTGTAATTGCTCGTGTTTGTGGTGCCAAGTTCAATAACAGGTGAAAGAACGCAGTTCAGATTACTGAGAGTAATCAACAATTAATTAAACCAGTTAGTTGTTTGTTGCTACTACTTGGGTAAACAGTGATCGACAGTTTTTTGCCATTAATATTGTGACATGCGATCACACCTCGTCATTCATTAGGAACAAAGCAGTTAATTGTGACGAAGTATTTATCTTTATTTTATTTTTGTTTAGAAAAAAACAAGATACAATAACAATAACAACAACATCATTTGCATATGCAGTTCTCGAGAACAGAAGCGAACAAAGGAAACATTTATGCACATCAACAGCAGTTGTAGATAAATACGCAGTTATACCTATACCTGTGCAGATACAGATACAGATACAGATACAGATAGAGCAACAGTAACCAGAAGCCGCACCCGCAACTACAGATTGATATCCTCAAATGTGCGACTCGCAGCTAGATTTGATGGCTTGGAAACTGTCACCGTTTCACAGCTGCCAATCAGCCTGTCCAGCTATCTGTCCGTCTTTGTAGCTGTCTGGTTGTCCGTCCGTCCGTTTGCCGCCATTGTCACATAGCCAGCAGCAGTCCCAGCAGCAGCAGTCGCAGCAACTGAAAGTGTTGTCTATTTGTGTTTTTTGAATGTTGCGTTGCGCCTCGACTCGTTGTGATTCGTTTCGTTCTTTCGGGCCAAATGAGACAAACGTGTTTCACATACACAAAAACCTCCGAGCATCCAGAATGGCTCAAATCGGGCGCGCTTATGCAAATTGCACGCGATTGGATTATATGCATGTGTGTGTGTGTGTGTGTGTGCATATATATAAATATATATGACGTCGTCGGTCTGACCAGGCCAAATCGACCCACAGCAAACTGCGATGCGAACATGAGTTGTGGGTGTGTGTGAATGTGTGTGAATGTGAGTGTGAGTGTGAGTGTGAGTGCTACCAGAATGAATAACCGCACATGCGGGCGTGCTAACAAAGCCTGGGGGCCCCATTGCTGGGCAATGCGGCAAAAAGTTATGTATAATTCAGTTTGGCTCAATGTCAGCAGTGTGTGCAGTCTATTAAAGGCCATAAAGAATATTTTAAATTGACAGCGAAATTAACAGTAATTGGAGACAATTTCAAATGTCAAAATGGCTAGGGAAAACCACAAAATATGTGCAACATTGTAAACACACATACAATGTCAACCCAGGCGAAAACACATTAGCCAAAGTAATTGCATGAAAACCCAATCAAACAATTACTGTCAATAGGCGAAAGTACTCGATACTCGTCAGTCGTTACTCGATACTCGGCCATGGCATGCCGATCTATAACAATTAAGTCAAGTTGCGAGCAACTTGAAAACCTTCCAAATCCAGTCATAGGCTTGTCATAATCTAGAATTTCAACTCGCTTAACAATAACTTAAAAGTTGGCCACAACTTTTGGTCAATGTTCGTGGCTCACAGCAAGCAGAGAAAAATCTCACACATTTTATGTTGGTCACGGATGCGCGGCCAACAGCCAACAGTCAGCAGTCATATAAAAAAAAAAACAGTACTCATAAACACACCCATCCGCCCAGACATGCATTCATTCGAAGTCAAGTCCAAATCTACAGTTTTTGTATTTGAAATGATAGTTGGCCTAAGGCAAACGGAAGGTGCAGAAATTGGCAGACTGACTCTAATTGCGTTGGCCCAAAGTAAACGCCTTGAAATGGAACTTGAGCTGCTTGGCTTAACAAAATAAGAGGATTGCTATAAATTATAATAGAATCAATTATTAATAAGATCAAATGAATAATGGATGTCATCGATTAATTTGATATTTAGTTGCAAATTTCAATTAAAATTGCAATTAATAGATTTAAATATAAATTGTTTGGAGGAAACTGATTTATGCTGCAAGCAAAGTTAATTGTTGGAAACCTATAAATTTTAAGTGGTTGTTTTTTGTTTTTTTTTGTTTGACATAACGTTGCTGTGAGCTTTGCACATTATGTTCATATATCATTTTGAATAATCTGGACTCGTGATTCGCCGGCACTGCCTAAAATTAACAATTCTTATTTGTTGGGCGTAAATATTTATTCTGCCTTTCTTGTTGTTTCCCATGCCAAATAGTATCTAAAATGCTGATGGTTTATTGTGCACGTTTTTTTTTTTTTTAATTTTTATATTTTTTATCTTTGTTTGCTTAAATAATTTATATCACGTTGAAGCGCGGCGCAGTTTTGTGGCTTTTGTTTGTGGGCGTAAACAGCTTTGAGTGTTTTTTATTATTTTTATTATTATGCCTATTGCTACATCTATTTATTTTTTGTTTGCGCATGTGCGATCAAAGATTGGAGTTATTTATTTTAATGCTTGGTTTGTTTCCTTTGCTTGTTCTTGCAGTTTAGCTCGCTGGATCCGCATACGGCTCAGTGGCGCGTGGATCCCTGCCAGCTAGAAGATACCGCACCAGAGATGGAGGATCCGGTGCGTTTGTTCCACGGACGTGTGCGCATCGTCTGGGAGCATGGACAGCATTCGCTCAAGTCCAAGCTGATGATCACGGTGCTGGGGAAAGGGGAGCAGTGCATGAATGAGAACAGGCATCAGTGCTTGAAGATTGGGTAAGCGACATGCAGACGCCATATGAAATGCAACTAAATTATTTGTTTTCCTGCAGCGATGAGCCCATTCTGTGCATCTCCAAGGAGCTGGCCTGCGATGGAATACGCCATTGTCCGTATAGCAACGAGTACGACAGCGATGAGGACTATGAACTGTGCTATAAACAGCGTCGTCCTGGTGCCGGCTCATTGCCCTCGGCACTTGAATCCGATCTGTTCGAGCAGTTCGCACTCGAGGTATTTCGCAATCTGTTTGCCTATGATGCGCCCACTTCACCCGAAGATATGCCCCGAAATGCCAGCGACAGCGAGTCAACTGCTGCCAACAACAACAACTCGACAACGCAGCTACGCAAAGTCCACACCAAAGACATGAAGAAATCGGGCGTTGGCGGTGGCGATGCCATCGGTTCGCCCAATTCCATCGGTGTGGAGCAATCGCCGGAGTCGGATGCCAAGGCACACGATAATGCCACCGCAGAGAACAATGTGAGCAGCAACGCTAGCGGCGCTGGCAGCGGCTTCACGCGTCGCAACTCGACGCGCACCGGCCTCCACTCGGATCTGTCCAAGTACGGGCCGTGGGGCTATCTTATGCTCGGCATGTTGCTCTGCGGCGGTGCGCTGCTCATCTGCGGCCTCTGGGGTACGTTCAAATGCACATTTCTCTAGCCTCCATGTCAGACAAAGACATTTATATTTACGTGTTTTTCGTGTGTTTTTCTGTTTTGTTTTTTTTTTCGTGTTCGTTTTCGTTTTCGCATGTCATTAAATTTTTATCTATATCTGCATCGCTATCTGTATCTTTAACTGTATCTGTATCTGTTTCTGTACCTGTGTGTCTGCATTATGTCTATGTCTTTGTCTAACTTTCGCATTTCGTATTTCACATTTCGACAAATTCGAACTAACTATTAATTGGCAATCCGCCACCTCAGTTTCCTGTTGTCGCTTGAGCTCTCACATTCAATCCATACGTACACTTACAGCATCCGCATCGCAGCACGCGGTTAACAATGAGCGCGAGGCGGCGCTGGCCGCCGCCAATGGAGTTGGCATGGACGCCGGCGGCACCGTATCGCCACCCAACTATGAGGAGCTGGATCCGCCGCCGGCTTATTCGGTGCTCTTCCCCAATCAGAAGGCCGCCAGCAGTAATACGCTGCATGCGCTAGATGGTGTGGTTGCAAGCACAACAGCCGCAGCAGCAGCAGCGGCAGCAGCAGCAGCAGTCGCAGCCACACTTGCATCCACAGTTACAGCAACAGCAACAGCCACAGCAGCAGCAACACCAACACCATCGACAACTACAACAATAACAACAGTAACAGCAACACCCGAACAGCAACAGCAACAACAACCACAAGAAGCTGGCGGCGAGCGAACAAACTAGGTCTAAGCTTGACAATTAGGTCGCCGCAGTGGCGCATCTGGCAAAGTAGCTTAGGTTTAGGTTCCAACTTCTTTGACTGACTCTGATGCAATTAGTTTAGCAAATACATTTTTAGTTATAGCTATTAAGCGTAGGCCTATGTTAAATGTTTAATTATATGCATACATTTATGTTAACTGGTCAATCCGATCTATCCCAAATACGTCCCGATGGCCGTCGCATGCCAAGCATACGCCGGTCAGACAAATCCTACAAACAACTTACATAAATAATATGATAATCCAATCCAAACGAATTGTTCAATTGCTTGCAACTTGAAAAATAATACTTTTGCCTACTAAATAAATGATTGTAAAAAAATGTATCGACAAATTATAACAATAACAACGACAAGTCGAATATGTTTTGTATTCTGTTAATGTAAAATTTAATGTGATATAAATTTAAAACTTAATAAAAAAAAAAAAGAAAAACTTAAAATCTGTCTTTTCAACTTAAATTTCTTCCAAGGTGCTTCACTTCAGCGAACTACAAAGACACAGTTTATGTTTTACTTGATTTTCTAAAAAACTATTTGTTTCATCCTAAAAGTATGCTTTAAAATTGATTTTCATTTTAAATAGTCACTATTGACTTTATTTCGCAGCATAAAAATATACCATACTCCCCATTTAGGAATAGCTTAAAGCTGAAATTAGCTACACATTAATTGCAGTATGAAATAATGAAAATTTATTTATTTTTGTTGATAAAAATATGTTTACCACAGTTTATAATTTACGTGATTTTGCAAAAATACCATTTCCTCCTAAAAGTATGCTTTAAAATTGCTTTTTAATTTAAATTTTATTTCGCAGCATAAAAATATACATTACTCATCATTTAAAATGTCTGAAAACTAAAAAAGGCGCACATTAATTGCAAAAAAAATAATTTAAATTTTCGTTGATGAAAAAATATTTTGTTTCCATCTGCTGCCATGTATCTATATACACACATATATATGTACATGTAGATATATTGTAAAATTATGATTTGTACTTTTACTTCATTGCTTGCTGACCTGTCGGCTCACAGTTTTACTCACTTTAATAAATACTTACCTGCATGTATACTGAAATGTTGTCACGCCGTAAATGATGTGGAACAAAATAGTAAATAATAGTCATTAAATAATTTTCACATCGAATTTTAACATCATTGTTTTTATTCTGATAAATTAAAAGTATGTGAGAATTCGTTTGCATAGTTTAGCCACAACAGCTGGGATAGGGCAGCAGTGAAAGCAGCATGAAAGTAGGTTAGCAGGAGGGGGAGGGGTCTGTTGCAAGGGCGATTTTCACATTTAAATTGCATGTAGTGCTAAATGAGTTAAGTTTTTGCCATTGTTTCATTTTCATTTTGTTTATTTGCTTGATCTAAGTTTATTTACGCGTTCGTCACTCTAGATGTGTTTTTAATTGTAATGTGGTTTCTTTTGTTTAGTTGTTCTTGTTTTTGTTGATATATGTAAGTTGCACTGATATCTTTGCCGGGTTCCCTTAAGTATACATATGTATGTATATGTATATATGTATTTCGTATTTTAGTTGGATATTTTTTGCTACAATCGTTCTATGTTTGCATTTTAGGTATGTCCTTTCACGTTTCAGTATTGGGTTACGACCAAATACTCTACACTGCATTATGGTAAGCAATAACATTCATTCTCAATTGTAATGGTAACTATAACAATATTATACACTAAACAAAATGAAGCATTAAGTCGTTAAGTTGTCAGCCCAGCACATTCATCTCAATGCACATCCTTATTTGAAAGCTGACCTTAACTATGTTGTTAGCTGCTTGTCAGTGACTTGGGCTGCGCTTTAATTACCATCTATAATTATATTTAAAGTTTCGATTTAGTTTAGTCGTCGTTATATCTACTTTACTTAACTGCCAATTTCAGCATTTTCACGTAACTCAGAGCAAACGTCCTGCTTGTCTTTCAGTTTAGTTTTCATTTGCTTTGTTTTTGTTTGGTTTTTTTTTTTTTTGTTTTTCATTAAATTACATACTCATAAGATTTGGGCGTTTTCATGTTCATCGACTTCATTCATTTTACATTTGTCTTAACTTATAAATGATCATATAACTATTCATATATTCATATATAATATAATATATATACTAAATACTTTCTATAGATCGTATAATTAAATGGGTGCTCGATGTGTTTAGTGTTTGGTGCAGCAAATTTCATGTGTCTGTTGTAGTTTTAGTTGTTCTTGTTATTGTTGTTGGTATAGAAAAACCGTTTACTTATTGACTAATAGGCCATAGGGGTACACTTAGAATAATACACATTCGTACAATACAATGTACTCGAGTGTAAGTAGTTCAACAACAATGTGGATAGAAAACGATGTCTAATAAAATTTTTCTAGTTGTCTTTTTTTTGGTTTTGTTTTGTTTCTTTTGTTCTCGTTTATTTTGTGTTTTATTCAAAAGTCATTTAAAATAAATTCAAATTCAAAATTGATTGCACAATTGTAAGTGCTAAAACTGTTTGGTTTGTTTTTCTTATAGACTACAAAAAACATTTGCTCGTTATTTGGATGCTCAATACTCGTTACAGCTTACACGCTACACGTTACTCGTTACTCGTTACTCGCTACTTTCTCTAGCGCCTACACACTATACGCATTTGTGTATATTTAATACTTATGCTCATGTAAAATTGGACGCCAAAAACAATTAACAAAAGTAACGAAAAGCCTTACAAATACTTTGAATAAATGTAATTAATTCTCAAGTGCGCTCAAAAGTAGTACGCAAATAAATTCACATATTAAGTGCAAGTGGGTTTGTGTGTGTGTGTGTGTTTGGGTGTGTGTGTGGGTGTGTGTGTTTGGGTGTGTGTTTTAAGAGTTTAGCTCGTTTGGTAATGTGGTATGTGGTATTTGGTTTGCTCCTTTTGTTTTTCATCAATAAATAAGGCCAGTGGATACGCATACATCATAAAAGTTCAATCATGTTATTCATATATATTTATATGTAGTAGTATTCATCTTATATACATACAATTTTAGTGGTTGTTTCTTGTTGTTGTTGTTGTTGTAAAATGCGCATACATCTACGCTGTAGGCATGTGTATTTGCATGTGTGTTGTATAAGACTAAGTTCTGTAATGCCCAGAAGCCGCAACTTATAGAGTCAAGCCTTATAATTGTTCCACTATCGATCGTATCGCTTCTAAGTAGGTTTTGCTCTTAAACGTTTTGTTTCAGTTTGCTTTTTTAAAGTTGTTTGGTATAAAAAATAGAAAAAATTTTGTGGCAATAAAAACATTTTGTCTCAAATCATCATCAACGCTTTATCTAGATATAGATATTCTCAAATAGTTTGTAGTAATAAAATCTGCTTAGCTGCTACAAGGTTATTACAGGGTATACAATATGCGTTCGCCTTCAACACTAAATACAATGTGAAACACGGATATGAATGACTTAAACTATCATTTATAATAACTTTATATATATATATGCATGTCTGCATATGTATGTATGTATATAGAGTACGCTGCTGATTGCTTAAAAGTTTGCTCGAAAAATTAGTGTTACACACGTATATTTACTATGTACTATGCAACTATGTATATCAACTACATGCGGCATTTTCTCTCAAGCGATTTAAAAGCACATTTTGTGTCACATGTGTCTCTGTGTATATGTGTATGTATGTGTGTGTGTGTGTGTGTTTCTGCGTATGTCAAAGTCAAAGCTGAGCTGTGTTTGCCCTTTCCGTATCCGGTTTCACAACTACGAACAAACTACTCGCTACGCGTTACTTGTTACTCGTTACTCGTTACTCCTTACTTTTTACTCATTATTCCTAAAGCTTACAATTTCAATTTTCTACTTCTATAAGACGTCTCGCTTGTGGTGCTGTCTCTCTCCTTGTTTTGTTTATTGTTGTTTCCAATGGTATGGCGCAGTTGTTGTTGTTGGTTGTGGTTGTCGTGGTGTTTTGTTGTTGTTGTTGTCGTTGTTGTTGTCGCTTGTGAAATTGTGTCAGACAAACATTAAAAGGTTGCTTCAATGCTCTTTCCCTTCGACTAGATGGGAGTGGTTGGTGAAGGAAGAAGCGAAGACGATGTGTTGAATTCTCCACTACAACATTATTTAGAGCCCCAGTCAAAAATTGGACTCCATCGGGCCAAATTTGTGCGTTTTTTTCTTTGGGATTTGTTTAGATATTTTGGGAATTTACTTTGTTTGCTATTCGAGCGAGTCTTTTGGATTGCTGTTAGCTGCTGTGTCTCTCGGCAGTCGCTATTGTTGAGCATAATACTAACTAACAATAATTACCATTACCATTACCATACCACGGAAAGGTCCAGCACCATCAGTGCGGAAGCATCAACGGTCGCGCCGTGCTGCTCAGTCTGTGATGGTGGTTCTGGTGCGACTTGTCAACACCATCGCCACCATACTCATTGTAGGTGAGCAGCGGCGATATCTTCAGTCCCGTCTTCTCGGGTATGATCTTAAAGTGCGGCTGATCGGCACTAACCATCAAGGGTCGCTTCATCGATGAGTGGAGGTACTCGTGTCCATGACCCACATTACTGGACGCAGCCGCTCCGAGTGGTCTCCGGGTGCTGGGCACATTCATCTTCTTGCAGGGCTCCGGCTTGCTCTCGTAGTTCAGCTGACAGTTCTCCGGCGAGTATTTGTTGGGCTTGTAGATGGAAAAGATGTTGTTGATTAGACTCAGCGCCGAATGGCCTCCAGCGGAGGCATGATGAATGCCCGCAGTTGGCTGTTGGGTCAGCACACTGCCCAGTGCCGTGTGCTCCGGATAAAAGTTGTTGTACTGATACGAGGGCAGTGTATCCACGGTCGGATAGACCTTATGCCCATAGCCATAGGCTGGCAACGGTGGCGCTGCACTGCCAAGATGTCGCTGCTGATGCTGATGATGTTGCTGTTGTTGTTGTTGCTGTTGTTGCTGGTGGTGATGTTGTTGGTGGTGCAGCGGACCAGCAGTGTTCTCAAAAAAAGGATACCCAGCCGCATTGTTAGACGAGCCGTTCGAATCGAGCTGCGGCGGCGACGGCATGCCCTCCAGCAGCGATTTCTTGATCATGATCCGCTCGTGCTCCCGATCATGCATATCGATGGGCTGTCCATTGTTATAGCAGCGCACATTGACGTTCTTCACCTTCAGATTGCTGTGCATGTTGCGGCGCATGTCCATGTTGATGGGACTGGGCGGTTTGTCCAGCTGCTCCCAGTACTTCTCCAGATCAATATTGAAATCCTGCAGATCGATCTCTGTCGTATCGCTGCAGCTGTCCTCATCGAACATGCTCGGTGGCTGCACCTCCAACAGGGACTTGCTGCGCGTCGGTCGCTGATATTGTGTCTGAAAGCGTCGATGGCCTGGACTGGGCATGTGTCCCTGCGCCAGATAGCGTTCATCCTCATCAAGGAACTTGTCCTGCAGCTGCAGGCGTTCACGTTCGGCGCGTATAAACTGCTCCAAGTCGGTATCGTAGCGGCAATGCATGTGCTCCTCCTCCTCGGCGGCCGGATGATGACCGGGACATTGGGTCCGCCTCGATGCCGTATGCTGCGGCTGCTGGCGATGGCAGCAATAGTCATCTGTCGCACAGCAGCAGATCACCGTTGGCGGTGCTCTGCTGGCCAAACGCTGGCCGCGTCCCAGTCTATGATCGGACTCCGCACGCTCTGCCTCAAAGAGCCAACTACGATTCAGATTCCTGTTGCTGCCAGCGCTGGCATCGGCAACCGCACCGGCACCGGCGCCGACACCATACATGTCCAGCCGCCGCCTCGAGCCCGCATAGATATCATCCAGCAGGCACTTGGCGCTGGTGCATTGCTCCCTGGCACAGCAGGTGTGCGCCAGGGTGCGCTCATCCAAGCTATTGCTATAGAGCATATTCATGCTGCGCCTGTACGCCTCCCGTTTCTCGCGGCGTGTATTCGAGGCGGGCGGCAGCTCGTAGTCGATTATATCGAAGGGCATTGTCTTGGTCGAGGCACTGAACGAATAGGACTTGGGTACACCGGCCCGATTCTTTAGTATGGATGTGGTGGTCGCTGCACCCGGTCCGCCCGCCTCAAACACATTGCTCTCGAAGCAGCAGCTCTGCGATTTTGGGTACTGGAACTCCTTGCAGCTCTTCGAGCGATGCAGTCCATAGCCGGGCGAGCCCTCGCCCTCGCCACGGCGCTCCCGCATGGGCAGTGCATCATCGGCGTATTTCTCATCCTGTTCGCGTATGTCACGCAGAATGCGATTGCTGTAGCTACCATACTTGAGGCAATCGGGCACATAATCCTCGTCCAGATCGTCGGAGCGATTCGAGTAAATGTTATCCGTATACCAGGTAGAGTCGAGCTGCTTCGGCTTTGGCTTGGCCAGCAGCAGCTTATCGCGCTTCGACTGGCGATAGCTCTCAAAGCAGATGTTCTTCATCTTCTCCAGCTTCTGTTCGCGTATGCGCTCCCAGTTCTCCCAGTTCTTGTCGTTCTTGTTGCGGCCAGATAGTATGAGCACATCCCTGTCCTTGTCCCAAATGAGACCACCATCGGCATCGCTATACTCGATATTTAGGTGCTTCGTCTCATGGCTGGGCGATTGTGACTGTGACTGTGATTGGGATTGGGGCTGGCTATGGGTGTGGGCTTGGGTATGGCCAATGGGTATGGAGCTGCAACTAGCTAAATTGTTATTATCAGTAACTACTATTCTAATTCTACGCTTGGTCTTGTCGCCTGCTCCTCGCGACGTTTGCATTGATGATTTAGCAGGCGGCTCTTCCTCTTCTGGCTGTCACACCTCCTGCAGATACTTGATGGGACAATAGCCCTGACGATTGTCCGCCGAACGCACCATTACCATACCATTTACTTCATCGCCAGTCTATTAACAAAGAGGCGAAAAGACAACGGGTAGAAAAAGAGTGTATTTTTGTGTTATATAAATCTGTGAACATATTTTTATTTATAATTTATAGCAGGGACCGTAAACATTAAACAAAATCACAATTAAATGATTATTTACTAAATTTTCTCAGTTTGTTTATAAAATCTTGATTATTCGGATTTTTGACCTTAACAACTTCGTTCATACAACAATTATTTCTGGTGTGAAAACTCAAAATAAAAATTAATATTTATATTTATTTATTTAAAAAAAAAATATAGCTCTGACAAGATTTTATCAGTCAGGAAACAATTAATAACAATTTCCACTGAAGCAAATGGACAGAATGTCTACTTTGAATTAAATTATTAAAAATAATCACATTTTACGGTCCCTGGTTGCTGTAGTTTTGCCTACCTGTATGACAATCTGGTCTCTGAGCAGCGTCATATTCTCGCCACGTTCTCCATCGGAAACTTGGAGATTGTGGGTCACCTGCAGCGGCTTCTCGTTGGCATTGAGGCGTACACAGTACTTGGATGGAAAGAAGCCAACACGTCCCAGCACTTTGCCCTTCCACCAGTCCGGATCGGAGGTATCGATGACTGTCACCTGCAGTTTGAGGAGGAGGGTTGTTAGGGAGTTAACCAACGATTGCTGCCATTAGCACGAACAGTTGCTTGTCCTTGCAAGGACGAAGGACAAAACATAAGCGGCAGCCTAGCTGCTAATGCATATGTAAACAACTCGCTCCATTTACAAGCAGCCGCGGGGGCGTATACGCAATCGCAATGCCAATCAGCATATGTACCCAATTCCCTTTCCCCCTTTTCACTACTATTATTTCGTCGATTTTTTCTCTCACTGATTTCCCATTTGTTTTGCTCTATGTACATAATGAAAATGCGCTGTGTATATTATAAATGAACCAGTTCTTTCTTTTTCTTTTTCCTGTTTTTTTTTTGTTTTGTGAGGGGATTGTTTTTGCTGCCATTGTATCCATATGTACCCAACTACATACGTACATATATATATATATATTGTCTATAAACATTTATTGGTGTGAGTGTGTTTATTTTGTCCAAGCAATTTCCTGCGCTGCCATTATCCTGCCTTGTGTATGTGTGTGTGATAAACTCACAGATTAGCGGATTAAACAAAGTGTTTTACCTATTTAATACCCTGTAAGCTGGCATCATTGAGTGTATGCGAAATTGTATCAAAAATTGTTTGATTAAGCTTGCGCTCATATCTGTAATCAGATTTTTTATGTCAACTAAATATGAAGTTTCCCTTATTGAAAGGACTTCTAAATAAAATCAAGAATAATAAGCAATGCTGAAGCGAATAAACTGAACTAATGCAACTTTCTCAATCTTGCACCATACATAAGACAATAGCAGTGTTATTTCCATATACCATTTCGGATCATAGTGTAAATCAATAATCTCACCTTATAGCCGGCCTTCAGGTCCAGTTCATCGGCATGCCTCGCCTTAAAGTTGTAGAGAATGACGTACAAATTGGTGGGCAGCAAGCGATGCGATTTCTTGAAATTGAATACACATTAGAGTCGCCTAATAAACAACTTGCCACAACCAAACACAAGAGAGAGGGAGAGAGAGAGATGGACAAAGAGAGAGGCAGCAACAAAAAGTACGCAAAAACAAAAACTTCAAAAAACAAAAAAAAATATGGGAGAGAAATCGAATTGGGGGAATACCTGGGCATGTCTTACTGGTGATAGGCAAGGCGATGTGCTGGCCGAGGACTGCGACTTCTCCATTTCATCGGGCAAATCGACGCTGCCGCCCCGCATGCCGCGTGTGGCATAGAGGAGCTTGCGGCCCGGATGCGAGGGGCTCGATGGTGCTGTAATGGATATGGATGCGAAAAGGCGTCGTGTTAATGGGCAACTCTGATGGCAGCAAGGATATGCAACACGCACACTCTCAGTGCGGTTGTCAGTTAATTGAATGCACGCATGATAGAAAAGAACAAGATACAGATACATTTACAGAAGTTACAAGTTACAATTAAACAGATACAGATACAGATACATAGCGTTAAAGTAAAATTCATAGAGGCTGTGTTGTGCTTCAACATATAAGCGATCCGATAGCTTTGTGACGTATTTAGTTAGCTGGTATAATTCAAATGAAGCCTTAAGTTGAAAATAGTGTCAAGAGCTAATTGGAGAGAAATGATGTTGTATGACTGTAAAATGTGTGGAACTTTTTTACTTTTCTTCAACTCGAACACTTCAAACTACATTTAGCTATTACTACATAAAATTAACGAAAACATTATAATAACAAGCTACAAAGAGTATTAAGCATCAAAATACTTTAAACTTTAGGCGTGTTTACAAAAATGAAGCAATTGCTGTATTGTACTAAAAAGTCGGAGAATGTTTATGTTCCATCTTTGTGTATTGCTCGTTGTAGTACTAGAAGATCATATTGATAGGCTTTCGAGTCAAGAATTAGAATCAGAATCAGAATCAGAATCAGAGTAGGAGCAGAATTAAGAGTTCTAGTTGAAGCCGAAAAAAACGTATTATTATTGTTAAAAATTTGCTGGACTTGGTTTAAGGTTTAGGTGCAATTCCTGTCGGTCGGTGTGGAGACGGTGACGGGAGCGGGAATGTGGTTAGCTACTTACAGTGCAGCCGGCTGTTGTTCGACGGCGGAGTACTGTGCTCCAGATGGCCTCCCGAGCCGCCATGGTAGTAGCCGCTGGATGTGGAAGCGGCCGTTGCCGGCAGATGCTGGCGCCGCCTAAACTGACCGTGCAGCTCCGAGGATTCGGGTGAGTCCAAACTCAATGATTTCATGCGTAAGTTCAACTTTTGGCGGCGCGGTGAGTGCGGTGCTGTTGTTGTTATTGTTGTTGTTGTTGTTGTTGTTGTATGGTATTTTTTTGGATCGAGTGTTGTTTTGGTTGTTATTTATTTTTTGACAATAACGCGACAGACACAAGATGAGTTTGGTTTGGTTTACGGTTTTCGTACGAAAAAGCAATAAAATGTATACAAAAAATTTGCAATTTAATTTCGTTTTGTTCAGAATTTCATTAACTTTATAGTATCTATGTATGCATCTACAGCTCTAAGAAAAAATCAAAAAACTATAAATATTAAATTAAAAATAACAACAGCATCAGTTTCTTTGTTTTGTTTTGTTTTTTTTTTTTTTTAATTGTTTTTAAGCTAAAACTGAAACGGAAACGAAACAATAGGACACAGAATAGAAAGTTATGTACGAGTACATTTTTGCAACAGAGCAACATTTAACACGTTTGAAGAGACAGCAAGTGTTTCAGGTGTATTTCAGGTGTGGTTCTAGGCGCCCCGTGCCAGCTGCCTTCAAAGAATTACGTAAATCAGTGCGTGTAGTTCAGTGTACATCTTTGGTTTGATTTAAAATACAAAAATTGGAAGAGAAATTGGACTCGTCGAATAGACAAAGACAAAGGATTGGAGCATTCTTGATTGATAGCAATTTTGTGAAAGATTCTCTTGACTGACTCAAATAAATTCTGTTGTATTCGATCATATTTTTATTGGTGTTTCTCATAATTGTTTTTATGGTATTTACAACAATCATCAAAGCATACAGAGAGATGTGCATTAAATAATTACTAAAATACTTTAAAATACATTTAAGTTGTAGCTCATTCCCATGCTACTTGATCTACATACGTATATAGAATTGAGTTGAACTAATGTATACAATAATAGAGTATTTTTAATGTGTAGTATTAGTTGAGTACTTTATAATAATTACTGTGATGCATGTTTTAAGATTCATTTACGAACTACATTTAATATTACATTTAATAAGGCTTTCTGTGCTAAAAGACAAAAAATAAAATTAGAAGTGTGTGTAGGTAAAACTTATGGCATAAAATTAAAATAAATTAAATGAAAAGTCCAAGAGTGGATATAGGTGTCAACTTGATGTTGATGATGCTATTGCTGTAGCTGTTGCTGTTGCTGTTGTAGTTGTGGTTGTGGTTGAGTACGGTTTGAATTATGCAATTGAATATTAATTCAAGCGCACTCGTCGCTTAGTCTTGGACTCATCATGACTGGGCTCAGGACTCTTGACGATGGTTCTGGTTAACATCAGGGGCTCGCCGAAAGGACGCGCAATGTCGGTTTTCGTATTCGTTGCTGCTGTTGGCACACACACACATATATATATATATATATACATATATAATTATAATACGGAATAATCTACGAATGAATGCCTTGCGACGATTGTTAGTTATTAGCGTTGAATTATCTCAGAGCTTCTTAGATGATTCGGCTTTGGCATGCTGAAGCGTATTAAAATTAATTAACTTAAACGAAGACAAAGCAAAAGTAATAAACATTAAGACGCCAGCGTCTCGTGCATAAAACAGCTGAACAGAGCCACATACACATCCGAGCACAGACTCTATCCGGGGGCAATATGTAATAGGGCAGAAAAAATAATCCGAAAAAATAAGTGCACACAGCTTGTAGCTTCCAAATTGCCAGATCTAGCTTTGGCTGGCCCCGAGCCCCAAGCAAAGTCTCGACCAGACCAAAAGAAAAACATGCAAATGTACGACAAAATAACTAAAGAAAAATGAAAATCCCCCGTCGCAAGTTCCAGTCTAAAAAGCAAGGGGGAAGAATACATTAAAAAAAATAAATAAAAAGAAATTGTGCGCAACAACAAATTTTAGCATAATTATGTTGCAGGAACCTTGGACTGTATTATGGAGGAGAGCGGAGAGGCTGCTTAGTTGCCCAAAGACAAAAGCACAGAAATAAGTTTCTTGGCTCTCTTCGTTGCCCCCTCTCGCTATCTGCTTCGGAAATGTGGCACTGGCAAGTACGCCAAAGATTGGGAATGCCATTAAAAATGCGGCAGATATTAAGCATAAATGAACTCGGTTCAAACTTGGGCACAACTTATATTTTCTGCACTACAAACGGCAAAATGGCAGACTGCAACTTGCAACCGGCAGCAAGCAAACTATGCAACACTTGTGTGCAGCCGGTCTACAGTAAAATTTATATATCCTGCAACCATAAAAATATTCTTTTAACAAAAAGGGTATTGTAAAGCTGCGCAAGACCAACATTTCTTATATCCTGTAAGCACTAAAAATTGTTTCTAAGCAAAAGGATATAATAAAGCTGTGCTGTGTAAAAGTAAGTTTCCATATAATGTATAGCTTCCTGATTAGCAGTTACTGTTGGTCCTAGTTGACTTGGTCTGTCTGTCCGTGACAGACTTTCTGGAATGCATTGGAGACTATAATATGCATTCAGTCTCAGCTTTTGCAGCAATTTATTTATTTTACAGAAAGATGTTGGCTGACTTCTGGCAGCTGAAAATTGTCATTGACTTTTAATGTTATTGTTGCCGGATGTTTTCTTCATATTCTGAGCTGCCAAAGGCAGCGTTGGTTAATTTTACAATTGTACAATTAAAATTCTTGGAAGAAGATGTTTTGTGGTTTATTTGAATATACCCTAAACATATTTTGTAGAATTGGCTACAGGGTATCATCGGGCTACATACGCTTCACACCTTTTGCAAGTTTTCTCTATTTTTTTTATGTTGCATACAAAGCTGACAATGGCTCGCAATTTTCACCGCACAGCCGCTGCGAGTTGTTTCTTTAGCTGCAGCCTGCGCCGGTCTTTATGCGCGCCCCTTCAACAAACTGAATCCTGTTGCAAAAGGCAGCAACTCGACCATGTATACAAATTATGCCAATGTGCCTTGGCTTGTAATTGCTGTTTCTGTTGCTGTTGCTGTTGTTGTTGTTGTTGGTGGTGTTATTGTTGCAGCTGCCGGAAATGAGCCGTTTGCCTGAAGTGTAAACTGGGTTAAGACTAATTGGCGTGTTGGGCCATTGTTTAAGTGAAGTTTGCACTGCGACGCGTCTCTAACTGGAAATTAAAGTAAATGAAATGCAGTTCGGGGTGCACTTAACTAAGGCTTAACATTTAACACACACACATAAAGACACACACGCACACACACACACACGCACGCACACTCGCAGTCTCACTACAATACAAGGCACAACACTTAGAGAGAGACAGAGTGGGTGGTGGGTGGGTGTAGAAAAAGAGAGAGAGAGAGAGGAACAACAACAATAAACAGTTGCTAAATGCGACACTAAAAAAACACTAATTAAACATCCAATTGGAATAAAATGCAGTACTATTCCAAAAAGAACGGTTGCTTGTTGTTGTAGTTGATGTTGATGTTGTTGTTGATGTTGTTGTTGATGTTGTTGTTGTTGTGCTGATTGATGATGTTATAATTGTTGTTGCGGTTGTCGATGTCGTTTTGGTTGTTGCTGTTGCTGTTGCTGTCGCAAAACTGATTGCAGCACTCTCAAACGAATAGTTGCCGCACAAATCGATGACTGAATGAGTTGTACGTTTCGTACGGATACAAGGATTTTGTGTTTCAAGGTAGAAGTAGTAGTTGTCGTGTGGATAGGGTTTGTAAAAGTGATGGTTGTGGTGCTGTTTTTCTTGTTGTTGTTGTTGTTGTTGCTGTTGCTGTTGTTGCTGTTGTTGATGTTGTTGGCTGAATGTGACGTAATTACTTTCTGGCAATGATATGGAGCGATGCTGCTGCTGCTGCGATGACCGCTGCTGTCTTAGCCGTCCAAAGCCCGACAATGGCCGAAATCCAGCAAACAAACGACGTCGTACTCCGGGATCATTTTGCAGATAGCTGCAAGACGGCGGCTGCTGTGCTGGTTGCTGCTGTTGTTGCTGCAGTGCCTGATATGCTGGAGATGCCTGTTGCACCTGCTGTTGCTGCTGCTGCTGTTGCTGCTGCTGCAGCTGGAGTTGCTGTTGCTGCAGAAATGAGGTTGTTGCTGCTGTGGCTTGTAGCTGCTGTTGTTGTTGCTGCAGTGCGCTGGTTGTGTAGTAGTTAATGCCAAAGCCGCTGCTGATGTAAGCCGAGGTGGACATGTTGCTGACGGGCGCATAGGGCACGCCATAGCGTTGATCTTTGTCGTAGTCGTCGTCGTTGTTGTCGTGGTGATGTTTTTGATATATATATTTTTTTTTTACATTTTGTGGTTTATTGGGTATTTTTTTTTATGGCAGGAGGGGCAACAAATGACACGAGAAAACATTTTGGTGTGTGTTAATTTCGAATTGTTGCACAATCAATAAATTAAGAGTCATTTGTCAGTGTGTGTGAGGGTCAGCTTATCATAATTTATGTATTTCACCTATTTAGATCAGCGCAGACTAATCTCAGTTAAATTGGGCAAGCCAGTCAATTAGCCAATTAACCAGGCTGCCGCAATAAGCCATAAAATATTGTTCGGCCGCACAAAGAGCAAATAGACTTGCCAGCCAATTTGGCAGCCGGAATGACAAAGACAAAGGTTACAATGGCAACAAGCAACACCATTAAACACACACACGCGCACACACACACACACGCACACACACACGCACGCAGACACACTTTTACTAATTGGAAATATGTTGTTGCCGTTGCGGTCGCAAGGGAAATGCAGTTGCAAGTGACGCAACGGGCGCTAATTATAAGGCCAAATGCTTTTGGCCTGGCCAATGCACTCGAGTGCGACTAAGTGTGCGACAGATTGCAAATAGTCAACGCCATTTAAACTGATCGCCCTCAGCGGAGGCAGGGTGTATATTACGTGTGTGTGGGTGTGTCTGTGTGTGAAAATTGTGTTGCCAGCTCGCTGCGTCAATTTTCAATTGAAAATCATTCTTGCATGGTTGCTTTTTGACATTGTAACGGTTCGTATATAAATATATATATATATATATAAATATATAAATATATATAAATATATATGCACTTATGCACACATTCAGTACGAGTAGAGCTAATATAAATACCCTACAGAATGTCAATTAAAAGTTGAATGAAAATAAAAATTATTAAAATTTTTTACATTTGCTTTTCAATGATTATATTAATAAAAATTCCTTTTCAAATATTTCACTGATTTTAATTCAATTTATTAGTATATATCAACTGCAGCGTATCACGTTCAGCACTATTCAATTGTTATTTGGGTCACCATAATAGATAGAAGGAGTTAAATTGTTCCAGAGCAAGCAGAAGCTTGCAACAGATTCTCATAGCCGACACTCTTGGGAAACACACGTACACACCCTCCCACACACACACACACACACGCGCACTTACACACAAATAAATTTGCAAAAGATGTCCAAAAGTCAAATACATATTTAATCAGTGACCTATTTTATACTCGAGCACTCGTTTTCAAGCTGAAACATTATGCTTTTATCGATATTATTTATTCATGTTCGTTATTTTATGTGTGTATGGGTGTGTTATTAAATGAAGATATATATCATATGAGTAGCATAAAACGAATACATTAAACTAAATACAGAATATTGGTTAAGCATTAGGATATTTTGCTAATTAAATGCTGTTGCTAATCGCTAGTTAAAAGTAACTAAGCTAAAAACTACGATTTGGCAAGTAGCTAGTAGAGAAAAGCAGAAATTTCTTTTATTTTTGCAATAAAATGTATCTAAAAGTTATACACAAAATGCATAGCTACGTTGCGCAAGTGTGTGAGATTATATATATGTATGTGTGTGCCTGTGGGTGGGAGTGTGTGTGGGGTCTTTGTGTCTATTGGCCAAAATCGAAATCCAAAGGCGAAGCAACGGGGCGTATGCGTAAAATATCTTACGTATCAGAATGAGAATTGAATTTGATGTAGTAAATATGTAGCTAAATGTATATGTTGTGTGTGTTTGTGTGTGTGTTTGTGTGTGTTTGTTTGTGTGTGTAAAGGTTATTGGGATGCGCTACTTTGGCTTTTATACAAGTGCAGTAACAGCATTTAGCAGATTTGTGGGTGATTAAAGAGTATTTAATGGCTTACACTCACATTATTTGGGTGTACATGTGTGTGTGTGGGAGTGTGTGATGAAGAATATCAAATATGTATTGGTAACTGCTTTTATAGCTAACAAGAACACAGAGGTGTGTGTGTGTGTGTGTAAGTGAGTGTGTGAGTGAGTGTATTGAGTTACAATACTTTCAACTTTGCTTTTGAGATTGATTTACTTGAGGTTTTTGTAATTTTGGAGTTCAACGAAATGAAATGATGAATTGTGGGTTGAATTGATTGATGAACTCTTAGTAACAGAGCAGAGGAGAAGGCGGATGACAGACAGAGGCAGAGAGCAAAGGGTAATTGAGATTAAATCACAGCTACAAACCATAAAAATGTTCAAAGTAACTGCACACAATTAAAAATAAAAAAAAAAAAAAAAGAGATAAACCAACAGGAAAAGAATGCAAGAAACAGATTTTATGAAATTATGAGCAGATTTTTAGAGAGAGAGAGAGAGAGAGAGAAAGAGAGAGAGACAACAAGCTACTTTGTTGTAATTATTTTGTTCTGTTTCATTTCATTTTTGCGGACCTGAACTACTAGATATATCTTGTGGGGGCACCGGCAGACCGCCGCGCTGTTGCTGCAGCTCCTGTTGTTGCAGCTGCACACCCAAAATGGGCATGGCCACCGGTGGGGGTCGCACCCCGCGGCCGGCACGCACCGCAGCCGCCTGCGCCACCGATGCCAGGCTGCGCTGGTGGTGTGATTGCTGCTGTTGCTGCTGCTGTTGTTGCTGTTGCTGTTGCTGCTGATGCGCTGGCTCCTGCACGACAGGCTCTGGCACATTGACGATGGGTATGTCGGGGGCGACGGGCAGCCGTTCGATGGCGATGGCCATCGGTTGCTGTGGCAATGCTGCGCTCGGAGCGCTCGCTCCAATTCCAGCTCCAAGTGCAGCTCCAACGCTGCCGTCCAACGTTTTGCTCGGCACGTGAACGGTTTTGTCGACGGCTGGAATATGCCCGGATTTGAGTTCGCCGGCTTGTTTCAGCACACGATAAATTTGATCGATTTCGGTAATTTCTTTTTGTGGGTGCCGTAATATTTAATTTGATAATTTGCCGGGTTTTTCATTTTTTTTTTTTTTTTTTTTGGTTGTGGTTGTGGACGTGGGCGTGGTGGTGGCCAGTTGTGGTTCGGTTCAATTTCGATACAATTTTTTCGATTTTGATGATGTGCATTCAAGTGCATTAGTTAAATTTTGGCAAATGGTTGGATCGATTTGATATTTGATGGGTTTTAATACATTTTCATGGAATTTAAAGGGAGGGGGGAACTTTTCTTTTTTTGGGTTTATGAATGCAATATTCTTATATTCTGCAGGGGGCCATGTGTAGGTGTTGGTGCGAACGTGAGTTGCTTCGCTAACGTATTGAATAACATACTTGAGTTGACTTTAGTTAACTTCGCTTAGTTGCATTGACCGCCTCTTCGAGCGCTCAAGTTGGGGTTTATCATGTTTTGAATGTGTTTGTTTATTTGTGTGTGGTGTATGAGAAAAGAATTAACGACATAATTTTGGGTTTACACTAGTTGAGCGACATTTAAATGGGACCAAACGCTAAATGTGTGTCGACAGTTTACCCAATTCTTACAGAACCCAAAAACGATAGATGTGTTTGTGTACGAAATGCGAAACGATAACTAGTGAAGTATTTGATTTTGGGTTTTCTGACCAATGATAATTTGTTATTGTTATGGCAATAAGATATACTTAATGACAGCTCTATTACATGCTCCACTACGCAATCTTATTGTTGTTATACTTTGGTATTAGTCAAATTTTCAAATAAATCGATAGTTCAATATGTGATATTTTTTGCATACTTCGATTAATCGAAATTCAATAATCTCTTTGTTGTTGTGATATATATTTGTACCCTGAGTAACATGTGACTGAGTTTGAAAATCTCGCTGTTTCGTGTATGTTGAACTGGAGTGTAGTTTTGCTGAGCTTTGTTGAATATTATAAAGAGGTATATGTAAATTGATTTGTTCATTCTTGTCTCGCTAATTAGGTGAGTCAAAGCGCAACAATCAATCATTGCATTAACCTATTAAGAAACTATAAAATCGAAACCACAAATTATTTTCAACAAAATGAATTGAAAACATAATTTAAAATGAAGATTAAATTGAAGCGCATGGCAATTGAGTATCTTTGCGCATACAATATAAGTATGATAAATACTATATAGAGCAATACATTCGGTACCTAGTTGCGCAATGCGATTGATGAAGGGCGTCTTTTGACGGAATTTCGAATTGGGCACATTCAACAGATTTGCGCTTTGATTTTGTTCATCGGCTGTGGTTTGCCCACATTGGGGGCTAACGGACTCCTGTGGCGATGCTTCATGGGTTTATATATTGTATTTTGTGTTTGTTTTTTTTTTTTTTGTTTTTGTGGGGGAAGAGGATTTTTAAGTTGATATTTATTGAGTGGTCAAACTACAATTTGTTTTGTTTTTATTTAGATGGCCAGTTACACAGTTCGAGATACTTGCAGGCAATGATATAAATAGCATATGTAAAGTAAATTAAATATTTTATGTGATTTCAATACGGATATGCCAAGCCAAAGACTACAGAGTTGCCAGGCAATGCACTGTCTTTATATCTATATATATATATATAGTTTGAGACTATAATAAACCATTTTTGAGTAACTCAGAATTTTGAAAACTTTCCAAGAAGGTATTTGGCTATCTGAAGCTATTTTAAATATGCTGCTTGTTCATTACAATTCTTTAATTTGAAAACACTTGCGTCTATCTCGAGCTGTGTACTTGGCTCAATCATTTAATATAATAACAGCGCCATAACTTTAACTGGCCCCCCCAAAAAAATGCATATGTCCACAATATTTAATAAAATATGTAAACTTGGTACAATTGAATGAATGAACGAGGAAAAGCCCTCGTTGCAAACACAAATTTTGAAGTTCACACAAATTTTATAAAACGAAACATTTGACAACCAAAGTGAAAACCAGAAAAATGCAACAAAAATTGAAGTATATATGTAGTAAAGGTTTTTATTGAATTTTTTTTGCGAATTGTTGCAGAAATCCGAAATGACGCAATCAGTTTGTCCCATGAGTGACATAAATCCATTGTGATATCAAATGGTTGCCCACAAGCCAACAAAACAATCAATTCAACATACGCACATAGGACAAGGATGCGCTGTTGTTCAATTTGACAACATTTGGTTGCTGATTTTTACTGAACATGTCGTCTTCTGGCACTGGTTATGGGTACAGTTCTCGTTCTGGTTCTGGTTCTGGTACTGTTTGTGGTCTGGACGTGGTCGTGCAATCGGTTGAAAATAACCAGGTAATGGGCTACCTGACACTTGTGTAGGTGGGTCACGAAATGCACAATTTATGGTATCCGGTTGACAGGAACCATTCTGACCGGGACTTGGGCAACAACATCGAACGGTGTTTGACCAGGCCATGCAAATGCATAGTCGACAACTTGCAGTTCAGACCAATCAAAATCAAACACTCAACAAAACACAAACAAGCAAAACTAAGGTAAAAGAAAAGACAAAGAAAACAGAAAAAAAAAAAAACGTAGAAACGAGAAAATCAATTCAATTTTGAGCATAAACACCCAAGGGTTGGCTGGCTCCTGCTTGTTATCTTATGTGTAGTTAGAAGGCACTAAAAGCCCATGATGCCTATGGGGCAAGTCGTTAATATACAAGACAGGCAGGGCTGCTGCACGTAGCAAGCATATTGCAGAGCGTGTTATTATTGTTAATGGGTTAAAGAGGGGCGGGGCGGGCGGGCGGTTGGCGGGGAGTTTAGTTTTGTTGGCGCGTGATGAGCTCGACAGAGAGAGAGAGAAAGAGAGACAGAGAACGCAGTTGGAGTCATGCGTGGAAAATACTCACTTTCTTCCTCGATATCAACACGATTCTCCAGCTCCGAGGTGCTCTTCTGGCGACGCAAAAGCTTCTGTTTGGGCTGGCAGCGGGGCAAATTTGGAGCACAGTCTCCATGGGCGTTCAGCTTGCAAATGCGACAACGCAGGCCCTGACGTGTGTGGCCTGCAAGAGGCGACAAATAAGCAAAAGATGGATGCCATTTAAGGACAACATTCTCAAAAAGGTGGGCAATTTGAATACGCGCCTCTCAAAATTTGCGAGCAGACATCACAAGCCGTTATCTTCTTGTACGTGTACTCCTGCAGGTGATGGCTGCCATCCAGATTGGGGCGCAGCGACTCCGATGGGGCATTCGAGGCACCATTACGCCTGTGAAGAGTTCAATTGATATTGTATCAGTATAAGCAATTTCAGTCTAACCACACACACACACACACGCACGCACACACATACTCAAATGATATGCATTTCAAAGACAACTCAATTTAATAAAATCCAATCAAATCGAATCCACAAATCTGTGTTAAATGTTGCGCTTTTGCCTCGACTAGACGAGTAAATGTAATTATTGTGTCAACCACAAAATGCAAATATTATTATAAACATATTTACATACATATTTACACAGCTGGAACATATTGAAGTGTAAATTTGCATTTTGTAGATAAATTGTGCGACCACAACAACTGTGGCTTTTGTTACATTATTATGCCAAAAAAATATGGACAATGACAGTGGCAAACAATGGCAACGCACAATGCCAAATGAACATTAATCAAAGTCCCTTGTTTGAGGATACATAAAGTGGCCTCTCACACAAAATAAGCATGTATGGAAATGTTATTAAATATTTAGCTACTCAACAAACAAGCATAAAATATCAGAACCTTTATTTGAATGACATTAAACAGAAACATTTTTTAGATTTAAATTGTGATTTAAATATGACAGTTTGTTCAAATTACGTTTGGCAGTGGGAAGTTCCATTCCATTATGACCAACAACTTAATTAAGAGTGTTGAAGCTTCAACAAAACTTGCTCTGCTGTGAATCATCATTAATAGAAATACAGGAAATACTCAATTGAAAAATATACTCGAATTTTTGTAAGAAAAGCGTTTCGGGTCTCTCAATAATTTGATATTATATTTATATGCATAGCTTTTGTCCCCGAATATAACCAATTTGTTGTTTTTATGCTGCTAGGCTTTTACTTGCTGGCCTTGTTTTATTTACCAGAAAAACATACAGCCAAATGGTTGAACAGAAAGAAAGACATTCAGACAGACGCTGGAACATACACATATATAAATACATATAAAGAGACAATACGCCAGACAATGCTGCAATTGTTCACAGTAGGCGGTCGAGAGGGCTATAACAGGAGACCAGGCTGTGGACCAGAGCCAAGCACTGGGCCAACAGGCAGGCCGAGTGGTAATGGATGTGGGCCAACTCTCGACGCTGATTGTTTGTAAGTGGCTTATATTGCGCACAAACAAACAATTCAGCACAGTTCAGCACGTTGGCTTATAAAGTTGTAACAAACGTGTAAAATATACAAATTTCTGTATGGTTGTTTATCCTATCAACTTAAGTTAAGTAATTACCAACATGGCATGTTATTTATAGTGTGCGTAAAGCAAAAGCGCAACGTTTACCAACAATTTCTCAATTAACACTTGTAGTTGTACTATTTTTGAAAAAAATAAAACATTAAGTAAATGTTGCTATCGCCTGTGATAAATCTTTAAAATTATTACATTTAAATTGTTCGCCTAGCTAAAAGTAATTATCATCTTTAGCAATGCGTTGTAAAAATAAATGTTTTTAATGTTTTCGCAAGCATACAAAAGTATTGATAAATTCCGATATCTACAAACAATATGGGTTTTCATATTTATGGTATTTGAATTCAGTTTGTTTGCACAGTTTGCCCATTCACAATGCAAACCAATTTTATTAAATAAAAAAACATTCAGATTTGGAAGATCAATACTAAGACAGTTTAGCGAAAAACCAAAACGAAATTAAGATTTAAGACTATGGCAAGCCGTAAAATAATATGATAATTTGAGTAGTCTCCCTACTCAAATAAAATAATGTGTTTAGGTTATAAACTTAACTTAATTTTAACTCCATTACCTATCAATATATATAATAATGGGTACATTTTTGAAAAAGCAAAATACTTGACTACTTTCTTAAAAATTGTTCCCTAAGCTCATAAAATAATATGCTATTTGACGGCACTCAAATGGCTAATCCAATTGAATCCAATCAATGCAATTTCACATACATAGAATCATAAATATTATATTTAAGTATAGATTAATAAACAACTAATTATGATTTGTAAGACTGTTTTACTTTCATTTACATACATAAATAGTTAGTTTTATACGTTTACAGGGTACACTAACAACTAAGTGTATATATATAGAGTTATACATCGTGATTTAATGTACATGGGATGGTTCTTTTTAATTAGAGTAACGAATTGGGTTTTGGTGTATTAGCAAAATGCATTTTGGCAATAGCTGTTTGTGTGAACATAAAAAATGGGCCATAAAATTAATTATACATTTTTCATTAATGCGCAGAACAGAACAGAAAGTTTCATCAAATCTCGAAACAACAACAACAACAACAAAATATATTTTGTGGCTCCAGAAAAAAAAAGGGAGTTGGCCAACAGCGTTTCCTGTTGGCGTGGCTAAGCTGAGCGTATAAGTAATTTCGAGCGCAATGCAAAAACTTTGGCAATATAACAAAAGTTTAACTGTGATTTTTTTTGTCACGCTTGTAAATGTTTATATTAATTCTTCTTTTTCCCATTGCACTGATGAATAAGCTGATATTTTTTTTTAAATGTGAGGTTGCAATGAATATTGCAAAATGTGTCGCAGTCGCTTTTGGCCATAATTCCGTTCAAGCTGACGGGTTATCACTAAGCTAACTCTCTTTCTGTCTCTCTCTCTCTCTCTCTATCTCAGAGAATTGTAGTCTGCTCTATCTTCTCGCTCTATAAGCCGAAAAGATTTTCGATTTATCATCGTTTGCAGCACAAGCTGTCGGCACGGTATTAAGTATTTTTGTCGAATGCTATCAAACAACAACGAAAACCAAAAAAAAAAAAAAAAATGTTGAAAAAATAGGCAACGGGCCAATGGGAATGCCATAAACGGCAGCCAATTCGTATGCGAATACGGGATGCGGATGCGGATGCGGATTAAAGTGGCCAGTGCATTGCCAATGCCAATGCAATTTTTCTCCAAGCATTTCTATGGATGTACGTATTTTTGTATGTTGGTGTGTGGGTATCTATGGCGATTCTCCAAAATTTATGGCCTGCAATTTTTCACATATTTTCCAATGCTTCAACCGGCTCCAAGTTGAATTTACTGGCCCAAAGTGAAAGTTCTGCAGACACATGTGCACTAACTGGGAGCACTACCAGCGAGCTGCACACAGAGCCAAGTTAGTTTGAGCCCACATTGTGTTGCCAGGCTTGCTTATTGAAAATCTAAGCAAAGAGGTCAAGAGCCGAGTACTTTATGCATTTATAAAATGACGAGATTTTGATAAGATGCCTGGGGATGTTTTGGTTGTGTTGTTGCTTACAGCATTTATATTTATTTTTTATAGTGTATTCTATTGTTTTATTGTTATTTTTCAGTTTTAATTGATTTTTTGACGGCTGTGATTGATGGTCAGACCATCAGGCCCAGGCGCAGGTGCAATTTATGGGTTATGCTCGAAAAATAATATTTAATAAATGAGAAATATGTATACAAAAAATAACAAGAAATACTCTTGAAAAAGCTGTTGTGCAGTTTTTGCTTTTTATTTTATGTTTTTGGAATTTTGAGAGTTTTTTTTAGTTTGTACATTTGTCGGATTGTTGTTTAATTTTTCGGGTAGCTGCTAATTCTACATTTGCGTGCAACATTTACAGCAATATTATGTTGTTTATTAAGCGCTAAGAAAGCAAAATATTTAATTTAATTAAATTTGTAATAAAATTTTTTTTTTGTTTGTGTACCATTTTATTAGAAACATAAAAATGTTGCTTGATTAATTTTGGTTACCTCAAGGTCAGAACAGTTGATACAGCGTGGTACATTTGATTTTGACGGGGTTGTTGGCTGATTGTAACGATTTGATTATATCATATATGCAGAATTTTTGTTCGAGTATTTGGTAAACGAATATTGGTTAATTCGTATTTTCGGCCATAAATGAAAATTATTTTAATGTTTTTTTTTTTTTTTTTGAACGAAATGTTATAAGTTGTTATATAGAGAAAAGTGTAGAGAATATTAGTAAATGCAGCATGTTAACTAGTCTAACTTAAATTAAATGCGATATTATGCCGCAAGGATTGCTTAAATTTATCTTATTAATGTATTAAACTAGAGATACAGTTGAGAACAACAAAATGCAACAGAAATGTTCATGGATAACCAGCTGAAGCACGGCTTACCTTTTTTTCCAACCTGATTAAATTACTTAACATAAATAGGAGAGAATGCGGCAGATGCAGAAATTGCACAATTTGAATTGTTGCATAAATGGCGAAAATATTTCAAAAAGGTTTTCGCTATTTCATTTTGACAGACATTTTGGCTTCGTGATGGCAAAATGCTCGCGGCTTTTAGTCAAATTAAAGTACGGGGCGTGTGGGGTGTTCTTTGGGGGGGTAAAGGTTTTTGGGCATGTGAATACTTTGCCGAGCTTCACTTTGTATCTATGCAGTTAGAGCATTTTCCGACGATTTTCTGCCTATTTTCCGTGCAGTTGTTTACTTGCTTATTTTGTTGGTCTCGAACTGTAACTGTATTTCGCGTTAGTTCACATTTTGACTTACGTATAATTCACAGACCTAGTTATATAGTTATATATATATACAAGCTATGGTAGTTGTTGTTCTAAGAGGGGGTGTGGGGGTGGGGAGGGGGAGGTGTGTGGCAACTTACCTATCTGCTTGTGTTGCTGAACCAGAACCCACCGGCTTTAGGCTCTTAAATGCTTTCAGCCACTTTGTTTTCATCGATGGCGCTGTGGCAGCCGAGAATTTGCGTTCGTTGCGCGGCGAAGTTGGCTCAACTTTGCTAACGAATAACTCCTTCTGCGATTTGGCAATCGAATTGGAAAGAGAGAGAACGAGATAGAGAGAGAGAGAGAGCTTGATTAGTGATATGGTAAATACAATATAAGCAAAGTCAAAGCTGCCTACTGGCAACCAATTTGCACTTAAACGTCTCACGTTGCAGTTTAATTAAAGCCATTAGCAAGCACAACAACCACACTCACATGCTGATAGAATCACACACACCCACACACCCACACACTCACACGCTACAAGCTCGTTATGGTATAATTACATGCATACGAGTTGTATTTAGGCGCAAATGTTAAATATTTAACTGAATATCTGATGTTTGGTTATTTTGAAAAGCACCCTTACAACTCGACGGCGGTTTGTGCTCTGGTTTCGTGCTAAATAAAGCTATTTTAATTAATAATCAACACTTTGCAAAATACCACAAAATGTAATTGTGTCGCATATACACACAGCCACACACACACACACACAGACAGATAGTACTTTGTGACTTTTGTGATAATTAAAACCACGTGTGACATTTGGTTACCGTTTTGTTTTTGTTATTCCATCTGCCAAATAATCGCCATAATCACAGTCTGCACTGCTTAAGTGGTTTAGCAATAAAAATGCATAAATATCCCATTATGCGGCACTTTTATTGCCACATGAAATTTCGTGTAAGTGCATTACATTAATTTGATGCTGACCAACTTTATAAGCTGGCAAATACCATGGGCAGAGTGCTTATGCTATAACTAATGGTAAACTTTAAGACTCGAGTGCAACTTGTAGTTACTTTTAGTATACGAATCACAAAATGAAATATGAAAATCCATAAGGCTTACTTGAATTCATGATTCAACTCAACTTGCAATTGATAGTCAAAATAGCCGCACATGAAAACTTTCAGAATACGAATTCATTTAATATGACTTCTCCATATTTATGTTTAATAATTAAGAGATTTAATGAGATGAAATGTTTATTTAAGTCATTTTCACAGCTCAAGAATATTAAATGAAATCTATTTACATTAATCTCAGCTGACTGCACCCATTTGAAATCAGATGCATTGCAAAGGGAATACAAGTTTTAGCTGTCACTGTCAGCTTGAGCCTTAAACCAGCTGCATAGATTATTTGCTGGGCTGGGCTGAAGTAAATGATATTGACTTGTGTTTCCAGTCTGGAGACAGGCGGTTAGTCCTGTCACAACAGTAGCACGAACAGACCCAAAAAATTTCGGCACTCTCACAATTGCTGCAGTCATAATGCAACGAGGCGCGTGCACTTTTTGTTGTCAGTCGCTTGACTTTGGTATTGTTGTTGTTATTGCTGGTGTTTGCTTTTGATGTGCGGCTCGAGCACTATTTTCAACATGGGGCAGAGTGGAGGAAGGGCAGAGAGTCGATACGATATGGAGGGGCGTGACAGCGGATTGGCAACTAGGCATGAGCGCGTCGTCCTCGTCGTCCTGACAGCAGGATATTAAGGTTGTCATGTGTCCATATGCGAGTCGTATATATATATAAATATAGGGCTCATATATCAATATCAATGCAATCAATGCACGCGACTATTAGCCACCGGTTTAATGGCAATGACAGTAGCGGAAAGAGCATATTTACTGCGTTTAATGTGTTTAATTGACTTACAGTAATTAAAAATTAATTTCGCGGTAAATGACAAAGCGGCGACGTCAGCAATAATTCAATACTTAATTAAACTATGCAAAGTGCAGTCGGAATTAAGTGAAGATTACATTATGCAAAAGCCAAAAACTAAAGCGGTCTTTAAAGTCACACACAGAAACACATCATGGGAATAAAGACAAATAGGAGACTTATGACAGGCCAAGATAAGAAGTCGCTTTGCCTGATGTTGAGAGCCAGCATCACTGGCAGCAGCATCAGTAAGTGTGTGTGTGTGTGTGTGTGGGCGTGTGTGCGAGGGTTTGGCTCCCTGTAATGGACATGTGCCTGTCATGTTGCCTTTGTCAGTGTCGTTGGGCGTGTGGGCGTGTCCTGTGCCATAAATTTATGCATGCAGTGCATAAATTTCAAATTAAAAGGGAGACGCCGCGCATCCTGCCAGCGACAAGTACACGTTTTGACACTTTACAACACTGGTGGGCTGTCCTAGTGTCACCAACTACGCCAGCTTTGCCAGCCAGGCAAACCGATACCCGCAGTCTCAAACTTGGCCGACTGCCTTAACGCCCGCTTGTTGTCGGTGCCAACTGCGAAGAGAGTGAGAGAGCCGCAGAGGACCAGGGTGGAATCGGTCCCTGATGTGGGCGTCAACGTCAGCGTCTCAGCAATCAGTGGCCATGTGTTTGAGGGTCCTTTGGCGAGCACAATGAAAGGAATCAAATGTTGTCTTTGGCCTGGCCCGTTGTCTTAAGTGCTTTCGAGCTCAACATCAGTTGCATATTATGCGCTCTAATTG
The DNA here is from genome assembly GCA_035043845.1 of Drosophila picticornis. Taxonomy (NCBI): domain Eukaryota; kingdom Metazoa; phylum Arthropoda; class Insecta; order Diptera; family Drosophilidae; genus Drosophila; species Drosophila picticornis. The sequence continues at coordinate 16,078,751 of JAWNMR010000493.1, forward strand.
ATTTCCCCGGAAACGCCCGGCGACAGGGAGTGGCCCACTGACCGGACCAAGTAGCCACTTGCAAATCAGTAAACCTTTTTCGCTGATTTTTCATTATGAGCGCAACTGCCATCTGCATCCTCTGGGGAGACTCTCACTCGCGCGCTGAATATCCCAACGAAAAATTTATGGCTGTCACAATTTTTAATTATGTTGCTTATACGCTTGGCATTGCGATATTGAAACCACAAAGGCATCATAAATTGCCCGGACTGACTGAAAACCCGCAGAGAACGAGAGATAAGTAAAAAAAGAAGGCAAGCAGACAACAAAAGGTGGCCCGGAAAGTGGTGAATGGCCGCAAATGCCAGACATTGGCCAGCAGCTCAAGTTTTTGGTCGAAACTAAAATTTGCTCATTAAGACCGCAACAAAAGGCACCGATCCTTTTTTTTTTTCTTTATAAGACAATTGTAACAAAGACAAATGCGTTCACTTCACCGTGTTGTGCTCTGCGCTTCATTTGGCCTTCCATTCGCTACTCTTTACCCTTGCCAATGAACTGATAGCGGTTGCAACAAACTGCGGTTGCTTATTATGAGTTCCAAATGCGATAGAGTTGATGGGGGTAATGGGGTTGTAGAAGGGGGTGTGTGCAGCACTTGTAATGAGCTAGTCGAGCGCGTGAATCTGCTGCTCGGTTATTTTATTGCCACTTTGATGAGCAGCTGCCAACAATTCTAACCTATATTTTTACAAATGCCGTTGCCGTTGCACATTTTGCAGCGCCTTTGTAATTTGCAAAAAAGAAAAGGAAAAAAATAAAACGAGGGGTTGGTTGGCAGTTTTGTTGTTACTGTTGCAGTTTGCAAGTTGCCGCTGAAAGTTGCATGCACTCAGTCATTAGTGAGCAAATGTGGCACGATATGTGCAGCGCTTACTTCATGGCTTTTAGAGCACCAACTAATTGCAGTCCTGCAGCAGTCAAAGCAAAACTAGAAGCAGAAGCAGCAGCCAGCTCCGTGCTCAGTGAGCGACATGTGAGTGCCGTGCAAATACGCTTAAGACAATTTAGTAAATATGAAGCCCGAGGCACTGGCAGAAGGGGTAGTTGCTGCGGGGGCTGGTTGGTGCCCAAACAAACATTTCCGTAAATTACACGCATTTGTCAAAACGAAACAATGCGCAAAGTGTTTATTTGTTTTAGTGAGTGCTTTTGAGCGCAAAAATGACTCAACACAAAAACTGCAGTTAGAATGCAGACAGACACAACAACGCCCCAACCAGCCCTTCTTGTGGGTGTCTGTCTGTCTGTCTGTCTGTCTTTCTGTTATATAGTGAAAATGTAGCAACTTCTAATGGGTTTGCTTGTTGCTGAGATCATTGTTGTTGTTGCTGTTGTAGTCCCTGTTGCAGTCATGCGCGAAATGTAGAGCAGCGATTATGCAACCACATGCAATGACAATGCAGCATCGATCCGGGCTATAACCACACATATCCACACACTCACACACACACACACACACAGGCCGGGCGCACATTGCGCGCTCCACGTGGCGTATGTGCAATTTGTTATTTTCATTAACGCCTAAAAGCAGCAATTATTTTTTTCCCCTCCATTTCATAGTTAGATTTTTTCCTGCTCTTTCGGTTGTTTTGTGCTGTGTGCACCACTGAGCAATGCATTGAATTAAATAGCAGTTGTTGGACCGCACACATAACAAAGGCACAGAATGACCATGTGCAATGTACCTAATGACACTGGCTTAATTTTGACCAACTCCAGAGTTAATAAAGACGGTCAACAGCCATAAAATGCTATTATGCTGAGAGTAGAGCGAGAATTTAATGAACTTAAGCTCTTATGGGACTTTAGCTTAAAGTCCACAGTCAGCTTAAATGTGATTAAGCTGTGCACTTTTGCTTGATTTAGGCTGACATGAACTTTAATACTCCTTACCGTAAATTCTCGTAAGCTGTGAAAGAGTAGAATATTCAGAAATTCACAAACATTCAGTGCGTTTAGTTGTACATTGCATATGAAAATTTAAAATCCCAGAAAGTTAAGTGGCTTATAAAGTTGTTTGTCTACTACCCAAAACTTTGAGTGTTAGCCGTAGATTTTAAATATTGAACATTTAATAGCTGTACTGATTTTCGTGCGTATTGAAATATGTGCAGCAGCCAACTCAACAGTAGCTAGACCAGTTATTAAATAAACACTGCTCGAAGATATTTAAGCTATTACTTATGACTTCCACTTAGGTTTTCTTATTTCAAAATTAATTATAGCTTGTATTTATTATTACTAGTCTCGCTTTTGTTGCAGCAATTAATTGTATCACACATGATTTGACTTGCCTTTCACAGCTTAATTAAATATGCAAGTGCTTTTTTCAACTAGTGCCATTAGCTTTGAATCATGTGCTGCAAGATATAGTTGCTGCATTCAAGGACCACTTTTACTTAATACTGGTAAATATGTAGTGGCACATAAGAGGCTTGGACTAAAAAGCATGTACAAATTTATGGCCAGCAATTAAAGCTGCAGCAGCAGCAAGCCAACAAGGCAGGGGAGAAGTGAGTAGTAGTAAAGAAGCAATAGCAGCAACAGCAACACCAACAGCAACAGCAACACCAACAGGAGTAGCAGTAACAGTAGCAATAGCAACAGTAGCTGTAGCCCCAGTTGCCTGGCAGCCCAATGCTGATAAGTGCGCGTAATCGGCTCACGCTTAACGCCTTACGATGGCAGCAAGCAAAAGCGACTGCCAAAGGCAACGGGAATGGCAACTGTAACGGTACCGGGCTCGGCAGCCGGATACGGATACGGATGCGTAGCGGCGCCATTTGCATGGCTTGTTGGGGCTTTTATTTATTATTTGGCGCAGCTTTTTGGCGTAAGCAGGGGCGTGTACATTTTACTGCTGCGTGCCACAATTTCATGTCCATATGAAGCCGCCTTTTATTGTCCATGTTAGTGGGTTGGGCAGACGCAACTAACTGGCAGTCGTGCTAATGCACAGTTATGGCTTTCATTAGGCAGCATCAGTTGCGGGACACACACTCCACACATCTCCCCTCCCATTTCCCTGAGGAAAGTTGGTTAAACTGCGTAAAATGTCCAGGGCGCAAAAGAGAGCAGAGATAAAGGAAAAAAATCTTGACGTATAATGAGAATTTGACTGTTTGCGTCTTTGCATCCATGTGGATCGCTGCCATCTTTGCTCTGCTTTTTGGTCACCTGAAAACGTTGCGTGCTTTCAATTTTGTGTGTTTTGCTCCTTTTTTTGCAATTTGCAATTCTTTCTCTTTTTTTTTTTTTGTGTTCACTCGCTTGCATGCTTACTTTTTATTTTTATCGCATACAAAAATAAAGGCGAGTGGGTGGAGTGGGTGGAGTGGGGTGCATATGCTGCCGCTCAAGTTTTTACTTGTGTTTTATGGATTTTCTTCTTGCTGCCTGACATTCTACGTGACTGCCATCAATTTTCAGTGGCATTGCCGCTTCATTTTGCATACAGGTGAATGGTTGTCAGACAGCAATTTGTATGAGAGTGGATGTGTATGGGTTTGTGTGTGTGTGTGTGCGCGTGTGTGTGTGTGTGTGTGAGGTGTGTGTCTGTGTGGGAGGTGTGTCCTTGTGCCCTTAACTCGATTTGGAATTGGTTTAAAAAGGAACGTGTGCGACAACTGCTGATCAGCATACCTCAAATGGCATTGCATTTTCTGCTGCCAAACAAATTCTACTTTCAGCTGCTACTTTTCATGTCGCTGACACATTAAAATAATCTAGTAGGGTATATCAGACATTAATTTTTTAATAGTTTGTGAAAGGTAATTTTTTAACTCTTTTACATACATATACAATAAATACTCGATTGATTTTATAAGTGCAGCGATCTCAGCGCTTAATAGAATCTGGCTAGTGTGAATTGAATCTAGTTTAATATAAGTATTGATTTGAGTGACTATATGCATATTTTAATAATATATTAGCTAATCGGGCTTTCAACACTGTTTCCTTAAAGATTTTAATTATATTTAAATTCCTAAACCCTCATTAATTTCACTCATTCTAAGTTTGAATCTATCAGCTTTTGCTAAAATGGATAGCTTAGCAGCATAAATACTTTGAGGTATCTTCTAGTCGATCAAAACCCAACTCATCTTTTAACGTTTTCCTTATTTTTTGTCGGTTTTTATGTCGCTTTATTATTATTGCAAGTGTAAATGTGGAAAATTGTGTGCGTGTCCAACTTTATGTGACTTGGACTTCTGTGGGTGAATGTGTTGGAGGCGATGTGAATGCGTATGTGAATATTTATTGTCCTATTTCTACCCGTCCGTCCGTTTGTCTGCCTGGCAGGTGTTCCTTAACTCTGCTCTGCTCTGCCCTATGGTTCGGTTGAGAGCAAAAGCTGGCTCAGCAGTTGCAGCTGCAAATTGATTTTCAATAGCTGAGTGGTTTTTGATTCAATAAAATGACATACTCAGTTGACTCTCATCGAAGTAGAAGGGCACCCAGCTACGTGCTTTAGACTCGAGTGTGTGTGTGTGTCAGTTTGTGTGTGTGTCAGTTTGTGTGTGTGTGTTTTTGTGTATTTGTGTGTTTTTCCATGAATGTTTCCACAGTTTGTGGCAGTTCTTACAGATGCCTGCCGTTATTGGAATTTTGTTTTCGAATTGCGTACGCAACTCAATTCATACGAATCTAATTCAGCATGTTTGCCTAGCTATTTTTATGCACTGTAAAAAAAAGAAGGCGCATACTATAATTGATGGGCCTATAAATATAGACATACATTGATTGGTTTGCAACTGACTTCCTCAACTGCTCGATTGGCCTGGACTGGTCACTGGTCACTGGCTCTGTGATAAATGGTCGAGACTTGTATTTTACCCGTGTGACAGCTTAAAAGTAATTTATCAAACCTGTTTTTATTTTTTTTATTTTTTTTTTTTTACTGAACGGCCTAATCGAATTTCTGGCTAACTGACTTATCAATCAACTGACTGCGGCAGGCGCCCATAAGTAGGCAGCCACAAAAATTCAAATATGCAAAAAATGTTGAAGTGTGTGAGCCTTGGCAGAGGCTTAGCCAGCTAAACGCATGAAATTCTAATTAAAATGGAAGGCTCACACACAGGCATAAATACTCATTAAAGCCAAATACACACACAGCATGTGGAGAGTAGTTGCTATCTACTTAATTACTTGGGCTTGCATACGGGCGGCTTAGCTGTATATATCATTTAAAGTGCATATGTGCCACACAGCCACCTGGCCACCCGGCCACCCGGGCACCAGGCCACCAGCTCCCTGCTGATTAAGTCGACAACAGGCCAAACTCTGACAGTCGACCTGGTGCCGTGTGCGCTCTTCACATTCCCCATTCAGCATCCCAGGGTACTCCAGCCTCTGCCCGGCGGCATTTCACACGCAAACTTTTATTGCACTGACAAAATGCTTGCTGCGGTTTTTTCTTCGTTGCTTTACTTTGTGCAAATAAAATATATATGCATATAAATGCATGCATATGCAGCTGTTGGCCAGGGAAATGGAGCGGAAAATATGGTTTAGTACTAGTGGTATGGCTTGACGCTGCTTGAGCAGCTACCACACACACCACTGCCACTACCACTACCACTACCACTACAAACACCAAGAACAGCAGCAACAACAACAATAAATCATCTCGCACACTAACAGGAAATCACAATATTTCCGCAACTTAAATTGAAAACTGTCAATTGGCTTTGTGTGGCTGAGTGCCACATACAAAATATATATTTAGCTGCACGGCATTTTGGTCTCGCTCGTGCCTGGCGCATAGCTTCACTCTCCAAAATCGATGCACCCCCAACGCTGGGTAATACCCAAATATGCCTCGACCCATCGAAGGTTACACGAGGCGCGATAATTGATGTCAAATGCGAGCGACGTGTGCACAGCCAGTGCAGTCGTTAATCATGTAGGCCCAGGTATGAGCACGACTCAAATCGAACCCAATACCAACTTTATAGAACAGAACACACACACACACACACACACACACACACACACACACACACACACACACACACACACATACACGTATACGTGCATAATTAGCGTGGCACAAAAGAAAAAGAAGTCAGCTGCTGTCAGGGCAAACGCGCGCTCTGATTGAGTGCCGCAGATTAACAAATTTTAGCCCAAAAGGCAATAACAACAATAACAATAACAACAACAACAATAACAACAACAATAACAACAACTGTTCGCATTCATAGTTGCTCGTGCGCCAAAGCACAAAATACACTTGAGGCGAACAATTTAATTCGTTTCGTAAACAGCACACGAAACAGAAACGTGCAGCGTTGAACAAAAAAAAAAAAAAAAGAAGAAGAAGACAACCAGAAAAAACATATATCTTTGGTATGCCGAGTACAATATACCCTCACATTTCTATTTCCAGAATAACAACAGATTCTTCTTATGTGAGCTGAGCTGAGCTGAGCGAAAAACTCGAAGCTGGACCCGAAATCATATTTCTACCCATTGTTTCTACGACAAAAATAATTTTTTATAACTTACTGTAGCAGAACTAGTAATGCAATGCTGATCTGGATTATATATAATTTATGGGTCACATATTTCATGACAAAATGGTAATACCTGCTGCCAGAACATAAAAATGTGGTGATTTTGCTGGCACACCAGACTAAAGCCAAAGAGTCTGTATAAATACTTACAAGAGACTGAGAGAGACACCGGCAGAGACGGGGGAGAAGAGGGTTGAGCGGCAGGGGAAGGGGAAGTGAAATTCAGGCAGTCAGACAGGACATGACTGCACAGTGGCAAAGACCACTTCCTGTCAGGGGCCTAAGCCACGTTCGCAACGCCGCTCGACTGCCAGCCGCAACTAACAGTCAAAGTAAGGCTCACACACACACACACACACAAACACACACACATACACACTTACCGAATCGCACACTTAGTTAGTGAGCTTGGATAACGGTAGGATCGTTGACACCGACACATAGTCCTGCTCGAGGTGTCACTTTTGCTAACACGAAACTTTTAATGCCGCTGCGGGTCGCGGCCATAAAAGAATTCATTTGTCATTGTCAGCAGCCTGCGTCTGCTTGCCGCAAAAAAAAAAACAAAAATAAAATATAAATAAATTGTTATAAAAAATATAACACGCTTTAACCGACGGAATCGCTTAAGTGCTGCATGGCCAAAGTAAGCAAGTAAATTTCAGGATAGTAGCCTGAAAACTGCTGACTGCCAATTCTCTTAGGCGCTCATTAATATGCAATTGTATAGAAGAATATCAGCGCCGTATTCGAGCCAAGTGACTTGCCTACGGTTGCCAGCTGGCAGCAGCCACTTTTGCCACCTGGCCGTATCCAGCAACCCGTCGCATTCAATTATTTAAATTTTCATTAAAATTCTGGCAAGCAAAAAAAATCTCCTGCGAAATTTCATAAAGTGTTAAGGCCAAATTCTGTAACCAAGCAAAAGTATGGAAAAAGTGATGAAATATATTCGCACACAGCTAGAAACAAAAACGTGGTCAAGATTGCTGGAAATGCAAAGCTATGCGGAATTTATTAAAACGCCCCGCTCGAGGTTAAGAAATTGCTTTTTGCACAGAAAAATATAAATGCAAAAAAAAAGAAGAAAACACCAGGCAAGCTGTGAAAATGCCAAAGTTGAAATACCCTTGCAGATATATAAAATACATACAAAACAAACATATCTCCTACGGTTCTGTGGGACAAAAATTACATTTTTTACCTTCGCACTTATTTATGGTATGAAAAAACAGAGCTGTAAAGTATAAAATAAAATAAATTTTTAAAAAATTCGCTGAAAATAATTTAATTTAATTTAATAATACTCTCAAATACGAAATAGATGCCAAAGTCGTCCCAAAAAGCAAAATTTGCCGTAAATCATAGCATTAATAAATATGCGTTTTTGTTCCCTCTCAGGGAATAAGGCAGAATAAACAAAATTATATTACCCTCTGCATGGGTATAAAAAGAAAGAGATTCATATGTACATATTTATATAAAGCCGCCAGCTGCTAAATGGTTATATTTTGTGGTCAGCACAATTGCTGAGCTGTCAATGTATAAAATTGCATAAATGTGGCATTTTAAGATTGTTGTTTCTTTTTTTTTTTTTTTTTGGTTGTACAGCATATCAAAACATTTCAGTTTTTGATGGGCATGTTAAAGGTTCAGTCACTCAATATCACGATATAAGAAATATCCACCTAAGTCATAAAATGCTCGGGGCAAGCACAACTTTGGCAGACACCACACATCACTTAAATTGAAGGAGCCACGCAGACACGCTACGTATCCATAATAGTTTACATGATGCTAAATGAATACATATATGGCACAATGGAGCTGTAAAGTCTGTTGGCTGGCTGGCAGCCACTGCCAATAAGTCAGTTATAAATTTGATATAAAATTAAGCAAGTTGCGGCGCCACTGCATCCAGCAAGTCTACAAATTGCATGTCACGCCAGGAGGCAGGAGAACGCGAAGGCAGCGCAAGTTCTGTTCGCATATTGTGCTTGGCTCTTTGCTCCTGGTAATGGGCCAGGCCTTAGCAGCGACTGCAGCTTGTTAGCAGCGTGGAGCATCCTCCGAGAAGGCTGCCACATAACCAGTTCGTTTGAGCATCTCTGAAGGCACATAAAACTTTCTGAGTGTGTCTCTTTGCAAATAAGTTCTTGTCAAAATATGTAATGCATATATTTTGGGCATCGTTACGTTAAATTGCTTCATATAATTATGTAACAGCGTAGTCAAAGTAATATATATCGATTCAAGTCAAAAACAAAAATATTAAAGGAAGCACCTTGACTGCCTACTCTAAGATATTGGACAGCAAGCAGCGTGGCGAGTGTGTAGATTGCAGACTCGGGTTGCCTTTGAGCAGAGAAACCAAAAAGTTGACAAATAGTTTTCAAATACGTTCGTTTGATATATTTATGATGTGAGGCACGGCAAAGTTTGAGCTTAAATTATTGATTCAAGTTAAAAAAGTCACTAAGCAGTCTCTCAATTATAAATTTAATAGTTCAATAAAGTTATTGGTAAACTATAATGCTATAATGCTGCAATTTAATATGTGCCTAAGACCTGCTACAGTTCAACTATTGTTAGCACTACAAACTACAAAGTCGAACTTTAAACATAAAATTTTATTGACCTAAAATTGGTTTCTGGCGCAAACTTCAGATGAACAACAATATTAAAAATTGACTGCCAAGCTTTGTTGTTTGAAACTGTTGTTGTGAGATGTTGAGCAGTGTTTTGATGCATGTTTTCCAGCAAGTCAGTAATTAAAGTTTATTTCTGCGTAAATTGTTAATGTGATGCTGCCTTTGAGCGGCGACAAGACAGATAGAAGTGTATCCAATTGGCACTTTGTCAGTTGGTTGCCATGAAAACATCAATTGGTAATCAAATAGTTTTGCCATCGCATCCAAAGTTGTCTGGCTGCTTTAATTGCATATCTTAGCTGCGATGGTTGGCTTAGAAGACTACATAATTGACTGCCAGCTATGCCATTAAAAAGTAAGCTGATATTACGCGCTATGGCTGCAGGGAATCTGAACTCAGTGGGACGAGAAACGAGTAACGAGCAACGAGCATCTAGCAAAACCAGCTCAAACATTCAACTCCCCGACCAGCCACCCACACAGAGCAGTCAATTTTGGTAAGTGAAAGTGAGAATGAGAGTGTCAAATTTCCGCTTTCAGCAGCCATTTAGCAACTAGCAGCCAACACCAACATCCCCATTTCACCCACCACCCCCCTCCCACACCTCCCCCTTTGGCAGGCAAACACTCTCAACTAGGCAAACAGTTGTCAATTTCTAGCAGTGCAAATATTTTTTCGCCTTCGCCTTTTTCACTTGTCGGCCCGGCACTTATGTTGACTTGAGTTCTTTTCTTTTGATAATACAGCTGCCTATTGTGTCTGTTGTTGCTGTTGTTCATGTTGCGAGTGATATTAGAATTGCAATGAAAATGTGCCTCAAAGAAACATTGCAAGTAACTGGCGCACAAAAAGCAAAAATGGAACCTATGCCGCGAATGTGCAACTTAGAATTCAACAAAAAAGTCCAGCATTGTGGTCAGCATTTATGCTGGTTTTAACCCGTAGCAAGACAAAGCGAAAAAGAGAGAGTGTGTGTGTGTGAGCGAGAGAGAGAGAAATATGAAGAGAGGGAGAAAGTCGTATGTGTTCTGGTATGCTGTACAAATTACATTTTTGTCTCATGCAAATTGCGGTCTGCATATTTTGAGCGCAGTCCCGAAAAAGTATGCTACAATTTCTGTTCAAGCGTTGTCCACGAGTTTGGAGGGTAGTTGACAAAGAGAAAGAGAGAGAGATAGAGATAGCGATAGCGACAGAGTGCAGACATTAGCTGAGTGGGGCGAGTGAAGACGAGGCAGCATAACAGTTACTCAGGTATTGGTATTCAAAAGGCAAAAGGCACAGCTTCAAAAATGTTCTAGCAACAATGATACTTGGCCGCCCACTCGACTGCATGTTTGTAAACGTTGCTCAGGCACAAGGACCTCTTGCAAGAAAGCCAACAAAATGGCAACTGTGCTGTGTCCCCAGACACACATACATATACCCACACCCACACTTACATATGTGTGTATTCAGCAGTAGCTAGAGATAAGCGCATATAAAACAAGCTGAGTGGCTTGAGCCGCAAAACAAAAGCTACAAAATTCTGTTCAACGCACTCGACACGAAGCTTGTTCGTTGTGCCTATTCCCCAATGTGTGTGTGTGTGTGTGTGCGTGTGGGTGTGCGTTGGTGTATGTGTGTGGGTGTTTGCGTGTCATTTAGCAGAGCCTGCTCGGAAGCGCTGAGGTGCAACAAACAAGCTGAGGTCGAGCAGTGCAGGCAATGGCAGCACTGGCATCCAGTTACTGACAGCATATGTGCAAGGGAAAGAGCACCTTTTGTCTCACTTTTTGCTACAGGGTATTCTAATTATGTCATGTGATGTGTAACGCTAAATTGTATTCTTAAATTAAAACCAAAACAACCTAATTGAGTTATTGTAAACTTAAAGCTATCTTAGGAATTACAGATTAAAACTAAAGATTTTCAGTGAATTACTTTCTTTCACACTTAAAACTTATGTTGTGTCATTTTGTTTAAACTTATCAAAGTCTTGTTATAATTAAAGAAATACACAAGTCAGTGGTTCAAGTAAAAAATAAATATTCTCAAGATTTTACAGATTTCTAGCTACAAGCCTCGATGTAAGTTTCACAACGCTTATTTTCAATGTGAAAAGTATGTCGAGAAGAAATTTGTTATTCGGATATTTAGAATTATATAATAATAATGTAATTTTTATTATCATACAGCTGCAACAAGAGTATCTCAACTGCGGTAACCAAAAATATGGGGTTTATCTGCGATATCCGGCTTGGAGGATGTTTGCACTGATGCTTCGGCAGCTTCAACTGCTGCTGCTCTTGCTGCCATTGTGGCAAGCATGTTAAGTTGCGATTATAGGCTGTTAGTGGAAATGGCGATGACAGGCTGGCGCCCGACCAAAGCCCAGAATCAGGCTAACTGATGAGCAAGAGCCACAAGCGAACGACAGATTTGCATTCTCAATTGGTCCAATGAAGGACACGTGATAGACTGCCGCCAGCTGTCTATTGTTGGCTTTACTTCGGTTAAGGAGCAGATTGAACAACTCTCAGCGACTAGATATGTACAGGGCGAACGAGAGAGATTTGGTTAACGACCTGATTTCCTGATAACTGGAAATCGATGCAATTCAAAGCGAGCTCAACGCCAGATGGCAAAACTAATTAGCGGCTTATTTTCTTGGCCCTCAGAAAAGCTGTTTATTCACAATGTGGATCACAGAGTCAACTCATTTGATATGCATCATTTATAGCTGCTATTTGATTTCGAGTCTTTCATTAAATTTTCAATTTATTTACTGCCTTATTTCAGTCTGAGTTTCATTTGCTTTGGGTGCTGGTTGTGGCTGCTGTTGCTGCTGCAGTTGTCAACATAATCGCATTGAGCCGTCATTAGTGTGACATTAATTAAGTTAATCGCCTACGTTGGCAACTGTTCACATGTCCAATTGTTACACTTGTTGTTGTTCATTTCAGTGCGTGTCACAAGTACAAAATCGAAATCCAATTAAGTGCTGCCCTCTTAGCCCTAGGCCAACCAGTTGTGGCATGCCCCCGACAACCCTACCCCCCCTTCATTTGTCCATGCATAATTCAACGCCAAGTACAAACTGTACAAACAAATTACGCATCGCGCGTTCACTGGATGTTGGGCGTGATCCATTGAGACGGCCGCTCTATGAGTCAGCAGGTCTGTCCTAGCACCTGGCTTATGACTAAGCAACCAGCCAAATTCATCATTAATGCAAATGCTGTTAGGCATGCAAACATCATTTGGGCGGGGGAGCGTGCGGGACCCTATATATAAATGGGCCAACTTCTTGGCTTGAGAACAGTTTATGGCTTACTTAGTTGCGGGCGGGCGTGATGTTTAACAACTTAGCGGAGACAAACATATCGCATGCAAGGTCTTAAGTAATTAGCCACGTAATGTACACCCAAGCCCAAGAACATGTTATTTATGAGACTAGTACATATTTGAAGAGCGCGATGATGAAATGCGACGGGAGCTAATGGATGTTAAAGCTAGATTAATTGTGCGTATTACTCAGAGTTTAGTTAATCTCTCGAAATCTAATCAATAAGTAGACTCAAGTAAGTCTCTGATACTGACTGATCAGTCAATTGCATTTCATGTTTCAAATTAAAGATTGGAAGTCATCATTTAAAATCAGGTAGATTCAACTATAAACTCTGGAATTCAATAAATAAATTAATGAAACTTGGTTAAGAAAATAACCACATAAATTAGACAAGAATTTATGGACACCAGTGGAGAGCTTTGGAGAGAATTGATTTTCTTGATTTTGTACCAACTCTAAACATAAATAACTTGCATAAGCTTCGACACTGGTCTACATTTTGCTATTATGTTAATTCAGTTAAATGTGGCTCAATTTTCTATTCGCAGCACAAGGTCAATGATAAATTGATTGCCTTGGGCCAGCTGTGATTTATGTTCTATGCATAATATGTATACGCTTATTGCTACACTAAACTATTCAGTTGGCGTATTTGCAATTATTTTCCGGCCAATTTGCCTTGCTTGGCGTGAGCAGCGATAGAAAATCAATTGTGCGTAGAGAGAAAGTAATTGCATTTACTGCTTTATATCCTCCATTTGGCTTGACTGACCGCATGACGTATACGCACCGTATGCATATAACCTTTCCAAGAGCCAAGAGCCCAGTAATAAAGTCACGCCGAGCCTTAATGCTCATTATGAATACCTGAGCAGCCATGAAAGAAGCTGTCAGCAGCTGGCCATCTCACAAAAACTAGAGACCGGCCAAGAAAATGAATCCTTTTGTGGTTACATTATTCAATTACGGCCAGGTGCAAGTGAATGCTTTCATATTTTATATACACTGAATGCTGTCACAGTAGCTCAAATGCTCGCGCATAAACCAGTATGAAATCAATATGTGCACTTCTGCAGATGCAAGTACAGATACATATTCTGTTACAGATGCAGATACAGATACGGATGCACAGATGCAGATGCAGTGAATTGTGGTTGTGGCTGTCAACTGCTTGTTGTCCCTGCATTCAAAACAAGACGACTTGTACAGCCGAAGGTACAACTCAAGGTGCTATGAGCCACATGTACACGTCCCAAGCAGCCCGTAAAATTAATTATTTAATATATATATGTGAGTGTGGCAAGTCTGCAAGCCAAAAGATGATATTTAATATGTGTGGGTGGCAGTCCAAGTTGAAAACTAAGAAACTCCCAAGATGACTTTAAGCGGCAGTCATACAAAAAAAAAAAAGAAGGAGGAAAAACAAAAAAATCAGAAGACAGCAGGCAACTGAAGGCAAAGACAGCATCATGAATAAATTCGCTCATACATATGCATATTAAGAGGCGTGTGCAAACGTGTGTCTCAGTGTGTATGTGTGCACACAAAAGCATGCTACAAAAAAAGGAGAATAAGCAGAAGAAGAAGACGAAGAAGAGATGACAAGGCGTCGTCGTCTTTTTGCTGTCGCCAACGCTTAAGCGCAAACAAATCATGCGCCAGAAGACAATTGAAACTGCTAGTGTCTGTGTGTGTGTGTACTGCTGTGCTGTTGTGTGTGTGTGTGTGTGTGTGAGTGTGCGTGTCTATGTGTGAATCTGTGCTTTTAGCCAGGCCACATCGTTGTCGTTTGGTTGCTCTCCAAAGTGCACTCGAGCGTTAAGAAATGAAAATACTATTTAAGCCATTTTATCAACATAATCGTAAATCATTTTGTACTTTTCGCATAAAAGTTGTTGGGCAATAAAGGACCCAATTGTCTTCTGCATATAATTTGTTATTGGATTGCTCGCAGCCGAATTGTTCTACCCGTTCTCGCCGTCTGCCATTGCGGCATTGCCAGTGGGGTTAAAAGTACTGCGACGGCAGCTGCTTTGCTTTTAGTGTTGATTTTCTCGGGTTTTTCGCTGTCATGTATATTTTTAGCTCACACACAACCTGCCACCCCAACCCCAGTCTAGCAGAAGCTACAGCTACAGCTACAGCTACAGCTACCGCTTCTCTTTGTCATACATTTCACGCTCGAGAGCACACAATGGCCAAGCGAGTGGAGACCACATCATTATATATGAGCTATGCCGCACACGTACGCAATGCTACACTGCGAAAAATCAACAATTTCACAACTGACAGAAAACGAGATGCCCCAACCCCATCCACCCAACATTTTCACATGTTTCCAGCTAGTTTAAGCAACCAAAACATTTACATTAGGTTTCGCATTTGCAAATGAGATTCCAAAACTTAAGCGCTGCTGCTGCACTAATCTATTCTGTGTGATGAGTGGCACAGTTGAGCTTTGCATTAAGTTTAATTTTTTTCTCTGCTATTGAAGTTTTTTGAGCACATGAACTAATACAATTTAATTGTTATACATTTAAAAAAGTTTGCATAAGTTGAAATAGTTATGGGGATTCTTAAAGCTGAGTGAAAAGCAGGCACTTTTCTAAAATGCTTTCCTTGATTATTGTTTGCTCTTTTTTTGTAAAATAAATAAATCGATTGTTGGTTCCGATAAATTTCGAAACGCGTTTGGATTTCTCTTCAAATATTTCAGATATTCCTGGCGTATATTATGCCTATTTTGTTTGCTCAGTGTATGGAGCGGCAGAACAGCTGGAAGGAAGGGCAGCTGTAAGAGTCAGCAGTAACAACTGGAGCTGAAGCCGTAGCCATAATGGCAGTCAATGTGAGAGTTGTTGTTCTTGTGTATTGGTGTTGCTGTGTTGTTGCTTTGTTATGCGTTGTACTTGGTGTGCCTGCGGACTTATCGCCCACGCTAACACTTAGTGGCTTATCTATGAGTCTACAGTATTTTGGGGCAACATTGAAATATTTGTCTATAGCTCACAAATTGCAATTAAGGCCAAACACAACTTGGGGCATACATGCCCATAGTTCTGGCTTTGAATTCATAATAATATGCCATCAAATTGGCACGTGGCCTCCTGCACTGCATAATCATCCAATTAAAATTCCATACCAATAAATTTAACGCACGAGCCATTGAAAAACCATACCGACAACCATATCAAAGTAGAGCGGGACAGAAATATGGTAGAGAAAAGGCCAGTTGCCGCATGAAAAGCCAAATGTTTTCTTTGAAAATATTTGTGTTAACACCAACCACCTAATAACAGCAGCTGGGAGTTTTTGCCCATTACCATGGCACAACCTCTGCAAAGGTAGTTTTCAGTTGGCGCACAATGGGAATTTGCTGAGGCATGCAGCAATCAGCATTGATTGCAAATGTTTAACCATTTTCAGGGTTGCAAACCTGCTTAAAGAAACGCAATTAAGCAAAACGCAAAGAGGCAAAGATTTCAGTGTGTGGCATAAACCAAGCTAAAGTCATGACAGGCAAATTAATGCAGCTGTCGCCAGCAGAAAACAGACAAGCTGGCAAATGAACCAACTAAACTAAATGAACGACTTCAAGATGGCCTGTTGAGTTATATTTCTACAACTCATCTAATCGCAGCATAATTTACAATTACGAATTAGTTGAAAGAATTTAAATCTGAATTACAAGCGACTTCATTGTGATCAATGTGAATCAAGTCTATAAATAGAATAAATTCCATCAAATATCTTACAGATAAAAGTTAAGTTGATTTATGATGCCAAACTGTTATTAAGCTCCAACTTAATCAGCAGATCTATTTCAACCTTCAACGAGGACAAATCGGATGCGATGCTTATGAAGTTCGTTAGCACATTCGAAACAATAACGCTCTCTTCCCAGCCAATGTTAAACAGCTGCTTTTGTGCTAAGCTGCAGGGTATTTGGAAAAAAGAGAAATACTATAGAAAAAATGGCAAGATATTCTTTTGGCATTAAAAGCGATTTTACGCTCGCTTTCCATTAAAGTCAGCCACGTACTTGCCCATAAGATGGTTTACCCCAAGGCGCATTTGAGGCTTAAATGCTACACGCCCACGCACAAATACACGCACACAAACTAAACCACACACACACTCACACACACACATGAAAACACACACATTCAAGGGGGATATGTAAGCGGGTAAAACCTGCAAATATATAAAAGAAAACGCCACGTGCTGCGCGTTTTGTGCCAATGCTGCAAAACTTTTGGCCTTGTAACACTTGCACTTGTGCACACACGCACACACTCACACACACACAGAGAGACTTAGAGACCAGCGCACTCAAAGCATACACATACAGACACACATATTTATTGTATTTTCAACATGTGCTTCTTATGTGCATTCGAAAAGTGCGGCTCGAAGTGGAGCGCTCAATACAGTTGCAGCTTCAGTTTTCATCTCTCCAGTTTTCCAGCTTAGCTTCCGCTTATGGCTGCCAACTTTGCCGAATTTGCGGGCTTGTAACGATGCTTTAATTGAAACCGAAACGTGCCTTGCAGCTGCATCAGTTCTACGTGCCAAGTGATACGTAACAAACAAACTCAGTTCTACACCCAAGACTGCCTACGCTACTGTTGTGTACCTAATAACAACTACCAGCTGCCAGCAGCAGATGACAGCAAGTGAGTTGTGCTGCTAAATTTGCAATCAAGTTGTCCCAGCTGCTGGCAGCTAGTTGCAAAGATTAAATGATACGAAATCATTTTCGAATACATCAGTACTGCAAATTGATGGTTTTGCATTGGCAAAATGTAAAATTGCTTGTCAATGCGATACACGTGGCATCATTTAGCATTTACACTTTCCCACCAGTGCCACATCCCATCAGTAATGAGCGTAACAGAAGTTTAACCTTTTCTTCGCATTCGCCAAGATAACATTTTGTTGCATTTCAGCTGGCCATGTTGAGTAATTAATGCAAATGGTATGCAAAGCACAAGCGACAGCAGTAATCAAAATTCATGAGTCTGGGAATTGCACAATTTTTTTTGATGAAAACTCTATGCGTGTAATTTGGTCGCCTAATGTGCGCTGGACTGCATGTGGAAATATTGCTCGTTGACTTCCAAGTGGTTTTGTGTTGATTGCTTTGCATATGCATGACGTTTGTGGCGTATGTGGCGCACATCGCGTATGCGTGATCTCTCTATGAAAATCTTTGTGCCGCGAAGTATGCTATAGTTATTGACCACACAAATGCGGTTTGCAGTGGCAGCTGTGGGGCTTTTGCGTGATTTTCACTGTATGGAAAAAGAAAACTATGTTGAAAAGCCACAAATAAAATGGGAACCGACGGATTGTGTTGTGTATGCAATAAAAACTATGCAGACTAAAAGTTTTTTCTACAACTCAAATAGTGCACCCGTTCGCTCTGTGGCTGGGTGAATGAAAGACCACAAGCGAGCACACACACTCGCACACACACACACACACACACACCCACACCGTGCAAGAACAGTGATAATTAAAGTTTCGACAACAGCAGCACAAAAGTCACTCGAGCTTTATTACTTTGTGTCCTGCTGAGGCCGAACTGGCTGCGTTTTCTTTTACTGCATATTCAAACAACGTTGCTAGCAACACTTGTGTCTCCTGTGCGGCCAGACAACATGTAGATTCTTGTCATTTTCCCAACAACAGCAACAACAGCACCTGCAACAACAGCACCAACATTTGTAAAAGTTGGAACAACATCCTTATGCGATAACAAGGCAGCAGCAGCAGCAACAGCAGCACCCCAGCAACAACAAATAAATGGCAGGCAGTGCAAAACTTATTTACATAAATACAAATTGAAAAAAGTGGTGAATAAAAACTATATGCAACAGCAGCAACCATGTACTTTAGTGTCGTGAAAAATAAAAAGACAAGTGCCCAGCCAAATAGTCAAAGTTTCGCCTTTGAAGGCAACCAAACACTGAAGTCCAACGCAACCAAACAGAAACTGAAACTGAAACTGAGAGAGTGGGAGACTTTAAGAGAGAAGCTGCCGGCAAACAAAAGTGGCGAGTGGCAAGTTGCAAGTGGGAAAGCTTCTGGGGGCATTTCATAGATTATGCGGCCTTCAAATGTTATTATTGTTTCATCTCTTTTTATATGCCGCACTTCAATTGCTCAGTGGGCATATTAAATCTTTAGTTAACAGAACACTAAAATTTATAATGTTTTCCTTGTCGACAAGCTGCCATCTCTATGAAAATATATTATTTAAAGCATCTAGGACAGCATTCAAGGCACACACAAATTTATTGGAACTTGTCTCTAAAATTATTGATTTCAGCAAAAATGTTTGCATACAAAATATTACAATTCAATACAAATTTCAATTTCCCAGCTGAATAGCGTTTGGTGTTCTTGTTTTTAGTACGCCTACGGAAAGCATGCGAAAATCAGAGAAAAATCTCACTTTTATTCGTTAGAGGACGACCCCAATTATAAGGAAAATCAATAAGACTCTGCTATATTTATACTGAGCAATGGGAATGGGGCTTAAAGTATCGGTAATGATTCATTTTTTACTACATGTGTAACTACTTCTCTTTGGTTTTCTTTTGCAAGGGATTTCGATTCTTCTTTGTTTTAATTAAAATTTATTTTTTCTTGCCTAAACCTGAAAAATTAAGACAAAGGGTAGCTGATAGTCAGGTCTACTTTATTTATAGACACTTGTCAACTTCTTTTTCAGGCTTTTCCCAAACTTTTTTTTTTGTTTTTGTTTGTTGATGCAATAAGTTTGACATTTGAAGTAACGCCTGGCCTGCTTATTGGATATGCAATGGAAAAATGAAATTATATTTTCTTCGCGTTGACTGCTGCGGGCTTAA
Source organism: Drosophila picticornis (assembly GCA_035043845.1). NCBI lineage: Eukaryota > Metazoa > Arthropoda > Insecta > Diptera > Drosophilidae > Drosophila > Drosophila picticornis. The sequence goes on from JAWNMR010000493.1 coordinate 16,098,178, forward strand.
CTTTGCCACAACATTTTGAAAAACGAGTCAGCAGCACAGAAGTGAGCAGAGTGCGGCAAGCGGGAAAAGCGACTGAACAGGAAACAGGGTCGAAAGGCAAAAAAGGAAGCCAATGTCAGGCCACAAATATGTGTGGAACCATTTGTGGGTGGTGTAAAATACATTTAAGTCCCTACATACATACATATGTATACGACAGCTTCTGTAAATATGTAAATAAGTATGGAAATTGACATGGAGCGAGGCCAGGAAGCGGCACCCGCTCATTAAATATACAACGAATGAAATGTCAACGTGAAAATTAATTAACTCAATTGCGCAGCTTTGACTTTCAGTAGATGGGTGGCAGGCCGATTGGGTGGGTGGGGTGCTCTCGGCGCCGTTGCGGTAGTGTTCGGCGGTCGCAGCGCAATGTCTGGCTCATATTTCAATCAAAAACGGCGACAGCTGCGTGCCAGCAGCATAAGCTGCAACATCATTTTGGCAAGAGTCCATCAAGTGGTGCTAGCTGCTTTCTGCTGCTGCGGCTGCTGAGGCTGCTGCTCCTTGCTGCTGCTTCTTGTAGCCTCATCAATATTTACAGCCGGCGTGCCACAAATTTTGGCACAGCCAAAGCGAGAGGCGTGTTTATGAGCTAATCGAGAGAGTGAGAAAGGCGCAAAGTTAATTGCTAAATGACAAAAACAAACGAGGAGTGTGGGCAGCTAGCCTCTCGAGAAAAGATAACCACAGACACACACACACACACACACACACAAAATAAGTCATGGGGAGATAGAGACAATTGACAGAAGGCGGAAGAGCTCCACTGTTTGGGGCTGGAACTGGCCCAAGATTAATGTACGGCAATTAAACGTTTAAGTGTTGATTAATGTGACTTGCCGTATTTAAGTCGGAAAAGGCAAAGAGAAGGCTGCCAGCTGTCTGTCAATCAGAGAGTGAGAGAGATAGAGAGAGAGGGACAGGGAGTGGGAGTACCAAAGTAAAAAATAGAATATATAAAAAAAATCAAGGGGCTAAACTGAGCAAAGAAAAAGAAAATATGCAAAATGTTGCTGGCCTAATTCGGGTCAGTGGCACAACCATAAATTCAGGTCCCTCTAACCAAAGGGGCTAGGTGCAAGCAGCAGAACTCAAATTGAAAGACATTCGCATTTATCATCTTTACGGTTTAACTGCCAAAGTGCTTTGAAGGGATAACCAGCCAAGTGTAAACCAGAACAGAACAGAACAGAACTGAGCTGAGTGGTGCAAACAACAAGAAAAAAAAGTGTAAGTAGAAGGGGGAAATTGATGCGGCTCCACGGCATCCGCAAAGTCAAACAATGTTGTACGCCATACTACGATTTTTATTCTCTCCGAACCGTCTCTGTGTTGGCTTGCTGTGTGTTTATCTTGACAGCGTTAAGGAAAAAGAAAAAAGAAAAAGGTGGCCAAAACATGAAGTATGAACTATGAACGTCAAATAAAACGCACTTGGATAAGGCGCACAGGAATTAAATGTATGAAATATGACATTGGTATCTCCAAAGTGAAAAATGCTCAAGCCTCAAGCTATTCTATATTTATATAGATCTTTTATAAATAAACTTTGCTCCACAACATCCTTGCACTCTACTCAAACAACTACAAATCTTTGTTTTGCTTACTGGCGTAGTTGTTCAAGTGCCAGTGCTCTGGCTCCAAGACAATGGCTGGCGAAACAAAGAGCTACCAAGGATTACGACAGCATTTTGGTTGATTTTCAAATAAAATTTTAATGAATCAAAATAGCCAGCAAACTTTATCAACAACCCCAATGCCCTACCCACCCACCCCCCGCTCGCCAATCAGACAGCAATCAGTTGGAAAAATAAAAACCAAACTTGTCGTACGCCAAGAAAACTACGAAGAGCAGCTCTCAAGCTGAGCCAAGCTGCTTAAATCTATCTGCCAAGTGGTGTAGATGCAACAGCAGCAACAACATTGTAATAATCATTTAAGCAGTTGCCTTCCACAGAACGTTGCACAGATTTGCGCTAAAATATTTATCAACATCGAACAGCAGCCGCAACAAAAGGGAGACCTATAAGGACTATAAAAAAAGGAAGAAATTTATATATATAAATAAATAAAAAATGAGGCTGAAGATTAAATACAGTTCAGAAATCTATTCAATATTAAATAAGTGGAGTAATAATGATAAATACATCGAATTTTAAAATTAATTTCGTGTTGTTTGGAGGCAAACAAATATTATCGAAAATGTATTTGCCTCTTTATTGGCTTATCTCAGGGAATAAATCAAGTAGATATGTAAAATATATTTTCAAATGCATAAGGAACTTAAATTACATTATTAAATGAATAATATAATTAAATAAATCGTTTTGTATAGCGACCAACATATTATGAAAAATACCTATGCACTTTTATAGATTTGATTCAGATAATAAAGTAAGTGTATAATTAATATATCTCATAATCAAGTATCAAATATATCAGATCTCAAAAAATTTAAATACCCTTTTGCAATAACATTTATTTTAAAGCATTGCTTTCTGCATAATCAACATGGTCCTGTGATTTAACCACAAAATGAACAGGTATCTGCACCAAAGTTTTATCAACTTTAATTAAATACCATAGAAATCAGAGAACCCACTGCTCGAATGTTGAAACTATTTGAATTTATGCATTGTATTGGGCTTTTATGTGTTGCTGCGAGACAACTGGTCCTTGCAGAACCGGAAATTCAGTCATAAAATTATTTACATGCCGCAAAATTCAACAAATTAGTTGAGGCAAACATCCTGCTGATAAAAATGTGGCGGTGCGAAAGACTGTCTGATTAATTGATATAACAACAGATGCCAGTGCGCGGTGGCAGGGAGGCGAGCAGAGCAATGAAGAGCAACAGAAATCAGGGCCAGCATTGGGGCATGATGATTTTAATTAAATTTTCTTAGCTGGCAACAATCCTTTTATATGGCGCCATTTCCCTGGCATTCACATTGTCAGCAGGCTTCTCACAAGCCGCTGTCTGTGTGAATCTGTGCGTGTGTGTGTATGTGTGTGTGTGTGGGTGCGATTGTGTTTGTGAGTCGGCTAATGAAAATCAAACGTTGCAACTGTCCCACTGGCTAAGCAAAATGAATGGGGCAGACTTTACTGTTGCTTCCGCTGTTGCTTTAGCTGTTGCTGCTACTGCTGCTGCTGCTGTTGTTATTGTTGTTGCTGTATTGTTGCGACCTTGACGCGGCAGCATCTTGTGATTTATTATTAAACACGTATATGAATTTCTCAAGACAGCGTGCGCTATTTACAAAGCAACAACAACAACAATAACAACGAGAACAACAGCGAAATACGAAAACAAAACAGCGGCATACAATCCGAGTAGAATACAGCTTCCGAACCTGTGGCATTTTCATGCACATTTTTATGATTAATTAAAATTTATGTTGGCAACAGCAAAGAACAATGAGGTAAATTATCTTTGCTTGTGTGGCAACATATTTAGCAGCGCCCAATTAAGTTTGAGCCTAAGATTGAGAGCTGTCATCTACCCCACTCCTGCCTCCTTCCCATCAACACGCAGCTAATTGCAAGAAACTATGCCATTAACTGTGCACAGTTACTGGAGCGTAAATAAGAGAGAAAGCCGGAGAGATAGAGAGATAGAGAGACAGAAAGAGAGAGAGAGAGAGAGAGAAATAGAAAGAGAGAGATAAAAAAAGAAAGCGCAACGCATTTTATATTTATTAAAGCAATAAAATAAAGTACAACCTGGCCACAACCGCGCGAACCCTCGCCCAGTTGCCCAGATAACGTGTCCGGGCAGCAGCAGAGAGAAATATCGCCTTGTCATAGCCGTCATGCAGGTCCCTCCCAGAGGACTCAACTCACGTTACATAAATTTGGCAGTGTCTGTGTGAGTGTATGTTGTGGGGTACGTGTAAATTGCCGTTGTTTCACCATTTTGGACTATGACTATGGCAATTTCAATGGCAACGCCTACGCCTTATGTTAACTGGTTGCCTGGGTGTCCCTCTGCATGGATTTGGGGGCATATGTAACAAGGGCGTAGCAATAAATTTAAAATTAACCCTTTTAGGAGCACAGCTTCTCTGACCTTAGCCCCTTTTTCTGACAGTAGACCACAACACGTGCTTCAACCTATTTAAGAATGAGACGACACAAAATCACAATAGTTTTGTGCACGAAGCCTACTGCAAACATATAGTTCTCAACTATTTTGATGAGAGTGGAATTTATTTAATTTTCATGTATTCTTCTGCTCAACATATTCTTAGCAAAGTTCCAAAAAGTTATGTGATCACAGTGGAAAAGAATGTGAATAAAGTTGGCAATCGGGCAGCAAAAGACATGAAGAATGTGCTCAAAACTTGATTGACAAAATACTAATAAAATAATAGTTAGCAATTATCGTAAATTTTGCTGATAAAAATACTAACTTAACGATTAAATATATAACTTGTGTAACGAAGTCAAAGTAAAATATATAATAAAATAAATCAATCGAATATATTTTTGAATTTATTTATTAAAATAACTTTTCCACTTAATCTGAATCACATATTTTTCCACTTATTGTCGTAAAATGACGTGGATAATATAAATGCTATTCGAACGTTGCTTGGAGCAGAAGTAAGTAATCATTATAGGTACAACAACAAAACGAAAAAAACGATAAATAAAATGTGGAAATACCAATACACACACACACACACACACACACACACAGAAATAAAATAACCACAATATCATGCTGACCGAAAAGCTGCCGCACGAGGCGGCAATTGGCATTAAGAGGAAAATCGTTGAGTGGAAGGGGAAAGGAGGGTGGCTGGGTGACTAGGCAGTGGATTGGGCAATGGACACAAAGTTCAAGTGGTCAAGTCAAGACAATTCGAAAAATACTTTTAAAGGAAATCAGTAAAGGAATTTCGCTTATGGGCAACTGATTGTGCCAATGCCAGCAGTGGAAAAGGGAAAGGGAAAGGGAGGAAGAGAGAAATTAGAAAGTAGAAAGTGGTAGAGGCAGCCCTGAGATGGCGCACTCAGAGAGGCAGAAGAGAACTAGAAACTGGGAGCTGAGAGTTGGGAGTTGAACGATGACTGCCTCACGTTTGGCGCTTTGGAAAATTGAATTGTTTTAGATTTTCTTCTCATTTTCCGGCGTTTTCGCTTTCGCTGCGCCAAACAAATAAATCAAATTGGATTTTCTTGTGCACTTAATTTCGTATAGGAAATTGCACAAAATGGCACAACGCAAAAAACATAATCAAAATCAAATCAGATGAAAGCAATCAAAATAGAAACAGCCAAGTAGGCTTTACAATATGTTGGGGAAGCCAACTAAGTAGGCAACCACGTTTGCCAGTTGAAAACACTTTCATTAACAATTTGCTGTGAATCGAACATATTCGTCGAGAATGTTTATTCCAAATTTAATGCAAAATGTCAATAGACGAATTGAGGACTTAGCTCTGATGACTGGCATAATGCGGCAAATGGAGTATCTGAAGAGTTGCTGTTACTTTTTCGATCTGAAGTTGGGCTGCAAGCTTATTGCTGTACTTGAAGCGTTTTGTGGCCTGTGGCAGATATACCATGACGGCAAAGAGTTCTACGGTAAAAAGGATCCCCTGCTAGCACCCGAGTGGCTTGATGCGAAAATAGCGAAACACGATTCGCCACTCAATTTCTTCATGGGACTCATTGCCTTCTTTAGCTCCCAGCTGCTGCTGGCAGGCGTTATATTTGTAAGTATTACTAAAAGATTGCTCTCTCATTCGATATATTTTGAAATGGAAGTCTTTTCATACAGGAACGCAAGGTGTGCATTTTGCTTTGGATCTATGTGACGGCGCTGGTCACACTGGCTTTCATGTTTTACACCCTGATCATTGCCTGCATTCCCGAACTTTTGATATTCGATGTCTCAACTATTGGTAGGCTGCTCAATTAATTATTACTAAACACCCATTCAGACTTGCTCATTTGTGCTGCCAAGCAAGTGACATATCTATCAAGTGTTGCAAAACGCATGACAAATAACTTATATTAACTGTTAGATATCATTTTAAAACAATTGTTCGAATCGAATTTAAACAAGATGACAACGGAAATTAAACAAGATGTTTCCAACTTATCTGACTTGCAAATCTATTTGCACTCAACCCAGTGAGAGACATCTTAAGTAATTACGAAAGTGTTGTGAAACGCATCACAGAATACTTTTGTTACATTGTGTGTGTGTTGAATAATCATTTAAATCATTTTTTACCACTTCACCCACACTTAACTGCATATCAAATTAAAAATGAATTTAAGATAATTTGAAGAGGTCTCAAAATATCTCCAAACCTTAACCGTATTATATTTTCAGTTCTGCAAGTATATTTCATAATGATCGCTGTGGCATACTATATGCAAATGCGACGAGCCGCAAGCTCTGAAGAAGATGCCGAGGTGTTATTTACGGCCTGTGAGGCATAAAGCTTGACTAGCTCACATATTATTTAGTTGTTAAATAGTCAATGGATAGTTGGCAATTTCATTTGATAATATGATGTTAATAAAAGTATCAATGATGCAGTTTTTCAAGCATTTCTTACTACGCTAGCATTGATGAGATGTATAAAAATACTAATTAAATGGTAAAATGCTTATTTTTGTTGTATTTATTTGTATTATCATGCCGCAACTCCGACCACTACAACCAATTTTTGAGCTATTCAAATGCGTTTCCCATTTGCTCTAAAACTATTTTCAAATGCAGTATTGTTATTCAAATTGTACTATTTAAACATGCTGTTATGATTATGGTTGCGAGTATTGTCGAAATTCACGGAAATCGTTGCGAAAATGTAAACAATTGCATTTCTGCTATTTCCATTTCTCAAAAATTGATTGCATTGGCAAATTTGGACGGAAAATAGCAAGAATTAAACTAAATATTGCAAAATAAATGGGATCATCGCTACCGCGAAGCTTGAATGTTGTTTCCCCAATTTAGAAAACAATTACTATGATTTGTGTGATAGTAGACTTAAAGACTTAATGTTCATAAATAAAAACTGCAAATTTGGTAAGTTGTTTTCTTTATATTGAGGAAAGAGCATATTTACAAAGAAAAGTAAGCAATACATAAATAACCAATTGAAATTTGAAAATTGCATCTAGATATACGAATTTCTTACTTTTGCGAACGATTTTTTTGGCGGCTCTCGCGAGGATGTTGCCGTGGGCGTGCCGCGTTTATTGGGCCGATTCTTTTTGAGTACGATAACGCGCATGGTGCACTGTTTAGATTAGTGTATACGGCTCGTTGGTATATGTTGGTGTATGTAAATTCGATGAGAATTGGTTTGCGATGCGCTTAACACGATGCACAACAACAATTTATACTTTTACTCTGTTTTTGTTTATTTGGCAATGTTTTTTTGTTTTTTTTTTTTTGCTTTTGGCTCTCGAGTCCTTCAAATGAATTGCCGTTTGTAAACGGAGTTGCACATTCGGGACGCAGCACGTAATAACCAATGCGATGCCTTACATTACATAGTATCGATTAGGTTAACTACTTTCTATATAGTAGATTATAGCAAAGTTGTCTAATTGATATTTACAGTACAAATACGAGAGTAACTAGCAATATATATAATATATTTTTTTTTTTTGTATTTATTTCTATTTGTTGCGAGCAATTGCTTAGTTAGGTTGGTGTTGCTAGATGTGTAGGCAAGTGTTTAGTAAGTGGTAAGAGTGTGATAGAGATAGATGTGTTTCTATAGGTATTTTTTTTGTTATCTGTAGTAGTTGTAAGACAAGCGTGTGTTTTAGCCAAGTTGTGAGCTCGTTTTTTTAGTTTTGCCAACCTGACTTTGTGGCCATCTATTTGTAGAATGCACTAATTACGAAATTACGAAAAGCAAGCAAAACGATTCGAGGAAAACTGACAGTGCTACTTAGTAAATTGTTGGTATGTATTCAATTACGTGTAATTAATTAACGCTTTTAAATATTGCATTTTAGTTTTGCATTTTAGACAGCAATTACGTTAGGGCGCACGGTGCGTATGCGTGTTGTATTTTTTTTTTTTTTGTTGTTTATTTGTATTGTTAATTTAAAGAATGCTAAGAGAATATTTTACAGATGCTGCCTACACGTAGTTGCTTAATTGTTGTTGATGCTTGGATCAACGAGACAATTGTTGTGCTTTACTTACGGTCAAGTCAAGTTTTATTTTTAGTTTATATTTTGGTTACGATTTATTGAGCAAACGCCTCAAGAAACTGAACACAAAAGCCTGCCTGTTCTGCGCTCTACCAAAAGGGATATGGTCTGTGCTCTGTGATTAACAAAATCTTTGTTATTATTTTTGTTAGGTTGTTGGTGTTGTTGTTGTTATTCAATTATTGTTCTCTTTGTTGTGGTTGCTCTGAGACAACGCCTTAGACTAAAAAAAATGCCAGCGCATTTCTCTTTGATAGTTCGTTTATTTTTGCCAGCCAGCCAGCCAATCAAAGCTTTTGGGACGCGAGCGAGCGTTGGCGACGTTTTCAATTGTCGTACAGATTGCGGATGCGGATCACTCAGCAGCAGTGGGCAGGCCAACAGCAGTCAGCAGAATGCGCGACGCGCGTTTTTCAAATGCAGGCACGTGACTGAGTCGGAGCGAATGTTGCACGTTACTTTTATAAACAGCCAACAGCAAACGGCAAACAGCAAACGGCAAAAGGCATAAGAGCCTGCAACGACAACGACGACGATCTGGCAACGCTGCGCATGCACTTATGCTCCCAACACGAGCTCTCTCTCTCTCTCTCTCTTTCTTACTTTGTATCTAGTCTCTCGTCTCTCTCGTGTGGGCCCGAATCGAACAGCTGTTTTCAAAGACGGCACTCAGCTCGAGCTAGAAAGTTATTTGCCTTGGCGCTTTTTCCCAGCCAAGCAAACACAAACAAATAAATCGCGCGTCTGCCAATCCACACAGACAGTAGCAACCGAAAAAAAACGCACACACACTGATACTATTTATCGAGTTTAACACAATGTTATAGTTGAGTTGGCATCGTTTATCGTCTTCGTTTTAGTTTGTATTTTATATTTGGAACCGTCGCCATGCACTGACCAAACGCTAGCTCCTCAACCGCTGAACTAAGCGAAGCACGAAGCACTTCCGGAGTTGTGCTCCGTTGCTCGCATTCAGGGAATTACAAATTTGGTCACATGCGCAGTTGGTCGAAACTGAAAGGTTCACAGCTGTTTGACCTACATACGAGAGTGCTCAGTGCACGTGTACTCTGAAGCGTGCACACACTTTTATGGAACAGTGTCAGTGTCAAAAACATCACAGCACAGCCAACGAGTCGAGTACATATCAAAAGTTCACCAAAAAACTTCGTCAGGCTAAATAAGCTCTCTGAGACATCAACAGGTGCGCAGCTTGTTGTTAAAAGCTGTGCCAAGAAGCTGCAAGTTTTACATTGCCTCCACTTGGTGCGTGCCCACGCTAAGGCAAGCTTTTCACCACAATACAAAGCTTTTGAACTCACCTGTGCACGTATGGCAGCAAGGTGTATTTGCTTGGCGCGCAAATCAAACTTCTTCATGGACAAATCCTCCTGCAACTCGTTAACCTTGTTATACAACTGGCCCTCAATCCCTCGTGTCTGGGTGCGATTCAGTGCATCAATGGAGTCCTACAACATCAAAGAAAAATAAAAAAATGAAAACATATGTATGAACCCACATAGAGATGTGTCGAATGGCTGCTGAATGGATTATGCACATAAGTCGTAAACTTTGTAACACACACCTGCAGCTGGCGTATTTGCAATTCCAATTCGATGGCCTCACGCTTAAGCGACTCCACAGCCGAACGCTGCGACAGCGTCGAGTGGCGGTCAAAGACGAGCTCGTTGCGCAAAAGGGGCGTCATCTCCTGCAAGAAGTACACAGTACAAAAAGAATGGCTTAATTTAGTAAAAATAGTTCTTAAAAATAGCACATTAAGCACAAATTTTTAAATTGTAGTTTTTATCATGTATTACAAAAGGGATAAATACACCTATTAATTTCTTCTTTAATCTGTTTGTGCAAAAAGTGGAATTTAAAAATTGATATTTAAAAAGCTTAAATTTTAATTTTTAAATCCTTTTTTTTACTGTGCACCTTTATCACATTTAATTAAAAATTATAAATCCACAGCTGATTGAACGGATGTTGTGAATCACTCCATGAAGACGAATCCTGATGAATAATAATGCAGTAAATTAAATAATACTTGATCAAAGAACATATTTTGAATCAATAAAAAAAAAAAAGAAGATATTTTTAAGGTTGAATAAATTCTTGTCATTCAAACTGGAATAGTAGGAATATCTTGGTTTATTTGTTGCAGTGCAAAGTTGTGTGTGTGGGTGTATGTTGAGGTGTTAAGTAATGCGAGTGTGTTTGCATTTAACATGTTTTACTTACACTATAATCGCCCGTCTCCTCGGCCGCCTCGCCCGGCTGCTGTGCCTGCGGTGGGGCAAAGGCGCGTCTGGGCACCTTCTGTGCCTGCGATGGCTGTGCGAGGAGTCGCACAAAGTTGGCCAGATCCTGTTGCGGGGACACGGCGCTACATTGGCTGGCCAGGCAGCCGTATCGTCTCGCCTGGTCCGTGGCCTATAATTATACACAAATGGCATTTATGTGTGTGGCCATAACAGCAACAACAACAAAACGAGAAAAAAAGAGAAGAAACCAAACCAAACCATTTAATAGTCATGCACATTTGCTGGGCAGCTGCTTGATGTCTGAGCGCACGCAATTGGCATTACATAAATTACCAGCGCAATTTGAGCAATTATGAGCAATTATTATAATGTTGATGAAATTGTATTCGAAAAAAAAAACAAAACAAAAAAAAAAGAAACAGAAAAGAACTCAAAAAGCACTCAGTGGAATGTAAACCACCTGCTGCAGTGCATTGGTGCAACGAATTGCTGCAGGCAGGCAGGCAGGCTATTGTCATAAATCACAGATAATCACCTTGTTGGCAATTACATCGGCGCCCTGCTGCAGCGAATCGGACACAATGTTGCATAGGTCGTTGTGTATTTCCTCCAGTTCCTGCATCAGTTGGGGCAGCGTGTCGCCGTGATATGCCTCCAGCATCCCATTGGTGGCATGCAACTGCTGCACGTACGCATTGTGCGCATCAATATATTCGGTGAGCGAGTGCTGGCTGGGATTCTGGCGATGTGCCACATGGCATTGTTTGTAGTCCAGGCGGCACTAAAGCGAAACGAAAGCCAACAATGAAAACAATCAAGATGCACCATTGTCAAGAGGCATGCAACACCGTATCGCGTATGCGTGATATAAGTTGCCAAGTGCTGTGTCTGTCTGTATCTTCTTTGTGTGTGTGTGTGTGCCCTTAAGCCATCTTCTGCTTGAAAGCACACACACACACAAAGATACACACACAGGCACAGACGCACACTTGATAGGCCAACTGCTTGGCAAACATTAAGTGCAGCTCATTGATAAAAAGCGCTCGATGTGCCACTTAATTATGTTGCAAATTGTTGCTGCTATTGCTGCGTACCTTTGACAGCTTCTCTTCAGTCTTTGCGATTATAGTCTCAAAAGACTCCCTGTGTGTAAAGATTTTGCGACTTTGAACTTTGCGATGAAAGGACTTATCCAACATTGGTCGTGACACCTGCATGTGAAACAAAGCAGAAAGAAAAGTATAAATGTATAATTTTTATTATTATTATTATTATAATTATAATTATTACTACACAAATAGCAGCCTTACATTCCAGCACTGTCTGCAAGTTCATTCTCTGGGACTGGGTCTGAGATTCCCCTCGCATATCCATTCAATTTAGACCTACATTTTGGGGTCTTTAATGATATGCTTTGGCAATATGTTTCAAATCGTGGGTCTTTTGTTTGCCAACACGAAAATGCAAATCATTGTACAAAATGTAAATTAAGTACACAAACATCAACAAAAACAAAAACATGCAAAAAATGCTGTAGTCGAGTGAGCTCGACTAGGCGATACCCGAAGCGCAGCTGCTAGCTAGATTAGGTTAGGTTGGTCGTCGACAGGTCAAAACCCTTTCATCTCATACTCATATAAAAATGTGCATGATTTATTTAAGGAACAGTTAAGTTGGATATCTATAAGGAAAGTAGACTGTAAAGTCTTCTCTGACTTAGAGCTGGGCAGTGGCAGATGAAATGCGGAGACAATTCCTCCAACTCTAAATTAAATCTTAAAAGCTCGTTTCTAGTTAATTTGTCAAATTAGACTTTAATTTACTTTATTCAAATGTAATCAATGTATTTAATACCTGCTTGCGACAAACTTAGTCGCTTATTTAGTCAACATTTACAATAAACGCTTTTACAGGGTATATATGAAAAAATTATAAAATGCGCATTTTCAATTACAGATGCGAATTCCCAGGTTACCAAACGCTGTGGACGCAACCACAAAAACATATCCACATTAACCGTAATGTAATTGGTAATTAGATTGTATTGACATATATCCAGCAGAGATATGCATTAAATTGTGAGGTTTGCCACCAATTGCTTCTCCATTATTCAATTAATGCATCAATTTGACAGTCACCGTAACTCAGCACTGATTGAATGTGTGGCCGTGGTCAACACAGTTTATCCATTTATCGAAGTGTCAACAGGAATTACACACTCGTACAAACATGCACACCCACACACACATCCATATTTATATATATATATTCTTACCTGGCGGGAGAGGACGCTGGCCACCTCGTTGCAGGCCTGTGAGTCGGTTTCCGCTTCTTGCAGGAATGTCTCCCATGCCTGGAAGATGGCCAGGTGGCAGGCGGGTCTATTTTAAATAAATAGCAAAAACAACAACAACAGCAAGTTTATAATCATTGAGCAGCATTTGAATTGATATCTCTGAAGCCGATTACCTTTCCTTGCGCAGCTCGGCATTCTTCTTGCGGTAATTGGACACTAGAGTTTGAACGGCAGTTGCATGTTCCTCATACAATTGGGAAAGTGATTCGTTGAAATCGGATACTGCAATGAGATGCCAAAAGAAATGATGTATTGTAATGATTCAACATTGTAAATAATAAATAATAATAACCAAAGCTGTCAGAAACACTGCAACTCAATTTTTCAGTTTAAAAATCAATTTATTAGATTTTAAGGATAAAAAAAGAAAAAAGACTCTGATAGCCAAATATGCAATGCTAACAATCAATACTAGTTTGCTTGCACTCACAATATCGACAAGAAATTAATTTTTCAATTAATCTTGCCACAATATTATCTGCTCAGGAATTTCAAATGACGAACGTGCTGACGACGCCGCAGAAATGGTCAAAGTAGAAAATTCAAAGGGAACCTCAATTTGCATGCAACCAATGCAAAATTGAAGTGCATGTTTTTCTCTCTTTTTTTTTTTTGTTTGATTTTCTTTTTTGGAATTTCTTTCGCACAGTGCTGGACTTTCAGCCGAGCAGAACTTCGAGTCACAGTTTGCATACCTAATTTTGTTCGAGTTTCCTGGGCACTTCTTTGCCATCACTTGGCTGCCCCAAACTGTACTTGAAATTTTTCACATGCTCGATATCAGAGTAAACGAAAAACCTATTTTATAATACATGGAATAATTTAAATCTGATGACAAATTGAAGCCTGTCGCTTAGAAAGATAATTGAAGAGTGACGAATTCTTGATTAATTGTGCTGAATTTACAATCGTAGCTGATTTTTCCTACATGCAGTTATTCCTATCGATTTATTTAGTTCTCTTGAAAATGTGTGTTATTTGCCAAATAGATTTCAAAGCAACGAAACTATTTAAAATCCCATAGAGAAAGCGACTTGAGCAAAAGTGCACAAACTACTAGAAGAAAATTTAAGTGCATTAGTTGTGGCAGGCAAGTCCACACCCATATCCACAACACACACGTTAACACACGCACACACACACACATTAATACACGCACACACACACACATTAATGCACACACACACACACACATTAATGCACAGACACACACACACATCGTTGCCGCAGGAAAGCAAAGTGTTTCCAAAGCTATTTTCAAGGATTTTACTTTGCTCTCGGCTTAAATGGACTCATTTTTGAAATGCTAGCTACAAGTTTAAAGTGCAATAAGCCAAGGATATTTAGCTGATATTAACAACTGAAGGTGTTTTTTCATCAACTGAAGACGCCTTCTCAGTGCGTTTACGACGCGTTTACTTAATGCAAAAAGGCTGCTCGTAAAATCTGGAATCGCTGCCTCATAACAGAAAACTGCCTGTCATCGCCCTGTAATCCATCACGTTCACGACTATTTAAATATTTATGAAACCGCACTGGCTTTTAACCTTTAGCCTCGCTGCGCAGTAACCTGCCAGTTTATGTGCGATAAATATTATTATTGACTGAAACATGTGAACTGCAGCAACAAGTAGCTAAAACATGCATTTCATCGATTTCGATCATTTAAACGCCTGCAAAAATATCAATATCTGCTGCAGTTGCTCAACTGAAACAAATGAGAAACTGCCCTTTTGCGCTTGTACGCCGGAAATGTTATTAAAAAGTTTTTCAGGCTCGCACTCAGAGTTGAAATTACACGAGGACACCCCAAATGCAATTTCTGTTCAGTTAGTGCGTTGCCCTTGGCAGGCAGTGTAACTTTCAGTGACACAAGTCAAAGTTATGTTCGTGCTTTGAAATGTTATACGTCCACCCAAAACAGTTGCTAAAAAAACACATTTTATAGCGACTCAACTGACAGATACCCTATTTACACTATACACTGTCCACTTATAAATTTACTTGTATTTTCATCTTGTCAAACCAAAAATCTATTTTTAAAATCAACACAGTTTCCATGTCACTCTGAATTTCAAATTGAAAGCTACTTTTATTTACTTAACTTTTTAGTCTTGTTATATATATTTTTGCTCCCCATTTTTATTGTATTCTTTTTCCTCTGAAATCAGTAAGCGTATTAAAAATAAAAAAATGTTTTGCGCAATGAAAAAATAGGCGGCAGGTGGGAAGTAGTAATTTCCCCAAGTAAATTGTTAAATCAAGTATTATGTATTATTTTCAACTGACTTATTTGCTGAGTGTTTTGTTATTTTTCTTTTCTTTTACGAATTTTCATGTTTACAGGGTATTGAAACTGACAAAATAAGTTGAAAAAGTCAATGCAGCAGATGTGTGCTGTGGAAACAAACTTCGAACTGAACAAAGAATATAGCAGCCAAGATAGTTGAGGTCCTTAAAGCTGTGCAGCTGTAAATCTGACATATTGCCATGACTGCCAGATGTGAAAATGCTTTATTTACAATGTTGATATTGGAGACGTGGACACATCAATTGAATAGATTTATGGCACAATCACTCGGTATCAGACAGAGACGCGCTGCGATTGAAATCAATAAAACATAAAGCGAGGATATCACATACGTGAAAACAAACAAAAGCACACACACACACACACACACACACGCACACACACACGCATTTCAGCTCATAGCCAAAACAATCGAGAAACTTATCAAATAAAACACGACACACTCCCTCAAGTCCAACAAATAAAGTGTTTACTTGAGCATGAAACAAACGACAATGCTCAAAGAAAAGCTATGTACTTTTTTTTTATATGTGTATGTGTGACACATATATATAAATATTTATATATATAGCGAAAGACGAAACTAGACTCACCTGTTTTAATTAGCTTAAAGTTGACGTTGTTTTGGGATTTGAAAGCCTCATTCAAACTGCTGTGACTGTAATCCTTGAGTACACCATTATAGGACGCCATGCTGCCCTGTGGGCTAAGGGAACCACCCCGTGGCCCCCTCCACCCGAAGAAACTACGATTTTTTGGACCACTTGAAGATTTTGCCAAAGAATCTGTATGAATGGAAAACACTTTTATTAATTCAAGGCACGCCGTTGTTTAATTACAAAATTGTAACAGAAAAAATGCAATTAATCAAATTCAGGCAAAGAAAAGTTCAAATTTAATTAACTAATTAAGAAAATTGTACTTATATATATAAACAATCAACTTAAACGAAGCAATTAAAGTAAAAGTAATTACTGAAAAATTCGTAAACACAAACAAACGAAACCAAAACGAATGCAAACAAATTCAATTTAATATCAATTTAATCAAATCTCAACCGCAGATCCAAATCGATTTGAATCGGTGTAAACGTCATTCGAAAAGCTTTAAGAAAATAAGTAAATAAGTAATACAAATTAAACAGCAGTCCGTTTGAGGTAAACGTTCGGTGTCAGATTCCCCATCCACTTAAAATAATTGCAGGCATATTTGGAATTTTCCATTTTCCCACTGTTTGTTAGCTCGCATTGTGATAAATGCTGAGATATATTGGGTTGACGTGCCTGACAAGCTGTCCATGTCCATGTCCCCTCCTCCATTTCTGATGCCCCGCGAGCAATCAAACAAATCGCTGCCTCTCATATTTATGCATAAATAATGAGGACGAGGTGTGTTTTGCTTGGCTTCTGCCTTTTCCTTTGTATTTGCCATTTCTTTGGGTATTTTGAGTGGAGCCAACGGAAATTTCAAGTGCTTGGGCGCCCATTACAAAAGTCAATAGAACTGTGGTAGAATCGCCTGCCCAGACATTGTCGAGGATATCCAATTGTAACTCATTTAAAATACAATCGATAAATGAAACGTAAATATTTTTGTTCTCCTTAAATGCCAGCTAAAAAGACTACTTGGGGACTTTTTTGTTTAACTGTTCGACGGTGCGGGCTCCGCAGCTCTGCAGACGCATAGCTATCCACACACATATATCTATATATATATATATAAATATATAAGTAATCCAGAATGAAATTACTGTCGGCCATAACGGACCAATTTCTCCGATTTGACACGAAATAAAAGCCAAAAACAGTTGTTAAAGAGCCTGCTAGTTCTGCTTAAGCTGACGATGGGACTTATTTTGGTAGACATCGAAAAAATCGATTTGGCACTTAAGCTTGAATACATTGGGGCAATCTAAAAATCTAGATTTAAAAAAAAATGGAGTTCCTCGGACAGACTACTAAAGCAAAGTACATTTTCCATTCAGATTATTAATCTCTCAAGCGAAATGAGCACACTCTGTCAAAGTGTGCTGTGTTTTTAAGCAACCTTCTTTAAAATGTTGTTACTTTCCTAAAACTGAACAGTGTTGAGGTTTGTGTCCTTTCTTAACAATGCCATTAAACTTTTATTCCTTTTCATTATTGTTGAATAAAGGATAAATAGTTGCTCTGCGCTTTTAATATGTGCCATTTGTGTGCCCCTTGCTGAATATAGGAACATAAATGGCAAGTTTCGCGAGTGCAGGTTTTGGCTATTCGTAGACGAAGAAGTTTGCACAAGGCACACACGCCTTATTCCCAGCGGGATTAGAGTATATAAAACAGCAGGATGTCACACAACTGCATTGTGGGGGGGCACACGTGGCGTATGAATGTGTTTTCGGTGCGCGCACATAAGTATGCTATAGAAATTATTGAGCGCCAGAAAATGACGCAGAAGAGCAGCAGCAGCACGGCATGTGTCATGTCTTGGTATTTTCTGTCTTCCACATGCACATTTAAGGCGTACTTCTGGCGCTGTCAGCTGGTAGATATCATGTAGCTCCACAATGATCACGTCTCGCAATGCTGTTGATTTAGTTGCATTTTGTGCGGTCATCAAATGTGCCGCCCTGTGAACTTTTTAAATGAATTTCAAAGTGGGCGACAACTTGGCTCTTGTGGCATGGCAACCTTACGTGCCGCACTTCTTGGCGGCGGGATGAATGTCGTGCAGGACTGCCGTTGTTGATTACATTTCACACGCAGCGAAACCAGGCGCATTCATTGTGAAGGCGTTCATCATTGCACAGCAGGATGTGCAGCATGCTCCTTGACTGCCTCACTGCTTAGCTCCTTGCTTGTTTGCCTTTTTCAATGCAAAGCGCGTCAGCGTTTTCCCAGGAATTATGTGCGTGCCCATTTCGCGCACTCGCGTCCAAAAACCCCCTGCAGTGTTAGGTTAAGCCCCTCCAGCCCCATCTGCGTGTGCTTGCGTGTGTGTATGTATGTGTGTGTGTGTGTGTGTGTGTGCGTGTGTGTCCAGAGCATATGCAGGCATGCACATAATCCATTTTGCATGCGAGCAACTCAACTTGGAACGTGGGACGGAAATCATTGCATGTGTGATAAGAATTAGGATAAGCCGGCAAGGCAGGCAGTCAGCCGGGATTCTCGTTAAAGTCAAGCAGCTTAAGTACTCGACTCATTCCATTCTTACTGTATTTTTCTCTAGTTCTTTATATTATTCGCAAGGGTAAATATGCAAGTCATAGCGTGTAAGAAAAACTCATTTTTGGCATGCAAAAGCTTGCATTTCCTTGCAGGGATTGCCTATGAGCAGCTGGCTCAGTGTGCACTTCAGTAACAATGGACTAAAAATGTGAAAAATTCTCAATAAATGTGAGCTGTCATCTCTCTACTGTTATTTCTGTTATATATATATTGTCTTAATGCCACTGCATCAAGAAAAGTATATTGCTTTTCACCTCAATAAAATAATTTTAAGTTAAAGAAAAGAATGTTTTTAAAAATTGAGAATATATCCTTGAATCTTTTACGCAAGACTTTAACTTTAAGAGGAACCTCATATACAATTGGGAAAAACTTTCTTATACGATTATAAAATATATTACGATTTCTAACGAAATTTTTTGAAATATGATTTCCACTTTTTATTTTTGGTCTTAGCTCAACTAATCATCCTATTTATGTACATATATTTCATGATGTTTAACATGATATATCCACATTCGAAGAGTAAAAAGCAACAATTTTCCCAAGCCATTTTTCTGCTTTATTCCCCAAACATTTTCTCACTTTCATCTGTGCAACACAGTGGCGCAACAACCAACTCCTGCAAGGTCATAACAAGCCAAAGCCGTAAAAGAAAATCATGTGAACAACAGCAGTTAAAAACTTGCAGCACTTTGGCCGCTTGTGCAGTACTCAATCATTCATTCACTCCACCAAGAAATCAGTCAATCAATCAACTCAACTACAACAAAAGAACGTTCCACGCAACAAATTTATACACATGTGTTTTTTTTTGGCAGCTTGCGCAGCAGCAGCAGCGGCAGCAGCAGCTAAACTACTAACTGTAAACAATTTGATTAGCTTGTGAAAAAGTAGTTTTTGGGGGCACCTGTCACCTTTGGAGTGCGCACCGCCACCAGCGCTCGCTGGAGCACCTGCAGCCGCACCCGCCGACCCGCCCGCCCCCACCTCATCCCAATGATCTGCACTGCGGGAGCGTGCATTAAGCGCTCGCTCGCGTTCCTCCCGCGGCGAACGTGCAAATAGACCGCCTCCCGTGCTGCCGGCGGGACTGCGTGTCCGCGGTGAATCATAGACACCGGCATAGTTCTCCAGCGGTGGTGAGTGGCCGCGTCCGTCGGGCGTCGCCGCGTTGGATGTGCGTGGATGCAGCTTAATGACTGGTTCGCGTGCCTCAAAGAATGCATCGAAGTTGTTCTGGCGCAGGTTCTCGCTGCTAAACACTGGATTCTCCACATGCACATGGACATCCTCACGCAACCGATTGCTCTCGCGCGTATCCGAGGAGGTGGAGCGTCCCAGACGACCCAGCGGCAAGTGGAGCTTTGGACGCAAGCGCGATTTGCTAGTGGTGGGTGATTTATTGCCGCCACTGCTGGTGGAACGCTCTGGGGGCAGATCCATGGGCGACATGGGTCTACCCCAGCCGGGTCCGAAGTGTGCATGTGTGGGATCTGGCGAGGGTGGCTCCAAAAATATGCTCGGACTCCTCGAACGTGCAACGGCCAGTGCCGAGCCCGAGCCCGAGCCTGTGCCCGTGCCCGATGCACCAGCTCCAGCTCCAGCTCCAGCTCCAAAGTCGTCTAAACGCTCCTCGTCGTAGGCGCTGCTGCGCTGGAATGGTGCGCGTCCTGCTGCAGAATTGCTGCCGCCTTGCATGCTGGCATCATTATTATACATGGACGTGCTCAGCGGACGCTGATGTGGCAGCTGTGGCGACAGTGGCGCCCTCGAGCGATTGCTCCGAACGCTGCTCCGCTTGCTGCCACCGGAGTTGTGATTGGAGTGGGTCAAAGAAGCGCGCGAGGTGCGTCGTGTGGGTGTCGGTGGCAAACTCTGAGACTGAACCGCGGATGGCGTTGATTGTTCAAAGTTAAAAAAGTTGTTGTTGCTGCTGCTGTTGTAGTTGCTGCAGTTGTAGTCGTAGTTGTTGTTGATGTTGTGCGGCGAGCTGGGCGGCGTAGGTGCGGCAAATGTGGCGGGAATGCGGATCGGTATGGGCTGCGGTGGTGCAGTGGCAACAACTGTGAAGCTGTCGCTTGGATAGCTAGTGGCGGCAGCGCTATTAAAGTTGTTGCTGTTGTAGTTGTTGTTGCTGCTGGAGATGGCGTTGGCGTTGGCGATGGCGTTGGCGCTGTTAGCGGCTCTAGCTGGATACTCGAGTGGTATCAGTGGCTCGGGTAGGCAATCGAGTGAGGGTCGCGGTTTCACACGTGGTGCAAAGAAACCATAGGTCATCAAGATGAGCTCATCGGCGGGATATATTACGTACATTCCTCAAGCTCGCCATGTGACATGGTTGGCAGCTCGCTATATAATTGTGCAGAGAGCTCGCGGGCTAATCCCTAATTAATAAGGCTAACAATTTAATAAGCTCTAACTAAATGTTTAACTAACTAGTATCGTTAAAGGTGAGTGTCTTTTCTTTTCTTTTCTTTTCTTGTTGTTTTGTAGGGATCAATGTGTATTACAGTTGCAGTTGCAATTACAGTTCAAGATTGTTGCAGTGTCAAGTTGTCTTTTATAGTGTTGTTGTTCGGTCTCAGAGTCTCACTAACTGAATTTTCAATAATAACTAAAGAGAGTTACGTATAGAAATTATAAATTAAATACATGTACATATATATATATATATAAACATAAGTATTAACTATTTGGCGCGTACTTTATTCAACTTGGGTTTATCACAAATCGAGTTCGAACTTTTTGGGATCGTTTTGTCATTTAGAGCGCTGCATGCTGGCAATAACTGCAAAAGAAAGAGAAGAAGTTAGTTAAAACTCTGAAATTCTGAAAATTCGTGTAAGTGTATAAAATATCCGAGATTCTAAATTAAATACAAAAATTAATCTAACATTCAATTAGAGAAAAAGCAATGCACAACAAAATTTAAGTCATGGCAAGTTTTGCGATTTTATTTAAGCCTTATAATTAACCTATAAATAATGGGCAATATTGTGAAAATCACACTGTATAATAATAATTTACAGGCAGCACAATAATTTATACTTGATTAATTTTTGCTCACATTTTGTATATGTTCATTATATGCTTATTTATTATGCTGGTAATTTTCATTATTTAATTATAAACAAGAAAGAACAGATTCGTTAGGCACGTCGAACAGTCCATGTTCTTGGGGACAGTGGTTCAAATGCTGACATTTGTATTTCATTATGAAATTTAAAATTAACAGATTTATATCAAAAGAGCAAATTCAAGGAGTACAAAAATAAAGTAATCTGACTGCCACCAAAAATAACCCAATGTAATCCAATGTCAATAAACACACCAGCAAAATTGAAGGACAGATGGACATGTCTATATCAACTCGGCTTCTTATGCTGATAAGGAAAGATATATACCTCGATCGGAAACGTCTTTTTCTTCGTGAGAAAATTAAAATACCCTCTGCCAGGGTATACAAATAACACTAATTAAATTTTAATCATAAATCGTATGCCACATATAATAAAAGTGTGTTAAAACAAACTTTGGCTTCGGAGAACAGAACATCATTAATTTATTGAGAATTTCGTGTACGAGAAAATTGTGTGGTTCATTTTATTGTTTACCATTTCAATTCATTGCCAAGGAAGTTTTATGTCCAAAAGTTGGAGTGAAATGTTCTCTGGCCGGGATTCGGCATAGGCTACACAGCCGGACAGCTGCTGGACAAACTTTGTGGCAGTTGGCACAACAAAGTTACGTAACTTTACCACATGGCCACATAGCTTTGCCCAAAACGCCTGAGCTTTTAGGTGGCAGGGGGCAGAGGGCACAGGAGTAGACGCGCTTAGCCCAATTGGCTTAGACATGTTTTGTGCTCAGGGCACAGATAGCTCATAATGGAGCATTTAATGGATCTGAACTTCACACAAAATTAACAGAATTTATGCACTTAGCTCTCGCTGACAGGGCAGTAAATTACGCACATTAAAGGATTAATATGAAACCAACACTCTGTTGGAAAAATTAATGAGCCATATTAATAATATGATCGATGATGAACTAAATGAATGCAAATTGATTGTAAAATGTGTCAATTAAGGAATGCGAAGGGGGTTGAACTAGGACTGCGAAAGCTGTCGTAATAATGGAAGATTTAGTGGTTTTCGCATAAAATGTAATTAAAATAAATCATAATTCAAATATATGGTATTAAAATGTTCATAATCGTTTCACAAATGTTTTTAACCAAATTGAAATTGAACCAAAAATGTATTCCGAATTATTAGTAATTAAGGCCAAAATCCGTTTATACAACTATTTGGCATTTCGGCTGATAGATTTATGGCAAAGACCTGCTAACCGGCGAGTAGATAAACTAAACAAACCTGAAAACTTAAGTAATATTGAGATTCCTTGGCCAGGGGCCAGCTGAAATCTACACGGCATTGAAATCGCATTACGCAGACAGCGCAACAAAGGCGAACGATTAAAGTCGTATTGTCATAAGCTGACAGGCCTTGTACCTACAGAAGAAAAGAAGAAGAAAGAAAAAAATAGCCACAGAAAATGCATCGATAAATGAATTAATAATTAAATCATGAAAACCATTTGAAGGTAATTCGCAATAAAATGAAATCACAATTTTATAAAAGCTGAATTATTTATAAGCTGTAAAGTCGTAATGCCCGCCAGCTAAATAGTGCTGGCAGATGGTGTGTGTGTGTGTGTGAGTGAGTGTGACTGTCTGTTGGTGTGATATGTGTGTGTGGCAGGTCAGCGTGCACATAAATAATTACGCATATATATAAAAATGCCAGCGATTCAACTTAACGTTGGAAAAATGGTCAAGGGAAATGGCAACTTGGAATACTGATGATGATGGTAATGATGATGATGATGATGATGGTGATGCTGATGATGATGATGATGATGAAAGTGATAGGGTGATGCTGATGTTGGTGTTGATGCTGATGATGCCTTGCAGTTGGGTTGAAAAAAGTTTGCATAAATGCAAATATTTTCTTTCCATTTACGTCGCAGCGGAAAACACACACTTCAACTCCAAATAATTGAATTGTTTTGGCAGCACTTTGCCAGCTCGTTAAATCTGTCAACATTGATGAATCATCCAAACCGTGGAGGAACTAAGACGCTGTTATATACGCAAAAGGTGAAGCGAAAGCTTCACTACATTAAAGCCAGGTCGAGAACTCTGGGTGTGGAACGGAAAGGGGGAGACTATTTTGCACCTGCAAGCCACCCACCGCCACATTGAAAATCAGTAAAGTAGCGCTCAAACTGCCAATTACCAGCAATCCCATAAGGCAAAAAACACAAAGTGAATGCAATTTTGTAAAATGCACAAACATACTCATAGTAATGAAAGCCAGAGCAACATTAACAGCAACACCAACAACAACAGCAAAAAGCAATAACTACGGCAACGAACGCTTTGGGCAACTTTCAGGCATCTATGTGCCATAACAGTGCAACAGTAAGTAGGTATACAAAATTAATTAGCTACAAAAACAATGCAACAATCTGAAGCTGTCTGCCAATGACAGCCCTGACAGCGTCATTGGGTGGGCGGCGCGTGGGTGCACAGAGAGGGAGTGGGAGCAGGGGCGGCGGGTGGTTGGTTGTTGGGCGCCTGCCTGTCGCTACTTTGAAGTAGTTGCGCTTATCATTGATGGCTGCATAGCAAAGTTGTGCAAAACTTATCGATACTTGTATACACTACAACACTACTTGGGTATATCTAAAATGCCTACAGAATATCCATATGGGTTTTAGACACAAATTGTTTATTTAAGATTATATTTAATATTTAATATACAATTGACTTGGTTGCATATCTTTACTAAAAGTTATAAATGTTGAAGAGCGATATTTAATTCTTCTCTCGATGTAACCTGCTCTTTTGATGCCTACTTTCAATAATCAAGAAGACCTGCGATATATCGATAGGCACCACACTCCTTTCTCGATAAGCATTCTAATCCTACATCTTTTATTATTATCAGAAAGTGTAAATATTCAAAAATTCAAAAATCTAAAGAAATATTTTATAATTATGCATGTCGATTTATAATTCATCTCATGTTTTGGGGAAAACACATTCGCACACGCAAATATAAAAATAATTGCTATATTATATATTCCCCGCACATGCATATTTTGTAAATTTTAATAAACTTGCTCACAGAGAGATTTTTAATCATATTTATCATTCTAAATTTGACAGTTAGCAGGGGCTTATTAATGCAATTAGATTTGCATAGGAATGTGACTGGTTGTGACTGGTATGCGCTGTGCGCATTGCATTTATGCAGCAACAAAATGTAGCTCAGCATCAATATGCTAAATAAAATTAAAATTAACTCACGTATAGTAAGTGTGGAAAGTCAATGTTCTTCGACATGCTCTGCATACTCACATCACTTTGAACAAACAGGCAACATTTCGACACAAATCGTACTATTTCGGTAATTTCGCTTATTCACAAACTAAATTCACCTGTGATTCAAAATACGAAATCGGTGTTGTTGCAATTTGTATCAGTTTGTAATTAGTGTATATATATAATTTACATTCACTCAAAGGTTGTTTGTTTGCTCAAAATACCTTGTGCTGCGCAGAATGACGCATTCACTAATGATATATTTGTAGTTGAACAGATTCTTTGCATAGGCCGCATTTAGTTAATGGAATGTGTCGTCAGACAGACAGTTCGACAGTTCGACAGTTTAATATATAGGCTGCTGTGTTATATATTTGATGACAAAGCCAATATACCCAAGACCTGCTAGTGCGTATATCATAATCAGGAAACGCGACGGCAAACAGCAGGCGACGAACAGCGAGCAGCAAACAAAATGTTATAAATAAATAAACAGCAGCTGCTTTCTACTCTCGCTTCTCATATCATGCTCGGCCCTCCTGTACCTCCACCACCCCACCCCGTCCTGCCCAAACTGTCGCCCAATGCAATTTTTGGCAGCCTTTGCATTGGCAACGAAGCATCCCAACGACTTGGCGATATGGCCGCGATATGCCCAACAGCGCCGAGGAAGCAAACTTGACTCAAGTGCATTGTCAAGGTAAGGGGCGCTGTGAAGAATTCCCAGATACATAGATGCAAAACATATGTGTAAATACAATTGGATGGCAGTGCGATCTGAAACTGTTGTTTGCAATGTTTTTGCCATGTGTTGTATTTATTTTAATTCCGTTTGTTATTTATTTATTTATTTGTGCACACACATAAATTAACAAAGTTGTTCTTTTTTCGTCTCGTTGTTATTCTATAAAACAAAATTCTTCAGATTCTTTGCGAGAATAGCGTTACTATAGCTACTTCGGCATTAGTATAAAAGTATCTAAGACTAATCAATTGCGTAAGCTGCCTTCAAGCGCACAAATGTTACTGTGCATAACAATGAGAAAATCAACCCAAAAACTCAACCATCCTGTATAAAAATAATATTTTTTTTTTCTGGGCTGCAATATGAGTCTAATACCTCATAATTCCCTTATTGAAATGTGTTGGCTTTGAGACTCTTACGCGCACTGATGACGGCAACAGACACAAAAGTCGCATCGCAATGAATAATGACAGGTAGTATATATGTATGTATGTATGTGTGAGTGTGTGTGTGTGTGTGTGTAACAAGGTATGGTGAACGTGAGATGGAGGGACGGCTGATGGTGTCAACCCTCACAAAACGAGCTGTCGAAAAAAGCAAACTCAATTTATGAAAACATTCATGCAGCTAAAACATACGCACACAAATTGCGTATGCGCTGCGTGAGCCCATTTTGAATCAACGAAGGCTTTCCTCACTTCCTTTCTCTCTCCGTCT
The DNA here is from genome assembly GCA_035043845.1 of Drosophila picticornis. Taxonomy (NCBI): domain Eukaryota; kingdom Metazoa; phylum Arthropoda; class Insecta; order Diptera; family Drosophilidae; genus Drosophila; species Drosophila picticornis. The sequence continues at coordinate 16,124,424 of JAWNMR010000493.1, forward strand.
CCTTCTCCCTCTCTCTATCTCCCTCTCTCACCCACCTTAACAATCTTTTCGTAGAAAGAGCCTATTATAGGAGTAGACTTTGTGCTGTCATATAATGTACACAAATAAGTGAATAAGTCGTGAGTCCTTTTACCAGGAAATTGGCCAATTTTTTTGAATGAGACTGAAAGACAAGTGCATTTAGCTAATTAGATATAATTCATCAGGTCAACTAAGTGATTGATGGGCCCATTTAAAATGTTGCCATAAATGCTCAGTGTAATTGCGTTGCCCTTGTTAAGGATAATTTAAATTGACACGATTCACAAATGCCTTGGCATAAATACTGGCAAACATATAAGGATATCTGTTTTATATATATTTGAACAATCATCGGGCAGCTCTTTAAGTTTTTTGAAGCTAGCTCAAATCAACTTTGACAAATTTAATAAAGAGCAATTGTTCAAAGATATGCAGAACATGCGTGAAACTATTTATTATTTGTTAAGGAGAAAACAGCTAAGTATCCGATGTATCAGAGTGTTGGCTAAGATCGGATTACTATATCATAAATCTAATCATTTGCCTACAGGGGGCAATAAATCTGAGTAACACACGAGATAACTGTTGTGTCTGGTCGTATTTGGTTAACACTCACCGTTTAGAGCAGCTGCAATTGTATTAAAAAAAATCCTTTGTTTAAATTTATTGCTGACATTTTAAGTTGGAAACGGATTTAGCACAAATGTTTATTATGATTTATGACACGTATTTATTGTGTATTGTGTGTTAGCACACAGAAATCAATTTGCGTTCGGTTTTGTTGTTTTCTGTTTTTTTTTGTTGTTTATTTCATGTATAGTTTTTCTCTGCTTTTGTTACAAAGTTGTTGATGTTTCTGGTTTGCTCAGAGCTCGTTAAAGTCGATTTAGCAACACTTAAGAGGCAGCCACTTTCCACTTTTTACGCTCATATAAAATATATGTATATATTACCCACACAGCGATAAACCACTGGCAGGCAGACAGACGCACGACTCGACTCGACACGACACGACACGGCACGGCACGACAGGGCACGATACGGCAGAACACACACTCAAACACACACGCACGCCCGCACACACACACACACAGCCAAAGAAATAGACGCCCGGCAGCAGCGCGAGGCAGTCAACGACGCCGATCGACGATGAATTTAGACTGAGGCTCAGCAGCTTGTAAGCATTTCAGTTGCTATTTTGACAATATTTGTTTGTGTTCCGCTTTTCTTGCTGCTTTTTTTTTGCTGTGCTTTCGTGCGATTCTCATGGCTCTTCGTGTGTTTACTCTTCGCATATTGTTATTATATCTATACGCTCTATATATATATATATATGTATATATATAAATATATATGTATATGTGTATGCTATTTTGGCTATTGGCCGCCGATCTTATCAGTTCGCTTTTAGTAGCCACATTCCTGTTGGGTCCACACAGACGCACACATTCGCAATTGATAAAATGTGTATTTATTGGCCTGGCCAAAATACGCGACGAATACGTGATGTACAATATTTACTTTGATGACGTCGCCAGCAATAATCGAGCGTTTAACATTTAACGCGCTATCCAGTCAATGACGTCACCATTTGTCACAGCTGTCACGCGCATATAGTGCCTATTTATAGACGGCACGGCCAACGACGCCGCCGCAGCATCGGCCAACGCTGCCTGCTAATTTTCGCAAGTGTTTTTCATTTGTTTTTCTTCTTTTTTTTGCTGTGCGCTTTTCTTGGATCGGCCACGTCTGAAAATAGAAAGCAAAGCACAAATTGTGTGTGAAACTCATTGAAATGTTTGCGCGTACTCAATTTTAATATACGCAAATAAAACTGGCAACACTAGCTGCCGCAGCATCAGCCGTAGTAGCAGCTGATTACTCATACGCCCCGCTGGCGCGTCAGTAATCACTACGAAGTAAATTGCATTAAAATTATAAATTGCATCACGCGCAACCGAAAAAGCATCGCCAGATGCGTGAGTGTCAACGTACATTTGCACCAGGTGAATGCATCTCTCCACTCGAAGGCTTCGCTAGCCCAATTTTCAGTTATTATTTATGAGGCCTGTCACCAGGGATGCGGAGACATGCAAATGCACTGCGTGATACCAACACTCAGACACAAATGCGTGCACAGTTTGCCAACAGCTCAGATAGACCCCATTGGAATGATTAACGCAATGAATTTTAATATTATTGGAATTGAGTTAAAATCACGTATTTTAGCTTATAAATATCGCAAACACATTTCACTCTACTTGCTAATCGGACACAGTTCTTGGTTAAAGGTTGGTTACAACGAAAATCTGGCTATAAATCTGCTGGATAACAAACAGATAAATGTCAATCCTAACCCAAACTAAGTAGCCTGTTTGCAGTCACAACAACCAATCATCGCCAATAATTTGTACTAAATTGTTTCAATTTCGAACTGGCAGCAGCAAATTGATAAGTTACTCTTTGCAATTAATTTGGCAGTGATTTATGCTGCTTGGCACCCATTTCGTGTTGTTATCCGCTTGTTTTCCTCTTTATGTAACATTAAATACGTTATACAAATCAATCATAAAATTGAACAGAGTTTAATGCCAATGTTTATGTTGTTTTTATTATGTTATATGATGTGGACAAATAGTGCAGTTGTGCTTTGCTAATATGGCATCCACATATATACCAAGACTAAAGGAGGTGCCTCGATTTCAATGGAAACAGCTCTTTAGCCGGAACACAGATAGTGAGACAAGTTGAGGATTTAGTACTCCTAGAATTGGTATTGATAGAAGAACAACAAAAACAAGAACAGCAGCGCGTCCAGGATGTGTTTTGTGGATATGTTCTACAAACAATTTTAATTATTAACTATTAATTACTAACAAATAACGTGTTGTGTGTGGGGCAGGGTTGTGTGTGGGAGAGTGTGTCCTATTCTTGCTGCCACTTGTTACTTTTAGATGCTATAACTGCCATCGGGCTTCCTTGGCTGTGTGGCATTAAACTCCACTCCATCAATATTCACCGGCTGTTCTGGCTGCTCCTCAGTTTCGGAAAAGTATTTACTTATAATGTCATAGGCGTTCTGATAGATATCCTCACTTTCGTGCAGCTGCAACTTCTCCAGCTTATCAAGGCCCCCTAACTGTTCGAACAGAAGAAATATGTCCTTAGGGTCGCCCAGCTTCTTGGCTAAATCAAAGAGATTGGAAAGACCCATTTGCACCACTATGATAGTGAGCGGATCCGAGACATCAAGTAAATCAACGAATGGCTTAAATATATTGTATTTGTCTAGGAGATCCACAACTTGCTCGTATGTACCAGATATGGTTGTATTGCTCACTGCAAAGGCGGCCTGCTTTCGTGCCTTGAAATTACCCACCCCCAGCAACTGGCATACTTGCTGAAATACGCCCGAATCGATGACAGCCTGAATATGTGCCTGATTGCTAGCCGTAATATTGCTGACAGTCCAAGCAGCCAACTCGACTATATTGCGATCGAAGTGTTCCAACAACTGGCCAAGTGCTTGCAATACCCCAGCTGCAATGACCACATCGGTCTGTTGATCAGTGCCAGCAACAATAACGCCAACACAACGCAATGCTGGATATAAAATGACCAGATCAACAGACTTCAGTAGGTGCACCAAGCGTGGCACTGCTTTTGCATCGATTACAGCTTGTATTTTATCAATACCATCATGCGCCACTGAGCACAGCGCCCAGCAAGCACAGGATTGAACACTCGAGTCATTGGAGACCAGCAATTCGGAGAGCATTGGCAACAGCCGCTTCACTTGCTCCAAGGTTGGCGATGGCTTTTTGCCGCACAAATTTACCATTAGCCAAACAATATTGCGCAGCAATGAGAGTGGCGTTCCCCTATTGATCAATGGTAGAATGCCACCGATAACATTATGCTGAATGACGATGTCGCGTGCCCGAGCACCATCGCCGGCAATGTTGCACAGTGCCCAAACAGCCTGCTCCGCTAGATAAACATTGTCGGACTGAAGATGATATATTAAAAGTGGCACCGCTTTCTCATCAATGACACATTGCGTCTGAGCCGATGTACCTGCGGTAATGTTGGTCAAAATCCAGGTAGCCTCAAACTTAAGCAGATCGTTGCTGTTGCTTTTAAGAAAACGGACGCAGATTGGCACAATTCCATGGCCAATCATTAGATCAATTGGTGGATTGCTCTCGTGGCAGGCCAATTGGCGTGCCTGCTGCATGCCCAGAAGTTGTCTCAGGGGATCCTTACTATTTATAGCAGTCGCAATCCCTGCGATGAACATCGCCAGCGGTAACTGCTTCGTGGACAGTTGCTTCAGGGTCTCGGGTAGGTCGATATCCATACTTATTCACCATCTACTAACAATGGCTTCAACAAATATGCGGAATAAATTGCTTTTAGTACTAAATACGAGTGGAGGCAGCACAAACAAAAATTTTATACAATTTAGGGACTTATTTTTCAACTGGTTGCCCTGTGACAATTTTCAATCGATCCACAAAATTAACTAGTATCTTCGAACTTCGAACACAGCTTTGATATCAAAACATGCCGAACTATGCAAATTGCAGCTGTCGACTTGGCTGTCCATCACGCTCCTTGAGAAACCAGGTTGGATCCTCATCCATATTCAGTCACCATTTGCTAGCCGCCGTTTAAAATATGTCAACTGGTTTGCGTAAACTTAGCACTAGATCAAAGAAAAGTGGAATTCCCCTAGCCAATGTTTAGGTTAGGGTTTATAATTAAACGAGTTTGCACTGTGATTGCATTGTTAGCGATGACTGTCAAATTTTTGTATGGCACAAATTTCAATTATAACTTGCAAATTTTGGCAGCAACAGTAAATGCCAACTTTAGTAATTGGTTGCCTTGGCAAAACGAACGGAAGAACACAGCACAACTGTAGCAAGTTGTGTGAGAGCCCACGCGAAAGTAGGTGGACCCAAGTGAGTCTGCCACACAAAATATCAATAATAAAATTACACGCACGCCTTTGATGTTCAGGTTGACTTTAATTGCATCAAATCAAACTAATATGTTAACGACATCAGCACGTCAAGCTATGCATACGGGCCTCGTGGTCGTGGATTGGGATTGAACGGCGATGGTCGGGTATCAAAGATGGGGCCTTGGTGGCGTCTCGCCTCACTGAACGCGACGCCAAGCAGCAGCAACAAAGGCAGCAGCAGCGGCATCAGTTTACTCGGATTGAGTTGCATCTTGTCTGAAATCCTCTCGTTGGTTGATTGATGATACAGCTTCCAAAGAGCCAGCGTTTTTATACAGATCTGAGCCCGGCTATTGTTCGGGGGATTTTCGCTGATAAGCTCGGACAATTGCCAGCAGGGTTAGATAAGCATTATTCCGAAGGGGATGCACTAAAGCGAGAGCAAAAAAGCACCAAAACAAAATTGAGACAGTGAAATAATGTAAAAAACCGCTGTTGAATATTTAAGTTTTAGCTTGAAGGTCGCTGCCTAGTCAGCCACTTTATGTTGTTTTTTGCATTGCAAATTTTCAAGCAACGACAACGATGTGATTCAAAAGCAACTTCAACATGCGTCAACACAACGAATGCGCCCCGCCCACATAACAAGCACTTGGCCGTGTCCTGGCTGCCATTGCACTAGAGGAAATAGCTACACTTTTTCGGGTAAAAAACTTAGTTGGGCAACGAATCGACGCAGAAATTGATTACTTTAAACTGTTATAGCAAAATCTTAAATTTAACTTGTGTCTTGATAGAACAGGATAGAAGTATTCAATATCTTAAGAGCCTCGCTTAAACATTAAACTCTTTTTGTGTCTTGTGTATTATGTAATCAGCTTTTCTTATATATATTAAATTTGACTCGAGGCCTTAAACACTTTGTTTATTTATCAATTTTCAGGTCAGACCTTATCAGCCAGCTAAGTAGCTTATAAATAATGATTGTCGTACTTTTTTTAATAGACTTTATTTGAAATCAAGGGGATTTCTTTGCAAACAGGGGTTTTTTTTTAATGCTATACGAGTAAAATATATGATAAGCTGTAGACTCATCTGCTCAGTTGACAGTTCGTCTAGACTACGTTGTTGAGTTTGAGATTTGCAATTTATGCTGGAAAAATGTGTTGTTTTTCTATAGTGCGCCCAGCTTCTGCAGCTGTGGTTTTTGCTGATTTTGATGCCACTGTCAGTTGCACTGCCTTAGCCCCCTTGGCTCTATTAGAGCACTTTGTTAGTTTACTTGCAGCTTCAGTTACCACCCGAAAACGGAGGATTTTTGTGGGCTTGTAGGGGTGGCGCCCAACTGACATTCTGAGCATTTTTCCCATGCACTTTAGCATTTGTGCGGTTACTTTATATTTGGACCGCACGGGTCATTAGTTTAAGCAAATTTGCACTTTGAGGCGCCAAAAATCAATAAAACGTGAAACTTTCCTCATCAATGTGCTAGAGCCAGAAGTGAAATTTATCGGGTAATCAAATATACAAAGCATACATCAAGTTGTATGTCGGCGAACACACACAAAACAAACATTAATGGAATAGGCTAAAGCCACAAAATCAGCCAGCAAAAACAAAAACAAAAGCAACCAGCAAAATGAAGTCGAAAATTAAACAGAAAAAGAAAAACTTTGATGCAACTAAACAAACGCTGAAATGTTTACTTAACAATCGATGGTTTTTGGTTCAGTTGCTGTTGCCTATTGTAGTATATTGCCCTTTATGTGTTGGCCACCGCTTCCTATAACCATAAATCAAAACAAATGTGTTGGCCAGTCGAACATTAATCGATTTTCATTGCTAACGCATAAAAAAATATATTGAGCCATTGTTTACATACAACTGCGGAGATAAACAGTTTGCTGAAAATTATAAACAACACTAGCCAATACATTTTTTTGGGCAATTTGTCAATATTGGTGCGTCAATTGTAAGCATTACATAACCACAACTGAAAGGGAGCAGCGAGTTGGGGGCAAACAGCAAGTCTGCCGCAGCAACTTAAATTCGCTGACATTTCTCGTATATCCTGGCAAATTTCTTCATTGCTGCGGCTGACATTTTGAATTATTTGCTGGAAATTGTTGGGCTGCGTCTCGAAGTGAAAGCCTAGCGACCCGTAGCAACGCAAACAAACCAGTTGGAAACAGCTCCCAGCAAACACAAGCCGAAACGCTGGCTCAGACCCAGTCCCACAATGCCAGCAAATTCAGCACAGTTAAATTTCATCGCCCAAAATCACAGCAACGAAAAGTTGAAGTTGCCGCGATTGTGAGGAAAACGATAGCAATTCAATTGATGTCAAATTGTTGACATTTTAATGCGGCTCGCATAAAATAAACTCATGCAGCAACTGAATAGATCCATAAAGTTCGATTTGTATATGCTATATATACACACACAAGTCATTAGTATTGATAATGAATCCATTCACGTCTGGTTCGCATTCAATTTGAATTCAGACTGTTTATTTACGCCACGATTTTGCCCGTTTTCAAATGAATTCATTGGACCATTTGTAAATATTCTATATAGGCTTACGATGTTCCAATATACACGCAAATATAGATTATATTCTCTCAAAATTGTATTGTATAAATTAACTATACTTTTTTCAATCATAATTTCTGATTTCAAATTAAATTTGCATTTATTGTTATCAAAGAAAATTATATAATTTTCAAATTATGGCATAATCCACAACACATAAACTCTATTAAAAGCAATTAATGCGCCAAATCAAATCTAATCAGCTCTCAGTCAAATCAAATGATAATCATACGTCAATCAATTAGCTGACGCATGACAAATCGCATTTGACAGATGAGCTTTGCACAACTTTACCTCAATTTTACTGATATGTGCCATACTATTAGGCTTAAATCGAAACCTTAACGATAGTCGACTGAAAATCATATTATAGGTGAGTGTTGCACGAGCGGCACGTGCCAGACGCTTCTCAAAATGCACGAACTCTCAGGTGGCATAAAACTAATTTACAGGTTTTCGCGCCAACGAGTTTGAAGTTTGAGCGTCAAGTTTCAGAGGTGTGAGTGAAATACTTATAGCCTACACATAGATATATATATATATATGTATATATATGTACTAAAAATATGGAATGGAGGGCAAGAGCAATAAAAATGTCAGCCAAAGTGAATAAATACAAAGGCCTAAACAGCAGCCAGTTTAGGCATAAATATGCATTTTTTCTAGATGCGTTCATAAATAAAAGCGATGAGAACTGTGAACTGCTTGTAGGTGAACAAAACTGAGGAGTTTCGGTCGGTTTGGGGCCTTAGTATTTATTTTGTTGCTCGGAAGGCAACTCTGAGTTCATTAGGTATGTATGGGAAGTCTAGTCGGCCTGGGGATGCGGGCAGAGAGTACGAGGCGGGGTTGAAGTTTGCTTTAATGCCATGCTCCCCCAAAATGTCTGCCATAAATGTGCCAGCTCATTTTGTAAGTCTTATGAGGATGTGAGGTGCACAGGGGGGGCGTGCCAGGTTGCCTGCCTCTAATTTTATTCAGACAAGATGAAGCACTTAAGAATGCGTTGTGGGATATCAGCGGGTGGGGTAGCGCTGTGTGGCAATCGTCTATATGTCAGTATCTCTGGGTATATCTAATATCAGATGGCTGGCTGTTACGGGCCCTCTCCCCCGCCCATTGGTGTGCACCTCACGGACAGGTGATAATGAACATACTTAGAAGCGAGCAACGAGAAATTAGAGGCAGCGAGGCAGCAACAGCGATATGGGAGCCTTGAACTGGAGCTGGAGCATTACACACATGTTGCCATTTAAGTAGTTAATGGCGTGTTTAAAGCTAATTGCCGTTGCCAACTGCCAACTGTTGGCCGGAACCCAACACACACAAGCAGCCAGAAAAGCCTCGGCTACTTGTTTGTTAACGTTACTATTTATTTTATGAACTTTTGTGTCGCCTGCGGTAACCACAACGACACTACCACTGCCACTGGCCGCAATGCAAAGGCAAATCCTAAATAATGCATAATATTTCGCTATTGTTGAGTTCTTTCTCTACCCAACATACCCTGCAACAGCTTAAAACAACAAACTGACCGCATATATGGATTTGTGTGGGTTTAATAAACATTAAAATATTTATAAGTAAATATCAAAACTTATTCAGAGATATACATTTGCATGTTAGTTGTTCTTTTTTTATTTTAGTTAATAAAATAAAAGACATTTCAAAAGAAATCAGGACAGAAATGAAACAGTCCGAAACAACGCGAAAAATAAAATTTTAAAAGTAAAACAATATTAAAAAAAACACCCAATAAAAAAAGTAATATTTATGCAAAATTTCAGTTAGTTGACTGCCACAGAACTGATACTGATGCCCGTCACATTCTAAAAGGACATCCTCAAGTCGTGTTTTGTGGACTGTGTAATTGTTGTTTTGCTTAACGTAACCACAGGGAATATCTCATTTGGCTGGGCTTTGTTGTCACAGTGACTACTGTTTGTAATAAGTCTGCAGCTCGCAAAAATGGAGCGAACAGCAACGACCATCATTTTGCGTGCCACTGCCTCACCTGACAGTTAATCAACATGACAAACAACAACAATCCGGAATTTTCGCCTGCTGCTCGGACTTAAAATGTTAGACCCTCAACAAATAGTTTTCCGTTTATTGAGCCGCCAGTGATTGGCTACAACGTACGTGCTTCCTGGTCTTGGTAGCTAGGCAGATACACGTTGATTGTCCAGCACTGAGACACGTCTCACAACGTCTCGCAAATTTTTGCGTTTTTAAGTGCTTTGTGTTCAGGCAACACAGCGTATACGCAACGTAAATCTAATTACGCATACTTGTTAGCTTACCTAACGCCCTGGCAGGTGTATTAGGGGCTGCCACTGGACATCGATAGGCATCTGTGCGATGCCTAAACAGATTAGGGCAGCAGATTGATGTTTGCGGCGATTTTTTATGTGGGCATGATGTGAAAATAGCAGCTGTGCTTAAATACTTAACAAGTCCATCTGCTCGCGGTTTTATGGTCATTGTTTTGCTTGACTCGCCACACGGGTCGCGACGCTCCTGCAGCGAAAGGTGGGCGCGGTTGTCGTTATTAGGATACCATCAGGGATGAAGACGGGCCCCAGCAATTTATGCAAAACGTGCTCAAGTGCCGCACATCGCGTGAGTGGCTCCAACTAACGCGCCAACTACTAACAAACCACTCCGTATTCCAACTCTCGCCACCTCTACTCAGCCGCTAACGGCTCATTATCAACAGCATGAAAACAATGTCTGAATTAAATTTTATATGTATAAATATATATTTTATTTTTATGTGGATACACACATCTATGGGCTGTGGGTATATAAAATGCATTCAGCTTTAAAGGTTTCGAATTCAGGTCAGCTAGTTGAAAGACTCTTATGGCCAAGAGCCGAAATAAATGTTAAGGTCAACATGGCAGCCAAATAAAAGCAAAAACCAAGTCTCAAATATTCACTTTTGTAATTGGACAATGTCGTCTGAGACTGTGTCGCCTCTCTTCTTTCTACTGCCGCATACCTTTGGATCCCTATTGAAAGACCTTCCACTCCAGATTCCAACGCTAGCGGCACTCAACGAAAAAAAAATGAATGTATATATGTATATATACATATATATATATATATGTATATATATATATATAAATATATATATAAAGGGCCATAAAAAGCAAAAACTCAAGTTGTATGTGTGCATGTTGTTTTGTTGGCACCGCACCCAACTGTTGGTGTTGTTACTTCAGATGTTGTTGCCATAAAGTGTGTGTGGGTCTCCCTTTTTTTTGTGGCAGGTTCCTGCTCCTCACAATTCAGGCGCATTGTATTCCGTTTGTTTTATAGTTATTGCTTTTGTTTCGCTCCCATATGAACCCCCTGCACTTTATGCACATTTAATCTTATGACAAGCAAAATGTTGTAAAATTGTTTATGGCACTTTGTGACACGGTCAGTTTTCCATTTTTCAAGATACAAAATATTCCATTTTATACATGTGAGAACAATTAAGAGATTAAAGTACAACTGACAGTTGATCAGAAAAGTGCTCCCAAAGACATCGTTTAAAACAGGTACTCAAATGAAAATGCATAACTAAAAAGACTCTGATATCAAAAAGTATACAAAATATTGAGTTTGTCATGAGACTCATTTCTCCATTAAATATTGATTATCAAATGCAAAAATGTATGATGCAGTTTAGTATGCAATTATAATCAAATAAAAACTTTTGCACTACTCAGTAGATAAACTGTAAAATATATTTTTGTCATATAAATAAGTAATTAAAATGCTAAATGGAAACCAGCTAAAAATCTTGATTTCATTTTATTATTCTAGCTGGCAAATGTTGCCTCAGAGCTATAAGTTAAAGTCTAAATAGAAGTAGTTGTAGTAAATGCAGTGAAATGTATGTTTTTTGTATAACAGAGCAAATTTTCATTTAAAAACTTTAAGAAAACAAATGGAAACTTTTGAGATCAAAGGCAACTGTATTTATATCTGTGCAGCACACATGAGATATTCATAAATTATCTTGCAACTAGCAGCAGTTTAATTGCAACTCTATCGCCATAACTCACCTTGTAATTGTCGTTAGTTCCTTGCTGCTGCCTCTGGCTGTTGCAGGCAACCTGTTGGTTGCAGAAGCAGCTGCTCTTTGTTGTTTTTCTAGGTGTTGTTGTTGCTGCTGTTGTTGCCCGTTGTCATCTGGTATTGGCAGACAATACAAATTTCCACTCAAACACTTGGCACGCTATTTGCTTTTTGTGTCAGTGATGTGTCCAGTTAAATTTCATTTATATATTTTAATCGAAATATATTTGGCCAAGCTGTCTGCTCATTTGGTTGCTGATGCTTCACATAGATACTCGTAAATATGTATAGATATTTTCGTATAAATTTGAAAATTATTATTAGTTATTTGTTGTTTGCTTTGTGCTTTGGTCTGCAGACACATTTCATTTATAATTATTCTGCTTTTTTTTTTTCGTTATGTTCTTTTCTTTTCTGCTCGTGTGGGATTCGATTTTGAAAATTCGGCAGAAAGTCAAACGCCGCAGTTTTTATTACATTAATTTATGATTGGAATTTGTTGCCAGTTAGCGCTAGATTTATCAGCATATATGTGCAAATGTTTCTTCTCTGTGTACATATATATTTATGTATGTTTGTATGTATGTATGTAAGTAGTTTCAATTAGGTACTACTAAGCTGCATCGAAAAATATATAGTTCTAGTTTAGTATGCCCTTTAAGGTATGTTTCCTGTTTCAATTTGGTCTGCATTTGCGTTAGAGATAGATTTAAAGTTGAGTTGCGTTGAGTTCAGTTGAGTGGAGTTTTTGCGGTCGAGTTTCCAAAAAAAATTCCAAAAAATCCAAGAATGCCAAGGCTATCCTATAAAATATATATAAGCATTAGGCTTGTCGCTGTTGTCACTTGTTTTTCAGCTCAAAAACGTAGGTCGGATCACTCATTATTGCCACTTTGAAACCGAGCGCGCACTCGACACTAAAACGGGTTGAAATTACTTGATTGCATTAATTATTCAGCTCGTAACGGTAAGTTAAAGTATATGTGTGTTCACATATTGTTACATATATATATATAGATATGTTTGCATGTATGTATGTGTGGTGGGGTCACGGAAGCCGCGTCGAAACTTCACAAGTTGCGAGTTGGCCGAAACGAAAAGAAACGACACGTCAACTTCAACGTTGCGCGCGCGATAATTATAATCTAAAGCATACTTTTTAGCTATGCTGCACTTTCATAGCCATCTAAAACATTGCACTTGCACTCGCACTCACACACACACATGCACACACACAGGCAGAGACACGCAAACGCACACACACACACACAGATAGAGAGAGCTGTTAGGTACTTGTTGTGTCAGCGGCAATGAGCTGCCTTCAGGCATTTGGCTTCTCCTCTTTGGTCTTTTGTTTTTGCCGTGGCGCCCTTGCGGCCAACATCACGTCCAGCTAGCGACTGAGACAACGCTGCGTATACGCAACACCGTTGACTGGCGATGTCGGGCTATTTTCGGAGTAACTGCACAGCGGCTGCGCTGAGAGCAAAGAGCACAAAACCAGCCGCGGTCGACAGAAAGAGCGCAGCCAAACAGAATCAAGCAAGTGGTTTGCATTTGGGCCATTGGCCCTAAACAAAACATGGCTAATGGCACGCACATATGTATGTGTGTCTAGGTCAAATTATGAGCCTGTCCAAATGAATTGTTACACTAATCTTCACAAATTGTTCGGGTCACACACAGAAACCCACTAAAACTCAGTCTATCAATAATCAAAATTGGTTATCTGTCAGCTAATAAGCTAATTTGCGGCTAGCTGGGCAACTGAGCAGCTAACACCAGCAGGCAGCAGGTTTATGGCAGCATAAGTTAATGTGTGAACATTTAATTACATAGCAACTCGGTGGCCACAACACAAAATACTCGCACACATCCAGCTAAATCCAGGTAAAGCAATATCAATTGACCTGGCTGCCTGTGGCGGCAATCTAATGTTTTGTCAGTTAATAGGTACTATATAAAATTAAATCCAAATGAAAAGCAACTTGACAACATTGCACAAGCTTCTTAAGTTGCTGAACAGGAAAATCGATGCAATCGAAGCAGCTGCAGAGCAAAATAAAAAGTGAACATCAACAGCAACAGCAGGAAACAAAATCTGTTTTGGGGTCGGTTAAGGGGTCGGGCGGTGCGATTATCTTGCTTGGGTAAGTGAGAAAAACTTTTTAATTAAAATTCACACGCAATATGTTGCGCATACGCAACGTAGTACCTAAAAGCCACCCGCATTGTCTGTCAGCCAGGCCCTCAGTCCTTGCTCATTAGCGTTCAAATTGTGCGCGTATCATGTAAATTAGATTAGATGGAAATTGAAAATGTAAAGCAATTGTGGTTTTCTTCTTTTTTTTTTTTTTTGATTTTGTATTTTGCCTAACGTTCAATCCTGCACATCCTGCTTAACGGGAATGTGGCACCCATTGCGCCCCGACAAATACCTGGTGAGGCTTTGCATCACTTGCAAAACTGAACGCTGACCAAACAATTTGCAAACTCATCTCAACCGTTAAAGTTTAGCGACTCAGGCAACATGGCCTTAACCTCTAAGCTGACATTATAAAAGTTGTTAAATACCTGACGATTAAATTATTACAAAAAAAAAAGTTCAGACTTTTGTTTAGCACCGGCTGCCGTTGCAAATATTAATGAAGCCAAAGTGTCCAAGTAAATGAATTCAATGACACGCCTCTCAACGCTGTAGTGAGTACTACACATTGTACATTCATCAAGTAAATTAAGTTTGCGCGCTTTGCCACTGACAGCAAACGAAATATAAAAACAAACAAGAATGCTCTAGTCCAGGGGACTCGACTATTAGATACCCTGGCTCAAGTTGTTTAACATATTAAGTCGATGAAAAAACACTGCTTTCAGCAACATTACAAAAATCCACTTTAAAAGGCCGAACTGAATTTAATGAAATCAATATTTCAATATGTTTTCGACTATAACTTGCAAGTTTCTTATACAAACAGACGAGACAGTATCGACTTGGCTTTTAATTCTGATCAAGAATATATAAACTTTATGGGGTCAGATATGCAACCTTTTGCCTATTCAATACATTTGCACAAGTATACCCATTTTAATGGTTTCAGTGTATAGAAAGAAAGCAAATGAAAATAGGATGAGAAAATGGTGTACGACTATATTATGCGTCCTTTTTTTTATAGTATCCTGCTCTCTGGGGACTGTGGGCGTGCTGGCGCTTATGGCATGAAGTGAGCTATGAAATTCGTATACTAGCAACATGCGTCATCTATACTTGTTACTCACTTACTGCATGCACCTGCTATGTGACTCCATATCAGGTTGACAAGCTGTGTTTGGCTGCCAACTAGAAGAAGTAAAATATATTATCATTTTATTATATATCTTGTGAGCGTTGCTTTTTATACCCTTAGCCAATAAAAATGGGTACAAAGGGTATAATAAAGTTGCGCAATGGTATGGAACATGCGGAAAGGAAGTATATATATTTTCTTGACCAGGATCAACAGACCAGTCGATATAATCATGGTAGTCTACCTATCTGGCTGACCGTCTGTATAAACAAACGGATCTCACTTTATATAACTAAATATATACGACGTCCAGATCAAATATATTCAATTATTTCGATAACTGACACAGTTTCGCGAATATCGATATTTATCGATGTCCGTTCGCTTTTACGATTGATATAAAATGTAATTTGATATCATTTTATTTACTTAGTTGAAATGTATAGAAAATGCCAAGTAATTTTACAATACAATTACACAAAGAATTATAAAAGGCTGTTCGAATTAGAGAAATGCATTAAATTTACTCACATAAAGCAAAAATTTCAAACTTTGAGTCGTTCATAGACTGTGTTGCATGCCATATTTGATATTTGCTAAATAAATCATTAAGTTGATTGCGGGGCTGTACGCAAACATGTGCATTACACATGTATTAGATTACACATTTCGTGATAAAATCATTTTATGAATATAAAGTACCAAAGCAGCAGTTGGCCTCACAGTTTTTTTGATGTCTCGCCAAAGCATTTCAGTTTTGCTGCTGCTGCAGGGCAGTCAACTGTTGTGAAATGATTTTACGCATTGCGGACTTGTTGCTCAATGGGCAACATGCTGTTGTAAATTGCAAAACAATTCCGTTTCAACAGATAAGAGGGGAGACTGTGCCTCACAATGCCTCGACTGATTGCTGATGCAGGACACATCGCATCATGCTATGAGGACCTAAGAGGACTAATCTCTGATAATCAATAATTGAAGAGTTGAGATTTCAGTGTGGTCGTAACTTTTACCAACGCATAAAAGTTACAATTGCTGCAGTGGCTAACAGGAGCTTTTCAACTTTGAAGAGCCGTAATTGCTGCGTCTCGTTTACTTTTACCTTAGAGCAAGCAACGTGTTCTTGTGTTTTATGGTTGACTTTGAGTTGATGCTGCTTTAAAAGAATAACAAAATTAACATTGTCCCGCCGGCAAAAGTTCCAGCGAATCTCTGTGTCTGTGTCTGTGTGTGGATGTGTCGAAGTGTTTGTACAAACTTTGCTGGCATAACTTTTGGCCACATAAATTGTCTTTTAATTGCTGGCATGTACGGCAAAGTAATAAAGTATGTGGATGCAGCGAGCAGCCATTAAGGCCAAGTTGAGAGCGGGTGAAAGCATTTCGCACGCTAAGTAAATGAATTGCACGGGCGATAATTTGCCAAAACTGCAGTGTTGGCCACTTCAAAGTGAAGAGCCTTCAATTTGATAACTTGCCTGTTAGCCCAAGTATACACGCGATTTGGCAATGTTTAATTAAGCAGCCAATTAGGGTTGCCAGGGCCAACGAAATTTGTTGAGAGAAGAGTGCCACGTGTCCTTTTCTAAGCGCTTTCTGATGAGTTATGAAAACCGTTAAGACCTTCAATTAAACGTCCATTTGCCGAGATGATTTCAACAATGCGCCAGTCTGTCAGCCAACCAGGTAGTCCATCAATCAATGTTTGTGTAGCGTTCTTTATTAGTCAAATTAAGGCGATTGGTAACTGGGATTTATTTTTGGTAGCAACTTTTGCAGCTGCTTATCGATTCGTAATGCCATTTAGTAAAACGACACTAATTACGGGACAGAATCAACTGCCAGGAAAAATGGTAAGCCAACATTAAAACCAAGATAAATGTCGTGCTAAGCCCTCGTTATGTATGTACATATTGATTTTGAATTCACAGCAGGCAACACAATGCCACAATGCCTCAGCAACAGAGCAGCAAGTCAAGAGGTAGGCGGCAAGTGTGAATGACAATTTCAATTTAGCAATTTCCATACTAATGCCATGCGGCCAACTTGCCACTGCCTCCATTTAGCTGACAGCACACACAATTGGACACAAGCACACACAAACAAGTGAATTGTGTGTGGTTTGTTATTTGACTAATGTGTTGTCCTCAAGCGTTTGAGTTGGATACTTGAGCATTCTGACGATATTTATAAATAAAATCAATGAAAAGCAAATCTGCATTTTTGTGTATATTTAACCTTAAAGCAAATTAGTTACAACGGCGTTGGTTCTGACTGGATAACAGGGGGATCCATGCACTGTTGCCTATTCAATACTAACCATGTTTTTCCTATCTATCAGAGCCCATCTTTGTCTTGTTGTTGGCTTCCATGTCTACAATACTAATATGTTATAACTTTTGTCTACAAAAATACTCAAGCTTTTATGGAATTATTGGATGTTTATTTATCTGCAAGGAGAAATAATTAGTCATGGATTTAAGGTATTTACTGAATTGACACAAACAACATAAAGCCTAAAGAACCTCTAATCCCATATACAGTTCCGAAAAAGAAAATATAACCACAACAAAAAAAAACTAATCAATTAGTTTTGTTATTTTTTCAATTTTATATTTGTAATCTATTATTCGGCATAGAATGTTTTTGATTTGAGGGGAACAGTGGCTAAAAGTAGCGTATACAAATAATGACAATAATGGCATGTTATACATTCATATGACATATTGGGATACATACACATTAGGACTAACTAAACTTAGCTTAACACAGTCCAAACACGCGCAGACCACTAAATCATCTGCACACACACAAAATAACACACAAAACAGCAGCAGCCCCTGCGTGTTTTGTGTGTCTTTCTAGTTTTGACGCCTGTGGCACTGAATATTCGATTAGACCAAGATAAGGCTACCATTACCCATACCCTCATAACTTATATCTGTTCGTACCTTTGTTCATTAAATGATGGGACAGAAACCAAAGCCAACAAAAGCCAGAAGCGCTGTCCTTCTATAATTAAGTTTTCATTAGCTGTTTGCTGCTTTTGTTACTTTCCTATTTACATCTTAAATGTAATGCTTAAATATTTTATAAAAAGGGCTTCACATAAGACTTCTCAGTATTATAAACCTGCAGCAAAAAGCTGTCTTTATTATAATTATTATGAATTTATTACAGTTTTTAATTCATTCAACTTTTTACCTTTATCCCAAATTATTCAAATCTAAACAAGTTAAACTAACAACTTATGATTATTATAGGTGATAATGAAGCACCGCATTACTGATTAGTCTAAATTGGTTGAAAATATTCTATAAACTTTGACAATAATAACCACACTAATATTAATAATAAGTGTTGCTTAAAATATGTGTTGTTTAAACATGGTTGGATTTGTTCAACATGAGTAGCAGTCGATACAGCAGCATTGTAGAAACAGGCTATAATCAAGGCTGCTGGAATACAGCTCTTTAGTGCTCCCCTACTAGCAATATACAAGCAAAGATGAAATGAAATCATCAGCAACTTTTAGCAATTTGATAGACTTCAAGTTTAAAAACAAATAGTTACCAACAACTGAGGAAAACAAAACAGAATCTGAACTAATTGCAGTGCGTGGAGCAACGTGACTTTGACTTGTGCCCATTGCCACTTCTCAAAATCTAAATTGCGATGAATCTCACACATTGCTGTCGGCATTTTCTTGGATTGAGACCCGCCTTGTTGCACCAGCTGTCGCCAATGGCGCACGTGTCGCCATCCAAACATATAATCTACATATATTTCCGTAAATGTATGTGTGTTGTCTAAACAATACTTAAGGTATAAAATTATGTTACTCTTACAATTCAGGGTACTATAACTTTGTGGCAATAGATCTATAGATTCACGCATCAGAAACTTAAAGAACTCTCGGCTTATGATGACCAGAAGTTGTAAATAATTTGACGAAATTGAAAGTGTTTGGCTTTCTCAATTATTTATTCAAATTTAATTTCATTTTAGCATGTGATTAATGTGACAAAAAAGGGTGTTCAAGCTGCACCGTGCCTTGAAATGTTTTTCATTGTTCTCCTAGGACTCTTCAATCCTACAGCTGACAGCTGCAGTCAATTGCGAATTTCAAGCCCGCGAAAGGTAAGTAAATCCTTGAAGAGTAAGCAGCAGGAGGTGACGTATATAATAATAATGTGCCGAAAATCCCGTTTAATGAACTGAAAACATAAGCGTCGCAGTACGCGCTGCGAGTGTACACGAATCTATATGTGTATGTATCTGCAGCATGTGGCAGGTTCAAGGTTAAAGTTAACTTGAGCAGTGCAAATTGAATACGCGACTGCCAAAGTATAAAGTTTCTAAAGCATGCCACGTCAAAAAAAAAAACAAAAAAAAAACAAAGAAAATACCAACAAAAAAAAAGAGAAATAAAATAAATAAAACAAAGGCATAAAACACGCGAATGCGTGCGAAAAAGAAAAACTGAAAATGGCGCCTCAAAACTTATACAGTGAGGAGCGAAGCACGCAACGGCAGCAACAGCAACAGCAGCAGAACGACCAACGGACTGACTGACTGACGGTGGGTCAACAGTGTGGTAGAAGCCCCGGCACAGAGTGGCTGGAGATGGGGGCGTGGCAAATGAAGTTAACTTTTTGGGCACTGTCGCTCCCGGGCACAAAAGGGAAATCCTTCAAAGTAGTGCGAGCAGCTTATAAAAGGGCAAATCAAAGCATCAACCCGAAAGCTGCATCCCATCGAAATTTAATTAACGGAAAGCCTGCAGCGGCGACTGCCAAATTAAATTGACCGTATTAAAGTGTACAATGCTTGTTTGTTTACCAAGCCACAAATAAACTGTAATAAATAACAAATACACACAAATATATAATATAAACAGATACATATTTGAATAATAGCCACAATTCAGCAACTGCCAATTTGGCTGCAAATAACTTGAGCGCTTTTCTGTTTGTCGCAATCGACCGAGTGACCAACTGATAACTTCACACGCGCCACATTCTATATGCCAATCAACAACATGCGGTATATACGACTGTATATAGTGTAATGGTATATATAGCATATACATGGAGAATATAAAACTGCGAATTCATTTACATGCAGCGGCGCATTCCAATGTAAACTCATAACAAACAGTTGAGCAGTCCAAGAGTTCCTCCAATGGCCAAGCTGCCACTTGACCTTTTCAGAGAATTCTCCATTCCAATGTCAGCCAGTTGAGGAGTTTTCAGTTTGTGATGCACAACATTTATGCTGTCTTCTTTTTGACAGTTTACTTGTTTGATGTGCCTGGTGTTGTGTTCATTTTCACTTTTGGCATTTGGCCGTTTGCCTTTTTGGACCCTTTGGGGCCAATTAAGTGAATTATTCAATGAACAACTGGCGTATCTAAATCATATTGCTCCACGCTGAGCAACATCCAAATTGTTGAAGCTGCATTGCAGCTTTTAGCTAAGCGCTTATCGCCCAAAAAAAAAAAAAAAAAAACCAATGCTCACATTCTGTGGCAAGACCACAAAATAACAAAATGCCATGAATGCCAAAGTAAAATATACTCCACGGAGTAAGCAACGAAAATATCCTGCAAAATATGTTACACTGCCTCATATTAAATAATTTATTGATTGCATATTGTTCCATTTTATCAGGGTTATTATTACTTTATATTTTTCAAGAAGGAACATTATTTAAAGAAAGAAACCTTCATGGAGTGTTTAGTGTTTGGAAAGCAGATCCGCAGATAGGTACAGAAACCTCAGCAGGGATCTCGTGAAACAAAATACATGATAAGCATCAATAAGAACAAAAATGGAGTAGGGTTATCATTGATCTCCTGCTGTTTGTATTTCATGGGATAAACTAAATTTCAATTTACAACTCAACTCTCGGTGTTGGCAATAAATATCTTAAATATTAGAAAATATCAACATAACTAGTTTTATTGATTGAGTTGTCTCTTAACTGCTTATCAAAACTCTCTGTCTCCTCTTCATATATTGCTAAGTTTTTATCTTTTATTTATCACTATTAAATTTTCCTAACTTGTAGTAACTTCGTGACTCAAACCTGGATAGTTGCGGCTTAAGAATATCTCTAAAACCAACGCCGCCAATTCGGCTAATTTATTAATGTCAATAAATATAAGCAATTTTCATTGCAGCCCATGTCTTTTTATTGCATAGATACCCTTTAATATTGTATATTTTATGGTTGGTATCCAAATAAATGCGGCAAGGTCACGTTCCACGTTTTGTTAAACATTTCGATACGATTCACGTTTCATCAAAATTGAATATGCTTATTTATTTATGCGACTCTTTTAATATGCAGCACAGTCATTTCATTGGAATTGAATGGCACAAATGCAGACAGGCAGACAGACAGACAGACAAGCAGACAAAAGGACAGACAGATAGACAGTTGGGACAGTCGGCCGAGTTAGACAACTACTGAGGATCGCTGTCGGAGCGGATTACACAAATATTATGCATTTGGCAGTACTAAATCGTGTTTAGTTGTTGCTGCTGTCGGCTTGGTTAACAAATAAACAGGCAGTCGACTGGATTCGTTGTGAGAATATTACGTGCCTCACATCGTTACCAACTAGTTGCCATACATAAAATAAATATATATATAAATATATACATATAGGCACTTGCTTCCCAAAATGAGAAACGCCCTTAAACATTTCCAGCATTCTGCTCCAATACGAAATAATTATTAATACGATTCCTTATATATTAATAGGGAAATGAAGCGACTGTTATTTAAATATACATTAATTAACTAAACGCTTATAATTTAATCTAACTGGTTACCAGTGTGACACGAAACTAAACTGAATTTTAAATTAATATCTTTTTCAATATACGATCAATATTTTGTATCATTGTGAAACTTGTTTAAGATCTTAAAATGTTAATGTTACACTCAACCCTTGCGAGGCAACGACTCGTTTAGCATTATTGCATTCCAATTCAACTCCTCACTGTGAATTCAAACCGAATAAGGTAACTGGAGTGTGCACTTTAACTGGAATTCATGTTTTGTGAATTACGTATACATAAATATTAACACAGCACACAACTCGTTTGTGTGTGTGTGTCTGTGTGTGTGTGTGTGAGTGTATTCATGTATTGTGCATGTAC
Organism: Drosophila picticornis; assembly: GCA_035043845.1. Classification (NCBI taxonomy): domain Eukaryota; kingdom Metazoa; phylum Arthropoda; class Insecta; order Diptera; family Drosophilidae; genus Drosophila; species Drosophila picticornis. The sequence goes on from JAWNMR010000493.1 coordinate 16,146,535, forward strand.
CTAATGTTGCTGGAACTATACAGGTACACCTATACCAATGGCAATGTAATACGCTTTATCTATTCAGGGGCTTACGTCACGCCGTGTAACGCCTTTGCTAGCTGCAGTTGAAATGTAAATCGAACTTCCATTCGGCAAGGACAAACGCTGGGGAAAGGAGGGGTGGGGGTGGGTAGGTGTAGGGGGAAGAGGAGCTTTTGAGCAGAAGCGAGCGAGGAAGTTGACTGCCAGCCAGCAATCAAGTGGAAAGCTCACAGCGTGTACATTTTAGAATGGGTTCTTTAGGGTATTACGGGTTGGGGGTTGGGGAGGAGTTGGGGTTCCGGTTGGGGCTGGGTTCGATTTTGGTTTGGTTTGGTCTGCGCTGACTTGTCTTGGTTTGGTATGATGTTGGTTTGGGTTGGGTTAGGTTATATTTAATTCATTGGCGCTCTACTTCAACGTCAGTGGCCCGCACAGCAGAGCAGATACTTCCTAGGCAAGGCACGGCAACAGTAACGGCAACGGCAACGGCAACGACAACGACAACGTCGAGTTGTCTGCTAACTAAACTTGGGGCTTGCAGCTGGAGCTGTGATGGGGGTTTCTTGGCGGGTCTCTTGCAGAACCTCTTGGCGTATTACATATTTACATTTTTGATGGCTTCTTTGCTGCGCTGCGGCTGGCAAATGTTTTCCCATATTATTATTTTATTTATTTTTATTTTTTTGTCTGGGTTTCTTTTTTCGTCGTGTTTTGTTTTTTTATTACAGGGGTGGACACTTGGAAGAAGCTTTGAAATTTCCGCTAGCACGTTGCCATGTCAATTAGTTGTTTGACAGGACAGCAAACGGAAATTGCTGGCTATTTGCATGGTAAATAAGAAAACTGTTACCTTAATTGCTGGTTTAAGACGGGTGGCTGCAACAAGTGCAGCACACAAAACGCCATCAGGATACATATAAAAAAAGGATTGCCATTGTGGTGCCACCAAAAGTGCAATTGCAAACACGACACAAGTGCTTGACTAGGGAACGGTTCCCCTTTGACTTGCCGACTGCCACGCCCCAAAAATTGGGCTATAATCGTGCAATGGCATTTGAAAAGTTTCCATAAATCCACTAGGCCTGCACTGAAAATGTGGTAAATACACAAACAAAAACGCTAGCGACACACAAACAAATCACCGCTTCAGCTCCGCCCACAATCCACCCCTTAACCCCATCAACTTGAGCTTGCCCCGAGCTGGGTTTCAGTTATTGGAGCTGAGGGCCGCTCACACAATGGCAATCGATTGGGCTCGGCAAAAGGAATTTGTAATGGTGCAATGACTTATGGCGCAGTTGTTGCAGCGACAAATAAAATCCAATAAAAATGTGTACATACACACACACACACAAACACACACACACACGCGCTTGCACGCGCGTCACACACACAAATAAGACACAATAAAAAGCCCACAGCCGACAGCAGGCTCAAAGCACAGCGCAAGGAAAGCACATTTGTCACATAATCGACTTATATAACGCACACTTACAGTTAAGTGCATAAGTATATACACTAACACACACATATACACATATATATGAGCCTCCTCCCCCACAGATTTTCAGCTGAAAGGATATATCGTCAACGAGGTATACAGATTTGGTAACATATGCTTAGTAATTTAATGTTGCATAAATCACTTGAAATCAGAGTAGGCATGCCGAATTCAAGATTTAAGACAAGTTGCTATGGCCCCCAAGCCCCAAACATTCTGGCAACAGGTTAGCGGACGTGGCAAACAAGCGTGCCTCAACAACACAGCCGAAACAAGCTACAGAATCAGGGCCCCCAATTTAAGTGGAATTTTCTTGTGACGCATTCTTAAATTCGCAGATAAAATTTTATAAGAATAATCGGAGAAAATGCCTTGTTGTGTTTGTGGAGAGTTTTGAGTTGAGGAAAATGATTTTCCACATCTTCAAATCTATATGTTGTCTTAAACTATCTTCTCATATTTCTCCAGTTTCAAGTCACACTACAAAAATGCCAACTAACATCATTTACCAGTTATCAAGCCTCAATAGCAGGCTTAGCCCGGCTTTCATTTCCCGTTAGATATTTCTTTGGCTATCAAGTTCCACAAAACTTTTAGAGCATGCTTAGCAAACTTTGAATTTTTTATAAAAATGGTATCTGTTTTCCACGTTCAATGAGCACAACGAGCAATTTTACTTTATTTACAACCTTGGCCTCATCAATTTTCAAACCAATTTTAGCGCTCTAAACCAAACACTGCAGCAATAAATAATTGAACAAAAAAATGACCCGTATCCACACAGGTACTACCCATATATATTTATATATATTCACCCGTATATATGTAAGTCTATGGTTACATTTATAGCCATAAGTGTTAGGTGTAGCCGCGCAGTTCCGGCAATTTCCGGCGAAACGTTGACATTTTCCAGCAGTGCGCAGCACAAAAAAAAACAATGCGACGTACTTTGGCCATAAAAACTTTGGCCAGTCATTATATATATAAATAAAATATATTTATATAAGGTTATTGATGCTGTAAAAAATTACATGCTTCTTCCATTAAGAGCTTAAACTATCAGTCAGCAATCGGCTTAAATATTGGCCGAAATTCAAAGTTGAACAGTGAATTGAATTAGCGAGCCGTCAAAAAGAAAAAAATACCCAAAAAGCATCCGTGGCATGAGTGATTAATGGATGCTTTTGAGCTGAGAGCTGAGCTAGAGCTGAGCCGTGTGTATATAAAGATATATATAGAGATATAGATATAGATGTAGATATAGATATAGATATATATAGAGGTATAGATATAGATATAGATATAGATATAGATATAGATACAGATATAGATATAGATATAGATATAGATATAGATATAGATATAGATATAGATATAGATATAGATATAGATATAGATATAGATATAGATATAGATATAGATATAGATATAGATATAGATATAGATATAGATATAGATATAGATATAGATATAGATATAGATATAGATATAGATATAGATATAGATATAGATATAGATATAGATATAGATATAGATATAGATATAGATATAGATATAGAAAAAGACTTCCTGCTCGTGTGCTGATTTCAAACTTCAAAATATGCCCATCCCTGACCAACTCAATTAGCGATGTTAGGGAAAGTTTATGGAATCCACTTCAACCGCTGGCTCGAGTTTAGTTTGCGTGTTTTAAGTGCGCAACATCGGTTTGTTTGATTAGCTTAATTAGGAAATACGCAAACGAGGAGATTTTGAATTAAGTCATTACAAAGTTTGGCAGCGATTTATAAATATGCGCGCCATCCTGAAACTTGAAATTAAACGTGAAGTGCAGCCAAATTTGTGTCAGTACCGGTGAGGGATATATTTTGAGAGATAGGCCCTAAACGTGCATACATATGTCATTCAGATACGTGACCATTCGCACTCGGAGCACGGAGAGAGCTCAATGCTGTTAAGTGTACGGCATCCATTGAACAGTGTCATGCAAATTGAAAATGTCAAATGCAAACAGTCAAACAGCGAGAAAGACAGACAGACACACACAGAGAGAGGGGGAGAGGGAGATGGAGAGAGAGAGAGATAGAGTAAGCGGGAGAGAGAGTAAAAGTGTGGGAGAGGGGCAGACAATCAGTTGAGGGTCAGGAGGTCAGGCAGATAGACAGTTGAACTGGCAGATGGCTGTCAAATACACAAAAACCCACTAGCAACTGTCGACTGGCGCACAGACGATGGCGACCACATTGAAACGTTATATGTGCCACATATACACACACATACACACACACACACACACAGCTACACAAACACATATACAATCATCTACATATAAACTACATTTTGAAGGTCACTTGGGGATTAGGCACAGTGGGCAGACGCACGTAGCCAAGTGCAGGAACATCCAGCAACCAAGGACATGAAAGTGCCAAGTGCGCGCTGTCTGTCTATGTGTGTGTATGAGCGTATGTTGTGTGTATGGGCGTTATTTAAACTGTAAATATTGTACGACCACATGAGTGTACATGCGTGTAAATATATATATAGATATATACACATATATCTATGTGTGTGTTTATGTTCCGTAACTTCATGCAATTAAAAGGCAATTTCCCATTTCCGGGTGCGGATTGTGTGACTGAGGGCGATTACTTTAAAGAGCCGCCAGGACCGTCAAAGTCAAGCGTTGATCAACCACGCGATACCGCATAACTGTAATATTTTCAAAAATATCCTTTAAAAGTTTTGATACATTTTTTTGCCATAATCCAACTTCTTTTTTCCTCTTAGCATTTAGAGCAGTTTTTTTGTTCTATTGTTTAAAACTTTTCAAAATGGGTTTCGCTGGCTCCAAGTCAAGTATTTTTTAAATACTTTGATATACATGGCGAATCTCGTCGAGATTGATCTTCAGGTTTCAGTCAACTTAAAACTCAGTAATATACAAAAAATGTAAAAACATTTGACCTGAGGCCACACATTAAAAAAAAAATATTTAAATTATGAAAGGACGCCCGCAAACAATTTAAAATGAATGCTTAAACCATTTTTAGGAATTTTTTCTTGCTCTACAAAACAATCTTAATTTTTTTAAGAAGAATTTATTTTTATCATGAAATATATTACTATATAAATTATTACAGTTTGATTTTTGAGTAATTTTTATATTTTTTTTATCTAAAATATACAAAAATTGTCAATATTTGTGAGTGTTACATTTTTTCGCCCATCAACTTGATCATAAATTCAAAGTACCTTTTTCTGGACACACTGAAGAGAATTTTCATTCTTTCTTTGGTCATTTTATTTGCTTAGGACCATGTCCTAGCTTAGCTTTTGGAGTCTTTTGTGGTGCGGTCGTCAGTGTAAATATTGAGTTTTTGGTTTGGTTGGGGGTCCTTTTCAGCTTTCAGTTTGAAGCTGGCTTTGGCTGGCAATTAAAGCCAGTTGAACATTTCAATTTGTGAACACTAAAAGCAGTGAAGTGCAACGTGTTTTTTTGTCAGTTTTGAGTGGCTGACTTGGCGAGCAGACAAACAAACAGTCAAACGGAAACTTTCACTCAACGACAGAACGCACAAATCTAATCAAGTGGTAGGTGGTCAATATATAACATGTTATTTATTTATTTTATTATTATTTACTTTTCGCATTGCTGCGAATTCAATTGAGAGTAAATTTTATTATGTTGCGACTTTCGATTTATTGTATGGCTCTTGCTCAACAATTATTGCACGCCTTGGCCAAATGTATTGAACAATTTATGATGGCGCATTTCCTAGGGGATTGTCATAAAAGCAATAAATGTAAGCTGCACACATATATGTCTATATAACCATATATGTTTGTCTGTTTATGTATGTGCTGTTGTTTAGCTGGACTATTTTTCTTTGCTGCCTCGTTGTGTGTCTTGTATGAGTATTGCAAATAGAAGTATTTCATCTTTTTCGCATTGCTCGAATGCCTTTTATCCGCTTTTGTCTTTGCCAAAATGGAATTTCTATGGCATTTCATTGTTTGGCCTTCTCTCAGTTTCACTTTACCGTTCACTCCGATGTGGATTATTTAAGTTTCCAGTTTATTAGAACACGCTTGGGAGAATGCCAGCGCCAGCGCCAGAGTCAGAGTCAGACGAGCCAACACGCCACGGGCGTGTTAAAGTACAACACAGCCTTTACTTGGGGACAAAAGGGAAAGAATTACAAAACATGGCACATACATTTTAATTAAGTTGGTTTTTCTTATTTAATATTTACATAGATGGTGCTAAACAGCAAGAACAACTTTGGCCTATGCCACACTCAAAATTAAAGTAGCGCCACAAAGTTGCAACAACTTGAAAGTTGTTTGTTTTCCTTTGCCTTGCTTTACCCCTACCAACTGCCACCAGCTCTCCCTTATTCCCTTTATTCGGGGGGTGCATGCCACTTTCGTGGCATTATACCAAACCAAAGTAGCGAAACAACTTTTTGCCTTGTATCGAAATGAAGACAGTTGGCCAACTTAAGAGAATGTTACCCTCTTTCAGCACTTTCGCTCTCTTCGACAACTTTTCGGAGTTAGCCCAGCTGACTCCGAAAACGTGTCTGAAGCCCAGTTAGCCCACAAGTGGTTGCCTGGTAGCTGAGACTGGGGCAGGTGAGAGCCAAATTTATGACACTGCAATTTGCCACAGATTGCAATAGAGTCCAGTGAAGTATCCTAAAATTCTGTGAATAGTTTTTCTTATTTAAGGATACAGAAATAGTTATTGCCAATTAAATTGTTATCGAGCTTTTAATAAACACATTTAAATAAAACATAGTTAGTGGTGTCATCTGCGTACACGCACCTGTCACACTCAGTCATAATTAAAGCAGTGCCTAAAAGCATTTTAACCAATTTGAGTGTTGAAACTAGAATTATTTATTTTTTATTGTTTCTTTATTTTAATGAGAATCTTAATGACATCAATCACGTATTTCTGACGCAATTGAATTACACTTATCACATCAAAAAATACATATGAGAGGTGCCCAAAAAAGTTGTAACAGATTTTTAAAAAGTTATTTTCATAAAATTCACCCTTTCTCCCTTTCAAGATTATTTGATAAGGCAACCAAGCCTCGACATAACCAATTAAGCACAACTTCTTTTGCTGTCTCATAAAGTTATACAACTCCGTGCAACTGTGGCAAAAGGGCAAAGGGTCAAGCGGTGGATTTAATAAGAAGTTAAAAGTGGAAAGTGTAATAAATATTTCTATTTATCCCTTTTTATGCTGTAATCAAAGGCAAATCCTTAATTAATTTGAAATTTAAATTTGCTTTTAATGAGTCCAAACTCTCTTCTCAAGTTTTATAAACTTGTGCATTAAAACTCAAAACTTCTGTGGAAGGTAAAAGCAAAAGTGAAAATAATTAAGCGAATAGATACGCGCTGAATGATTAAAGCCTCAACGGATGTGCGGTTGACAAATGCTTCCAATGTAGAACACGCAAGAACTCAACCACAAAACACTAACACAACTAAACGCAGACAAGTCGCACACACAAGTACATATATACATACATATACATATATATATACACACACACTTATAGCTGTCTTGCCTTGAACAATGATATCGCCTGAAACGGCGGCGGAGGCTGAATCCGCTTTGTTTATCTACTTTAAACTAACATCAGGCACTTTTGCTATCTAATCCTGACCAACCCGACAGCTACTTAATGTCATCAGTGCCACTCGCTGGCATTTTAAAAGGCGACAAGGGCAACGACAACGGCAACGGCAACGACAATGACAATGACGATGACGAGGACGAGGACAAGCCTTAAAGTGCACAGCGCTGAAGGGCTCGCCGGAGCTGATTGCTCGATTGTATGATCCTGGCCTATGGGGTCGTCGCTTAGCGTTCTCGCACAACGTTCACAGACTGTAAATTGAATAATCGTTTGCGCTTGGTCGCATTTAAAAGGACCTTTTAAAAGTTTCATTGTGTTTGCTTTGTGTTCTGGGACACGCACACAAAACTCACACACAAATATGGAATGTGCAGCAAATCGATCAGTCCTTGGATGCTGGACACCAATTTCATAGGTTTATTCTCAAGCATTTCAAACTTTTTACTTTTGTACCCTGTTACCAATCAAACTGCGTTAAAAGTGTCTTGTTTTCTTCCCATCTATGCAACCGAAAGGACCCAAGTATATAGTCCTGATCAGATTTAATAGGCGCTTAATATTGATTTTAAGTTCATACATTTTGAGCACAATATCATCCACAAATGGGTATCTCCTAGTCGAGCAGTAGATTAGAACATATTTGTATTTTTTAGCCACTTCTAAAGGACAGTCGTCCGTTCAAAACTTTTCTTATTTTGCCATTTGTTCGACATTTATAAGCAAATCTGGGTCTTGTTAGCGTACGTTCGAAGCTGTTTTGTATTTGTTTCTAAACTTTTAGCCAAATCAAAATGAATGAGTGACCCCTGCCCTACCTTGAATTCAAGTGAAAAAAGCTTTCAAAGTATTAACAAGTTCATAAATTTCAAAAACCATCGCCAGCAGGCAACGCAAATTTCCTGAAAATTGATTTAACAACCGTTTTTAAATTTGTTGAAGCGTTGAATAGCACAAAACTTACAACTAACTTGAATGCGGGCAACTCGAGTGGAATAATCACGTCAGGTGGACCGTTAAGAAGTGTGAATATAAAGCGAGACGCAATGAGATAAAGAGATAAAAGCTGTAAGAGAATGCAATAGATAAAAAAGACCGACGAGTTATGATATGCATCATTGGTGTTCTGAAACTGCAACGCCTTGGTTGATTGGCATCTTGATTGGCAACTTTCAGGTGTTAAGTGATTTGGACTACAACATTCAATTGACAACTCAGCAACTACAAACGCAAACGCATTCGTCTTGTGGATTACAAAAATGTATTCACACATATCGCCTCGGGCTGATTGACTTTCCCTTGCTATGGCAACTTCTTTACTGGCCCTGACATTTGGCCAAGTTTGCGATTGTCTTAGCCAAGCACTCAGCCCTGTTCTGTCCGTCAGCATTCAAATGGCAAAGTAGACACGTTTATTTAACTTTCATTCGATTCTTTCTCAGAGTTCCTGATACGGTGGCTCTTATCCTCTTTAGCTGGCAGCTGGTGACTGAAATATTGCCCACACAAACCACCATAAATTAATCTCACAGTCAAACACATACACATAAGATACAAAGATACAATATATTCGGGGCATTGTATTCAGCAGTCGAGAGCTGTTTGATAAGTTTGATAAGGAAATTGAAATAGAAATTAGAATGTTAAGCAAAATGGGAATATTTAGAAATTAAAATGAATCTATTATTTATAGATGGAAGGTATCAGCTGATGATTAACTGACAGATGCATGGCTTTAATTCGTTGAATAACATCGAATTTCCAAACATAAATACCAAATTAATCTAGAGACCAAAACATGAACACAAAAACATACTTTAAAACAATAATTGCTGTTAGCAATCTAGATTAGATTTGGTCATTAGAAATTTAGCAATCTTCTGAATCAATAATTAGTGTATATATTTTAAGAAGGATGTAGGCAATTAGTAAACATGGGGATACCAACGAAATTTGTGTAAGTTGTTCCAAAAATAATAAATAAGCTTTCATTTAAGACCTTAAATGCATACCAAATTTAGCAGCCAGTAAAATATAGGCACAATAAATTACAAGCAATAATAATAATAATATTAGGTGTAACAAGCATACTTGTCTCTCTTCCCTCGTGCTTAACAAAGCACCTTAACATTTGGCAACGCCCCATCAAATTCAATTTCATGTTTAGCCCTAGCCAAACAAACGTGATATATCCCAAAGGTGATACAAAACAGTCGAAAGGTTTTCGACAGCAAATCCTCAAAGCATACTCCGTGGGTGTGCATGTGTGTGTGTGTGTGTGTCTGTGTGTGTGTGGTTTTGTCCAGGGTGCAGCAAGTGTCCTGTTCGCCCATTTTCAATTTTGAGGCAACTTGAACGTCTTCCGTGCTGAGCTGGCTGCTTTGTGATTTTTATGTGGCCATAAATTCTTGGCACGAGCAACTCATCTCCAGCTAACAGCTTCCGGGCAATATGTAATTGCATGCAATGCGCTACGAGAATGGGTTATAAATGAATGCGAATGTGTCTACATCCTACATCCTGCATCCTACTCCACTCACAACCCCCTCGCGCTTCTTCCTTTCCGCTTCCTGCAAGTGCAGTAATGGAAAATTGATGTGTGGCCCCGTTGAATAAGACATTTTCACAGTGCAGCAATAAAATATACATTTGTCGTTTTCCAATTTGTGTATTTTGTTGTTGTTGTTGTTTATTTGTTTATAACTACATCAATAAATTATTTATCCGTATATAATCATACTCGTACTCTTTGAAAGGAAATTTGATATTATGGAATTGCATGCGGCTTGCTCAATATGTTTTCATATGTCAAACTTACAAGTTGTTTTTCTTTTTTTTTGTTTTTTTTTTGTTTTCTTTCTCTTTTTGGAATCATCGGGCACTTTACTTTAAACTCTAAGCACAAGTTAACTTTTCTAGGGTTCGGTTTCAAATTTGTTGTTTATCGTAAAGCTATAAGTTGTTAAGTATGTTTATGCATGTAATAGCCCCAAAATCTGATAACTACATAGTTGTTCATTGTTAGTTGTTCAAAGAGTATTCTTCTCGTTTCTTTCAAATGTTTTACTCGTTTTGTTTTGTTTTTTTTTTTTTTGAACTTCGGCCTGCCGAAGACTAGAAAACTGGTGTGTGCTTGTCATATATAGTTAAGGTTTGTAACTTTCAAGTTTCATAGGGGACTACAATTTTTCCTCTTCATCATCATCATCAAATTTAGTGTTTGGAGTGTGTTATTTTCTCATTTCCAATTAAGTATTGATTAAGTTGTACATACTAATCATTGTATGTGTGTGTGTGTGTGTGTTTGTGTGTGTTAATTTTAGATTTAAATTGCTATTGTGTTGTTATTGTGCTCGTGTCGGTGTGTGTTGGTTGGGAGTTGTGCAGAGAATCGAATTAATAAGGCCACTTATTATAGTAAATAGTCAGTAAGTAATGCACACAAACACACAACTTCGAGTATGTTTTGTATCTGAATATGTTTTCATGTTTAATGCCTCCGTAGTCCCTCATAGACCTATGCAGAATGCCATCAATTTAGTAAGCGTTTCAAATTATTAAGAGATGCTTCAGCTGCTGCTGCTTATTTGTAGCAAGCTTTTTCTTATTTCTTTTTTTTTTTTTTTTTTGTTTTGCTTATCTATCATTTTTTAAGTGGCCTTTTGTTTGGGGTGTTTCTTGTTAAGTTTCCGTGTAATTTTTTGAGTTTGCCTTTAAACGGGTTAATTTGTTTCGAATTTGTGTTGTTGTTGTTCACTACATTTTCGTTTTCTTGTAAATAGAAATACTACTACATGAATTGGTTTGTTTGTTTGTTTGTTTTTTAATTTATAGCACTAGCATTAATTGTAATTTTTGCTTGGTTTTTATCATGAACAGATGATCGATTTCCTATAATCTTAATATTTACTTGTCGTTTAGCGGATACAAATTATATTAATTTTTTCTTCTTTTTATTTTCTTATGCTTTTGCTGCTTACGTAATTAAAGGCTTTTGTTAATGTTTGTTTTAATAGATATATTTTATCCGGTTTTAAGTTGATAGTGCATTTGGCTTAGCTCAAAAAATTGTTGTTAACCTTGTGATAATTGCTGTTGTTGGTTGTTTTAGCTTGTGGTTCTTGTTATTCTTACTAAGTCAAGGATAATCTAATTAACTACGCTCATTATTGTTATGTTCAGCTCAAGAATACTTATGTATGTAACCATGTACATATGTATATATGTCAATATGTATATGTGTGTAAGTATGCTAAAAACCATTGGGTCACTTGCAGTCTCCGCCACAGTTCCGTTCAGATATACATATATTTATATATGACATTTTACTATATGCTGTCTCGCCTCGCCTCGCCTCGACTCGCCCCGCCTCCTTGGCATTAGATATACGATAACAAATTCTATATATGAACTAGCTGTTCGGGTTTATGTATTGATTGATTGGCTGTTATTGTAAACATTATTCATTCGTTCTTCTTCTTCTTATGTGCTGGCAAAAATACACGAAATATGAAAGAAAAAAAAAACATCTTGGAGATCGTTTAAAACAACAATGAAGAGAACAGAATTGAAAAAAAAAAGAAGCCGTGTGCAAAAGATTTGCTGCTTGCCCTATTTACAGGTCACGAAAAGGTAAGCAAACAAACAAAATAAAATACAATAATAATAATATTAATTATAGGAAACTGTAATGCTTATAATTTCATATCGTATCAGGGGAATAAATTGTCTAATCGGTGTAAAACACAAGCAAATAAATTAAGTGCAATATGCTTGTAACAACTAAATCAGATTTCGCATTAACATTTTAGCTTAACATTTGTAGATGTGTCTGTGTTTGTGTGTGTGTGTGTGTGTGAAGGATGTGTTTGGGGTGTGTGTGTGTATTTGTGGGCCTGTGCAGAGCAGAGCGTTTATTGCAGTTGCTGTTTTAGTGATTGCTAAAGTGAAAGTTGTTGTTGCGTATGGTGCCACGAGTGCGCCAACGGATGCAGCTGAGCAGCGCGACACGTGCGGCGGTCAGCAGCACCTGGCCGTAGGCACAGCAGCTGCATATGCGACGCACACGCTCGGCGAGAGTGCGCCGTCGGCAGCGACGTGGACGCCAACGGGGCAGGTCTTGCCGTCGACGCCGCAGCTGACGTCACTTGCGGCGCTGGAAGACGCGTCGTAGCGCCTTGCGCCAAAAGAAGCGCTGAGATTTGGGCTTGCCGCGCTGCGTTGTCGTCTGCATTGGCAACGGCGGCGCCTCCATGGCAATGTCAAATCCAGTTTCCTGCTCACCATCCACACCCACATGCTGTGGATAATTGTCGAAGTCGTGTCGCCTCGTTGGCGTTGCTGGCGCTGTGCGCGGACTAAAACTGGGATTATGAACAGCATGCGGATGTGGTGTGGGCGGTGCTGAGGCGGTCTTCACGTATGGAGCTACTGGATAGGATTGTGATCGCATCGCTGCGATCGCTGATGCCGAGGTGGATGCAATGGATGAAATGGAGGCCATTGTGGCCACAGATGCCGTTGAGTCCGCATACACGGATGATGCTGCTGCTGCTGCTGCTCCTGCTGCTGTTTTTGTGGTTGATCCTAATGCTGATATTCCTACTGTTGCTAATCTTCCTTCTTCTACTCCTGCATCTGCTGCTGCTGCTGCTCGTGCTGGCTGGCTGGCTCGCAGCCGACAACCAGGCTGCATCGTATCTTATCTAAGCCACGGATGCTCCAGACACTCCGCAGCGGTGGCCCGCTTATCCGGATTGAATTCCAGCATCGGTCGCAAAAACGACGAAAACGCCTCCGCATCACGCTTGGACCACTCGTACTTCTCCATCAGCACATCCATGAGGCCCCACGGCTTCAGGCCGGTGATATTGCGCAGCTCGCCATACCGATTTAACATCTGCGGGGCATACGTGCCCCGGAACACAAATTGACGTGGTATCGGACCGAGCAGCTCGATTATGTGCGCTATGTGATCCTCATCGCGACTGTAATTATCACTCGAATGTGGCTCAAACAGATAATCACCGGTGGCCAACTCGAATACCATACAGGCGGTACTCCAGATGTCGGCGGAGGTGTCATAGCCAGCACCCAGGATGACCTCCGGCGAGCGATATTGTCGCGTCTGTATGTCCTCGGTGAAATGTCGATCCACCCAACAGGCATTGCCCAGATCGGCAATTTTCACCTGCACATTGCACGCCTCCAGTGCAGGATCTCGCCGGAGGGCTCGATGCTTGGAGAGCGGAGGCGGCGGTGGTGGTGGCGGTAATAGTGGCTCCGAATATGGACCACCGTTGGCCGACGACGAGGAGTGCTCTATGGAGATATTTGAGATTTTCGAATTGCTATTCGAATTTTGCTTCGAATTCGAATTGTTATTCAGCTGCTTATTATCCTCCTGCTTGACTGCTGGCCGCGTCGACTTCTTATTGCCGCCAATGGCACCATTTGATTGTCCCTTAAGCGTGCTGGTCGAATTGTCGCCGCTGCTTGTTGAGTTTTCCAGCAGCTGCTGCTGCTGCGCTGGCTGAGATTGCTGTTGACTGGATTTATCTGCAGGAAAATATAAAATTAATGAATGGTAAGCCAAACTAGAAAATACAGTTAAGAAAATCTATGTTTCAATTGCATATCAACAAGTTATGGACTTGGCCCAAAGTCTACTTTAAATGCTTGCGTGAAAAGCCTCAAACTTACTCTTGTTCTTCTTTTTCTTCTTCTTTTTGGTCTTTTCATTGCCCTCCGCTGGATTTTGAGCAGAATCGCCAGCAGCACTTGTCTCGTTAGCCACCTTGGAGGGCACAGGCTGCTCAGCAACCTCCTCCGGCTCCGCATCGCCATCATCCTCATCGAGTTCCAGTTTTAGCAACTGCACCTTTAGATCTTGAACAGCTTTTGAATCGTCGTCGACATCAAGCTCGATATCGGAGTTGGCAGCAATGCCATTCTGCGCATGGCTATCGGGTTCCGGCGGCGGTGGTGGTGGCTGCTTTTGTTCCTCGCCGCCACCGGCTTGCTCCAAATAATCGCGCTGCTTCTTGAACAGTTCCATGCGCTTCTTGGCCTTCTTCTTCAATTTCTTCTTCTTGTTCTTGCTCATCTTGCCGTTGATGGGCGGCTCGCGATACTCCTTGGGTGCACGACTGACCAGCGATGGATACATCTTGGAGTTCATGCAATACAGCTGTGTCGCCTCGACAGCCATCGAACGGACATGTGGCTCATCGACGCAGACGAGCACATTCTCCGGCTTGATATCGGTGTGCACGATCTTACAGCAGCTGTGCAGATAGTCGAGACCCTCTAGAATCTGCCGTGTAATGCTCTTGACGTTCTCTAGCGGAATGCCACGATAGTTGGACTTGCGTATGAGCTTCAATAGATTGTCGCCGAGCATCTCAAAGACCATACAGATGTGTGTGCCATTCACGCCAGTGATTTTAAAGTCATCAAACATTTGGACAGTCTTCTCTCGACCTGGATTCAAAGGATCCGTGTCACGGACCGCTCGAAGTATCTTGATTTCATCCTTGGCTGTGTCGGCGAAATGTTGAGCCGATTTCACAATTTTAATGGCCACATAGCGTTTCTCCTGCAGATCCCAGCACAGCCAAACAGTCGAAAAGTGACCCCAGCCCACTTTGCGAATGACATGATAGCGACCTGGTCAATAAAATGCATACATTTAGTAATTAGACATTAGATATTAAACACAATTCACAAATGCACCAATCAAAAATATAAAGTCACAAATGTTTGCTTTCGTGGGCAGTAAATCCATTCGAGCGAGAGATAAAACTTCGTCCCCCATCAAAAGACGACCAAATGTAGACTAAATGGACATGCGCTGCACTTGGATTATAATATTCAGTCAATTTAATACGTGCCCTCTGAAGTGCAATCAGCCAGCTCTCAGCTGGGCCATTGTCAGTACGCAAATTGCCTTTGTGATAATAGTAAGCTGCACAACATATAACGTATAGTTATCTATATATATATAAATATATATATTATATGTGATTATTTGTTGTTGCTCGAAAGTGAGAGCGCCTTGGTAAACAAGCTGATTTAAAAATCATTCTAGTTACTGCTGGTTATTGGTTTTTAAATAAATATTTATTTACTAAACAACCGACCTCTCCGCCTATCAAGTTTGCAGTGTCTTTTGGACTCTTATCATG
Organism: Drosophila picticornis; assembly: GCA_035043845.1. NCBI lineage: Eukaryota > Metazoa > Arthropoda > Insecta > Diptera > Drosophilidae > Drosophila > Drosophila picticornis. The sequence continues at coordinate 16,161,903 of JAWNMR010000493.1, forward strand.
GCTGGCTACGCCTTATCGCTGGCGAAAGGTTAGCGGCATTTTCTTTGATTATAAATCCCCACCTCAAAATGAGTGTTATGCACATCGTTTGCTATAACACAAGCATTTGCCACAAATGAGTATGCCCACCCTCCCCCAACCCAACCGAACGAAGCCCACCCCTCTCTGGCCCAATGGATTAAGAGGGGTTTATGGCCCAGCTGCTGGTAGCAAGCATGTCAAAACGTAGCACTCAAGTCGCCAGCAGCAACCACTACCTAGCCAAATTCGAGCTGCCCCTGCCTGTTATCAACCCTTGAGCGCAAACACACTCGCACACACATAATGCGAACACACACATAATTGTGTATCTGGGCATGTTGTAAAGGGGCGTGATCCACATTGACAACCTGTTGTTGTGTGTGGCACAAAGGTAACAACAAAAATATATATTTTTGGGGATTGGTTGGGTTGCACAGCAGCTCCCCAAAAACAGGAAAAGGACTGCGTTTTTTCTGTTTATGTCGTGTGCAACACGAAGTGGGTCTTTCGTAGCTGAAGTCAAAGTATGACGAAGCTTGAATACTCTGACAAAATCAATACGTCAATCAAATCAATCAACTGTGAACCGTCGAGAGAGCAAGAACTGATGAAATTCTAAACTGAAACAGCGAAAATAGATGAAATCAACCAACGAGTTGTTGAAGTCAGCAAAGCATTGGGCTTCGGAACATGCAAGCAATAATTATAAACGAATCTTTAGTCAAGTGAAGCACTTAGAAAAGTGGTGTTAATGAAACTTTATATTGACGTTGACACCGATAGCGATTTGTGGTTGAGAGTTGTTCTCTTTATAATTAGATTTTCCATGAAACTGGTTGCCAAAATGATGGGATTAAATTAATAATTAAAACAGGAGAACAGACAATGACTGATTTATAAGAAACAAAACCCTTAATTTTAGAACTCGTTTTTGATTCGAACTTGTCCCTTTGTTGTTTAGTTTTCTGCAAATGGTGTCAGATTGGTGGAATCGATATAGGCAAATGAGAAGCACAATTTGTATGATTAACAGGCTAGAATCTATGGGAAGGGCATGCATAGTGGCGTGCAACTAAACTGTATTGTTATTTGACTTGCTGTTGTCATGTGTGGGTGTGAGTTTCAAACAGGTGACATCGCCATGGTGTTGTTGTTGTTGCTATCGGATGATATAGCGTATTGGTATCTCTCTTACCGTTAAATAGATCGCCAATGTTAACCGGATGATAGCCGCCCTTGCAGTAATCCTCCTGAAGTTCCTGTTCCTCGTTCTCGCTGTTCATCTCGGATTCGTAAGATTCGTTGGATGAACTGCGCACCGGCTGCTGATTGTTCATATTGTTTTTCATTGCCAACGACAGCGAATTCGTGTTACCCACCGAACCGCTGGACGTGGACACATTGGCATGCGAAAAGGATGCAATGGCTGATTTTGAATTAACTGCGGCCTCAGCGCCATCAACATGCAGTTGAAACTGGCTGGCGCCTTCGATGATCTGGTTATTTTTAGCATTTTCTGGTGCTGCGGCTGCTGATGTTGCTGCGGGCAGTTGCTCGCTAATGCCGCTGCTCCTATTTTGCTGCGACAGCTGCTGTTGCTGTTGTTGTTCTTGTTGTTGCTGGTTTTCTTGGACGGGAGCAGTGGCTCCATTTTGCTTGCCGCGTTTCTTGTTGTTCTTGTGTCGCTTCTTCTTAGCTTGAATAGCCAGAACTCGTCGGTTGACGTCAGCTTTCGAATTCATTTTGTAGACGATGAAGTTGTTGTTTTTTGCTTTTGCTTTTTGTGATATTCGCTTTTTTTATTTTTTGTAGCTGTCGCCTCCGCTAATTTTCATCAAATGTAACAGCTGTTCGAGAAACAACCACAAAAAATGTGCTGAAATCTCAATAAGGCAATGCAAAAAACGTTTACGTTTACGTTTGTATTTGTATTGTGTTGTTGTTGCTGCTGTTGTTATTGTTGCTACTGTTGTTGTTGCTGCTGCTGTTGTTGTTGCTGCTGTTGTTGTTGTTGGTATGCGCACGCCTTGTCTGTCGTTTGTCGTCTATGCTGGGGCTTCGTCAAACGTTAACCAATCGTCCGTCTTTTTGCCTCGGGCTGCCACTTGTTCCAATTGAGACGGCTGCGGCTGCTGTTTTCACTTCAATTGGAATTCTGCACGAAAATAACTATTATCGTTGCGAGATTAGCAAATGAAATGTTATTAAGTAAAACTTTATTGCCATTATATTTTATCAGTTACAGCGAATCGAGCAATTTAATGCCACAGCGAAAAAATCTAACAAATACGAGATGAGCGAATTTATGACAAAATGGCCCTGCCAACTTATATTTTTCACTTACACCGTGCACAAGTTGCTAGTAACGCCATTATTTACAATTTGGCAAACTGTAAATTTATTACAATTGAGTTGACTTTTGAAAAGTGCCTCGAAAGCTTTTCAAAATTGTGAAAAATGTGCAGATTGGAAATGCGACTAAAATTAGCTAAGTTGGCAACACTTGTCTTCTGCTGGTTAGTTCTTAGCGTGTGCCCACTCGTACATGCACGCATACACACACACATCCACGGTGCTAGTGCTTGCTCGCTTTTGCAGAAATTGTGGCACACATTTCATTTCGCATTTTTTGAGCTGCTTGCTTGCAGAAGTAGGTGTTTTATTTATGCTGGCAACTTACATAACTTTGAACGTTTCAGCATGCTAATTCAAAGGCATTGTGTCGTACAAACGCATGGACTTGGAGCCAAAACGTTGCTGTGCACCTTAAAATCCGCGAGTGGAAAAATCTACTGCTCAAAATGCAACACTACAGAACAGAGTTGGTAAGCGACAGACAGGAACGAGAAGTCAGCTGTTGTGTACATTCGCTAGCAATACGTAAAATTTTAATCAAAATGTTAAATTAAATGTCAGCAAGGTAACAACTATTATTATAATATGACAGAAACGTGTGTGAAACCTGGATTGACAATAACAACTATCGATAATTTAAATAGCTATATGTATCGATGTAATGCTGCACCTTGTCATATTTCCTATCGAAATGTCGTGAAAAAGAGAAGTTGTCTATGATCGTGCCAAAACAGCTGATTAATGCAAATAGCAAGAATCACAGTGTAATTGTCTCTTATACACTTATTAATTGTTCCTTATTTGATAGCGACGCAAAAAAATGTGCTAGAACTGTTATCGGTCGTTTTTTTACTATTGCAAAAGTCTGCTACGCAAAATGCCTGCGTCTCCAGCAGTGTTGTAAAAGAATTTATTACGAACAAACAGCTGTGCAACGGCGTTTCACAACACACGTGCCATTGAAATGGCGGGAAAATAATTTGGCGCGTCGTTGAACATTTGGAGGGAAACTGCATCGTCTTGGCCCAGTTGTAATTCGAGCAGTGGCAGTGTCAAGACGTATAAGAATAAAGTGAGATACAACCAAACCCATAAGCTAGACGTGCCAAGTGTGAAATTGTCCAAGCAATACAAAACCGACAAGCATATAGCGTTAAATACAAACAAACATATTCCAATTGCAATCATGGCACAGCCGTCGATAGCTGCATTTTTTAGCAATCGCAAACGCGCCGCTGTGGATGATGCGACCACAATTAAGACCAGGGTAAGTCTGTGTGTGCGTGTGTAGGTGCTTATCAAAAAACGTGTACCAAGTGTCTAATTGAGAAATGAACTGAAATTCCAGAACAACTATTGCAGATATTCCTTAAACTATGTGTGTCTCCTCTCTGTGTATGTGTGTGTGTGTGGCATGCAGCGTCCTGCGGCCATTTTGTGACACAAATCAATTTCCTTTTTTTTTTTTTTCTCTTTTGCAGCGGCTCGCAGAACCCACCGAGGTTGCTGCCCCCAAACATATAGCGCTGCCAGGCGCATCCACAGATCAGGATATGGACATGGATGCACTTAAGCCTGGCATACGGACACGATCCGGGCGCACTGTCAAGCTTATTGGCGTACAGCCAACGGCAGCGTCTCAAGAGAAAACAAAGCGGAAGCCAAGCAAAATAGAAACAAACATCAAGCAGGCCAAACTTGTACAGTTCATACGCAAGGGTAACCTTTCGCCTCGGAAGCAACCAGCCTGCAATGCTGCCACCGATGTACAGATCCACAATGAGCATACGCCCAAGTTGGCAACGGACAATGTGCAGAGTGGACTGAGCACACCAACCAAACAGATCATCAAGGATGCATCGCCCATCAAACACATCGATCTGGCCAAACGGGGCCTCACCTTCGATGAGGTGAAGACAAAGATCTCACGCAGCGCCAAAATGCAGGAGCTGAAGGCGGTGCTGGCGCGCAAAGCGCAACTGGAACAGCAGCGCAAGGCGCAGGAGGAGCGCAATCGGCGCCTTCGCGAGGCGGGCCCATCGCCCTCGAAGGCGGCGGCGGCGGCGAAGAGTGTGCAGCTAAAGGAGTTCGATACGATCGAGCTGGAGGTGCTGACTAGGTGAGAATACGCGCCTGCCACAACAATAATTTCTCGAGCGCGCTTTTGGCCTAGAAACGAACGTAATCAAATCAACAACAAAAAACCGGGTAACATCATTACCAAAAACCATAGTCGTTTTTTAACAAAACTGGTATCGAGGTCGTCGAGCGGGGGGCATGGTGTTTTTATTGTACGCTTTGGTCTTGGGCGTATGGCTTCGCTTAAGCGCAATCTGCTCGTCTGCTGTTATTTAAGCGCCCAACTGCTGAAGTTGCATTTCTTTGGCCAAGCTTGCTATTATTGTTGTTGTTGTTGTTGTTGCTGATGTGTTGTGGTTGTTGTTTCGTGACGTTTGTGATCTATGAAACATAAACCGCTCCACATGCATATGTACTTGAATTTATGCTGCAGTTGCTTACAGCATACATACACGTGTATATATATGTGTGTGTGTGTGTGTGTATCTGTATCTGTATCTGCATTTCAACGATTGCAGCGCTATGTTTACCCTTCGCTAAGCAAACGTTAAATTCTTGCCTGACCTTACCATTATTGCTCGGGGGTTGTTTATCTGATCGTTTACTCGGCCTGCCTGCATGGGAATGTTTTTGACTCTCAGGTAGCGGTTCAAATGTTGTAACGGTTTTTTGTTGTTGCTATGCTCGGGGTGGATTGTCATTTTTTAGTGTCCCGAGTCTGACTGCATCAGCGTTTTTGTAATTTTCTAATAGGATTTTGCGTCTGGTTCTTTTCGGGGTTGAGACTCAAAACTTGAATGTTTTAAGATAAAGTACAGGTTTTTCTTCAAAATGAAAGTACTTGGCGGAAAATGGAGCAGCATCATTAGAAATGTGTTGTATGCAAGTACTTTAATAAGTAGTACAGATTATGACTGATTCTTGCACGTTTTTTTTTTATCATATTGCATCATTTAGCTTTCTTCGTATCAGGCATGAATGCAAATATATTTTTGACACAGCTTTGAAGCTTTAAATGTATAAGTACAGTCAAACTTCCCTATAGTGAATAAAGTTCGCCGAATTGATTTCTATCTTTTGCTTGTCACTGATTGCATATCAATATTAAACAAGTTTCTAGGGAAGTTGAACTTTGTTTTGTTATTATTATTTGTATGCTAAAAACTGAAGTTAATTAATCAATTGTATTCATGCCATAAATTCTGCAGCCCATTGAAGACATTCAAGACACCCACAAAACTGCAGCCAGCCACACCGGACAAAAATGAGTTGATGTCGCCGCGTCACACGGACGTCTCCAAGCGACTGTTATTTAGCCCGGCCAAGAATGGTTCGCCCGTCAAGCTGCTGGAGCTGCCGGCATACAAGCGCTTTGCTAGCCTGGCCGAGACGAGCAAAGCGGGTCAGTTGCCGTTGCCGTACAAGTATCGGAATTTGCTGGAGATTTTCAAGGGTCTGGACTCGGTGGTGGCCATGTTCCACAATCGCAAGGAATGCATCACGTTCAAGAAGCTGAAGCCGGCCGTGCAGCGTATGTTGCGCAAAAACTTTACGGAAACGCATTTAGCTCAGATCAAGCACCTCTACCCGGAGGCCTTTATCTTTTCGCAGATGAAAATGCGCAACTATGGTTCGGTGTCGAAGGCTGATTACCATCAGCTTGTTATCAGTCCCAATGTGGAACAGCTGCCGGAACAGCATCGCTTGAATAAAATCAATGAAGACGATGTGCTCGCGTCGGCACAGTCGACGTCCATGAATCCACACGTAATGACGGCACGCATGCAAAAATTCCAAAAGCTCCTGCTGCAGCGTGTCATGGAGGAGCATGAGAAGTTCGTGCGCTCGCTGGATCCACCCATTATCATTGACAAGACGCTCACGCGCTGGCATCCACAGTTTGATTTGGAAAGCTGCCGAGATGTGGAGCTAGCAACGCTGCCGCATCCGCCAAATGTGGAGAAATATTCCTCGGCCAAAGACATACTGTCGACGGCTCGAAATCTATTCAACTGTGCCACTCCCATGGAGCGGACTATGGAACGATATGAGGCCAAACTGGAGGCGGACAGAGTCAAAGCCAATGACAATAACAATCAACCAAAGGAATCACTAAGCGGCACAACAACAATGACCACAAACACAACTGCAATACAAACCAATGCCAATACCAAATTGCTGGCAGAAACATCCACGGCTCCGTCTACGGTTAAGGACTGCACGCCAGCAGCAAGCGACAATGCCACATCTAATTTGCTCAAGGGTCTGCCCAAGTCACTAATTGAGAAAATACGCGCCAAGCAGGCGGCCAAGGCATTGGATGCAATGACGCGACGGCCGTCACAGGATCAGGAGGCAACCAAATATACACGCCTGCCGGAATTGGCGCGACATCTGCGCAACGTTTATGTGACGGAGCGAAAGAGCGTCTTAACTCTGGAGATCATCATCAAGAAGATCCAGAATAGTTTCCGTGCCAATCTGACGCCGCAGGAAATTGAGGCACATCTGAAATTGCTGGCAAAGGAACTGCCATCGTGGACATCATTCCATGAAGTTCGCAAGACAATGTATGTGAAGATCGCCAAGGATATGGATATGAATAAGATTATTGAAAAACTGGAGGTAATCGCGAATGAGAAGAGCAAATAAATGCAGATTGAGATTACCGCAAAAGCAATGCGAATCCTAGACCCTGTGGACTATATCCAGCTACATTTATGTATGTTTAAGCAAACACTTACCTAGCCTCAAATTATGCTAGGAAATTACATTGTTACCCATCATTATATTGACGTAATTATTAAATATTTGACACAATTTATATACATACATATGCCAAAAAACATTCATCACACAACTTTTATATCTACATATTATTCAATTATTTTGTGAACCCCCAACTATTTACGCTTCATCAATTATTAGCTGACACTCTTTATTATTATTAAGACATTTTTCATGTTGTATTCCGTTAAATAAATAAATGTTTGGAAAAATTAAATTAAAAGTGTTGCATATTTCTTTTTCAAAATCCCGCCAAACTTGTACATTTTAGTGATTTTTGTTTATGGTGCTAGGGCAACACTGTTCCTTTTTTGTAGGGCAGCACTTATCAGACGAATGCGCGCGTTTCGTATTTGTTGTGTTATTTTATGGATTACTCCAACGAAATACGCTAATCATGAGTGAAATTGAGGAAGATTTGCCAATACCAACTCCCACAAGTTCAGCTTCGGGTCAAATCAAGGCCATTGCCAAGGACACTGTGCACAAGATCTGCTCAGGACAGGCAAGCAAGAAAATCAAAACAAAATTGTGTTGCAAAAATTTAATTGGCTTTTGTTTTGTATTTAGGTGGTGCTCAGCTTGGCAGTCGCTATTAAGGAGCTAGTGGAAAATTCCATAGACGCGGGAGCCACACTAATTGAAGTTAAGCTGAAGGATCAGGGACTGCAAGGTGTCGAGGTCTGTGACAATGGCAGCGGCGTCGAGGAGGCAAATCTGGAGGGGATGAGTATGTTGACGAGGAGTCGCAATTGACTATGATCTTTATTCTGTGACTGTTTCAACAGCGGCCAAATATCACACATCGAAAATACGGGAATTTGTCGATCTGCTGGGCGTGGAGACATTTGGATTTCGTGGCGAAGCGCTCAGCTCGCTCTGTGCCCTCTCCGACATGACCATCCAGACGCGTCACAAGTCCACAGATGTCGGTAAGTCTTTGTCTATTTTCATGTCACCAGCTGCAACTGCAACGATACTTTATTGCCTTTTGCAGCTTTGAAAATAGAACTCGATCATGAGGGTAAAATCAAGAAACGTTCGCCATGCGCTCGCGGCGTGGGAACTACCGTAACGCTGAGTAATCTGTTTGCTACGCTACCCGTGAGACGACGCGACTTTACGCGTAATATCAAAAAGGAATTCACAAAGATGTGCCAGATACTACAGGCCTATTGTCTGGTTACCACAAACGTGCGCATCATCTGCAGCAATCACACGCCGAAGGGCGTCAAGTCGGTGGTGCTGCAGACGCACGGCGCTACGGATGTGCTGGCCAACATATCGGCGGTGTTTGGGGCAAAACAAGTGGCCGATTTGGTGCCACTTAAGTCGCCGTTTGAGGCTGGTGAACTCAGTGAGGAGTGTTTGCGGGCAGAGCTGCAGTCCACAAGCGATGTGGCTGAAACCACCTGCACACAGTTCAGCGCCGAGGATGTGCAGCAACTGAATCAAGCTGATTTTCAGCTGGAGGGCTACATATCCAGCTGTCGCCACGGCGCAGGTAGATCCGCCAGAGATCGACAGTTCTTCTTTGTCAATGCACGTCCCTGTGAACCAAAAAGTGTTAGTAGCAAATGAATCAACAGCAGCATATAAACTATTCATCGCTGTCTTTCTATTCTTTCACAGATCGCCAAGGTTATGAACGATGTCTATCATCGTTATAATGCGCAGCAGCAGCCATTTATTTATCTCAACATTGTAACGGCACGCGCCGAGGTGGATGTGAATCTGACGCCCGATAAGCGTCAACTGCTGCTCAACAATGAGAAGATCTTGTTGTTGGCTCTGAAGAAGTCACTGCTGGACACTTTTGGCAACCTGCCCTCCACATTTCAAATGCAAAACGTTTCCATAGCCAGCATGTTGGAGCTCAAACCCAAGAGCGAAGAAACCAAAGAAACCGAAGCTGCTGAGCTGGAGATTGAGGCTGATGTGCCCATTACCTCGTCGCAGCGTTTCATGGATGTGTTGACGCAGTGGCGGCGTACAGGCGACACAAAGGGCGTGGCACCGCCTACGATTGCCAAGCGACGCTGTGACGAAACTGAAGAGATCAACGCACGTGCCCTGAAGCTGCAAAAGATACAGGATTTTCTAACGCAAGAGTCGCCCAAAGAATGCAGCCACAAAAGCGACTGGGAAACGGAGGAAGAAGCGTCGGCAAATCTGGAGCCACCAAACATTAGCCCCAATAGCAGTTTTGTGAGCTTGAAACAGCTCAAGCAGGAGTCACAGGGTAAGTGTTGCCGCAATTAGCTGGTTAATATTTTAAACTATTTATTATTATTTTGTAGCCTATGATGAGCTGTTGCAGCCAGCGAAAGTTACACGCATTGATTGCAAAACGCTGACGCCTCTAAAAACAAAACAATTCATCGTAGAGTTAAAGCCGGAAGTTACTCCAGTTAAAGCCATGTCGAAGGTTACTCCAGTTAAGGCCAAGTCAGAGATCGCTTTACTTGAATCCGATCAAGATTATGAATCAGCCTTGCCACAAACAACCACTGATTACAGCGATGATGAAATTGAAATGCCCAGGCGCATTGAGTTTGATTGCAACAGTGATTCAGAAGACGCACCACCAAACATTGTCAGCGGCGAGCTGCGAACCACACTCGAGGAGATTGCGGCCAGCTTGCAGGCGCAAGAGCAGCAACGTGAGGAGCGCAAGAGTTGCAACAAACTGCAGCGTTTGCGTTTCAAGAGCGAAATCAATCCGAATCAAAATCAGAATGCCGAAGCGGAATTGCAAAAGGAAATTACGAAGGCGGATTTCGAGCGCATGCAAATTATTGGACAATTCAATTTGGGTTTCATTATAGTCAAGCTGGAGGATGATCTCTTCATTGTGGACCAGCATGCAGCCGATGAGAAATACAATTTTGAGACACTGCAGCGCACCACACAGTTGGAGCACCAGCGTCTGACGGTGCCACAAACGCTGGGACTGACGGCTGTCAATGAGATGATACTGCAGGATCATTTGCCGGTCTTTGAAAAGAATGGCTTTAAATTCGAGATCAATGCGGATGGTAATGACTGATGTGAATAAATACTTTTATAGCCTTTCGTAAACATAGCTCTTCATTCACAGCACCCGCTACGCAAAAAGTGCGTCTTCTGGGCAAACCATATAGCAAGAATTGGGAATTTGGCAAGGAGGACATTGATGAGCTCATCTTCATGCTCCAGGATGCGCCCGAGGGCACCATTTGTCGTCCCTCGCGGATTCGCGCGATGTTTGCCTCACGCGCATGCCGAAAGTCCGTCATGATTGGCATGGCACTACACAGAAGCACTACCATGCGCCGTCTAATAACCCAAATGGGCGAAATCGAGCAGCCCTGGGTAAGTCCAGAATAATTATATCAACGCCCGTTCTGTGGCAACAAGAAAAGTCTTTGAGTGGTATTTATACTGACGAAGGGTTAATTCGTCCCCTGCAAGCAGGTTATATAATCTTCTGGTTGCTTAGGATAGCTGCTCTTTCTGGTTTATTTTTATATAAGATTTACGTGCATGCAGATTATATAATCTTCTGATTGCTTAGGATAGCTGCTCTTTCTGGTTTATTTTTATATAAAACAACTTTAAGTAACATAAGTACTATAAAAGTATGCCCCTGATTATGCATTCCATAAACGAATCAAACATTTAACGCACTTTGCTTCTAAAACCACGTGAAACCAATGCGGCTACATCAGAAACCTCTCGTCCACGCGTCTCGGGCATGTAGTATTTAGTCAGGAAGAAGAGCAGCAAGCTGAAGCAGGAGAAGAGAATGAACACCCAAAAGTCCACCAATGAGTAAAGTGTGGGAAACAGAAAGCCCACTAAGAAATTGCAAGACCAGCCCACTTGGTTGCCCAAGGAGTTGGCCACCGAACGCGATGGCACCTCAAAGAGCTCTGAAATGCAAAGACAATGTGAATAGAGACATTAATATAATTTAGTACAATACAATACCTGTGCCTATAAAGGAGGGCATGGCACCCAGGGCCAGCTGAAAGGCGATGAGGTAAAGAAATATGCTGGCAATGGTGCCATAGGTTAACCAGGGTATCATTGACTGCAAGAAGTACACAGCTATATAGACGGAAATTAGGAGATTTGGTGCCAAACAACTTACGCTATATTTGACAAGCAAGCCAAAGGCCAACATGAACAATGCACACAAGAAGCTGGAGAGGAGCATCAGAGTGCGCCTATTAAAATTAGCCATGAGCAAAGGATTCAGCAGCGACATGAACAAATTGACACTCCCAACGCCCAGGACCCACCATTCAACTGCTTTTGGAGGGAGACCGCTGTTCCTGAAAATGTCTGCGGTGTAGTAAAAGATCTGGCGGAAAAGTTAATAAATTAATAATTGCAAATGAGGAGGAGTCTTTAACCTTACCGAAGAACACCCGGTCAGCTGCTGGCCGCCTTGATAGGCGCAGAGCAGGACGAGTGGAAGCAGCATTCTCTTATCATTGATGACTTTAGTCAAACTGCGGCTGCTGCACTTGCTACCTGCCTCCTGCTCCATGACCCCAATCTCCTGCTGCAAATCGAACTTGCTGCCACGCAATCGGCCAAGCGTGTCAAGTGCCTTCTCGCGCTGCTCCTTCACAATGAACAACCACTTGGGACTCTCAGCATAGCAGCGAAACGGAGCAAAGCAAATGACAATGAAAACCGCATAAAAGCTAAGAGCAATGTGCCAATGCTGTTCGCCACCAAAGAGCCCATCCATGCTAAGGATCTGAGCGACCACAAGGCCAATGGAAAAGCCTACCGCACAGCAGACGCCCAAAGTGCCACGCTGCGACAACGCTGCAATTTCACTGTGATACATGGGCAGACAGGTGGTTATTAGACCAGCACCCAATCCCACCACCAGACGACAGAGCAGCAGCAACTCCACCGACTGCAGAAGACGGCAGGAAAGAAATCCAAAAGCCGCCAACAGCAGCAGTGAGCAACTGAGCAAAAGGCAGCCATGGCGACCAAATCGATTCGCTGCCCAGCCGGCACAGGCGGAGCCTACAATGCCGCCAATCAAGTAGATGGACACAATCAACGCCCAAAGTGTGTCCACGCCAGCTGGCGTCAGCTGCCATCCATATTTCTGCAGCAAAGTCAATTCACACCAGGAGCGCATGTGCTGCAAGAGAGCCCAATAACTCAGCTGGAATACTTTTTGGAGTGGCTGTAAGTTTAGCCAGCTTACCACAGCGGGATTATTGATAATGCCCATGCAATAACCACCAGGCACAGCGGCGCCAATGGTGCTTCCCAATGTGCTCCAGATCAGTAAACGTGTCCACTGTGGCCGACGCTGAACGACGCCCGTCACTTCCATCAGCTGTGTTACACTATCCATGATCAACTAACCCCTGAAAGCAATTATTTCTCGACTTTTAATCTAAATGAATCGCTAATCCCATCAAAATTTATTTGATCACGTGCAGCAGCATAACTAAACTTAATCATCGTCTGAGCCCTTTTGATTTAAAGCCGTTGGCAACCAGTGGCGCCACTTCAGATGGATCTCGACCACGGGTCTCTGGCAAGTAGCGTTTCGTCAGCGCAAACAGCAGCAGGCAATTCAACGAACACGGCAGAAACACCAAAGCACCCCATGCATTCTGCAAACTGGGAAAGGCCATGCCAATGGTCAGATTGCCCAGCCAATAGACAACGCTGCCCAAGGACATTGCAGCGGAACGTGGCGCAACCTCAAAGAGCTCTATCCAGGAGGACAGAGACAATAGGAGGAAGAAGGAAGGTAAAAAGATTTACATAGAGGGGAATCATCATTAGTAAATAAACAAACAATTCAGCTGAAGGTGAAACCTACCTGCACCAATGAAGAAGGGCAGCGGTCCCAGACCAATTTGGAAGACAACAATGTACAAAAAGATGCAGGCAATGCAACCCAAAACAAACCAGCTGCAGTACTCCTACAAGTTGACAAAGAAATGACAGGAGCAGCGTATAACGCAACCCATGCACAACTCACAATAAACTGCAGCAACATGGCAAACAGAAAGAGAAAAATGCAGCTGAAGAGGGTGGAGAAGAGCATCAGAGGTCGCCGATTATAGTACTCCATCAAAATGGGTCCCAGCAGCGCGATGGCCAGATTTGTGCAGCCAGCGCCCAGATTGGTCCACTCCGCTGCCTGTGCACTAAGCCCCGCCCGGCGAAATATGGACACCGAGTAGAAAAAGATCTGCAAACAGATAAGCGCAATGAAGATTAATAACTTCCATGAGCAACTGCATCTAACCCACCGCATTTATGCCCGATAGCTGCTGGCCGCCCAAATACGCACAGACAATGATCAGAGGCATTCGCAATTTCGGATTGCGCAGCACCTGAAGAAAGGTGTTCGGAGTGCTCTGTATTTTCGCCTCCTGCTCTATGTCGTCCAGTTCGGCACGCAACGCCTCGCTGTCTGCCGCATAGCCGCGCAACAGTTGCAGTTGCCTTGCTGCGGCTTGCTGGCGTCCCTTTAAAATATACAGCCATTTGGGACTCTCGGGATACCATTTGAAGGGAGCATAACAGATCACCACAAAGATGCCAAAGAAGGACAGCGCAATGTGCCAATGCTGCTCACTGCCCAGCACCGATTGCAGGCTGCAGACCTGGGCCACCACCACGCCCAACGTGAGGCCCAAGGGGCAGAACGGCGACAACTTGCTGCGCTGCTGCAGTGAACCCAGCTCATTGTGATACAAGGGCGTGCAGGCAGTCACCAGGCCGGCAGCGAGGCCAACCAACAACCGTCCCAGCAGCAGCAGCTCTACCGAGGCAAGCGGTCGGCAGATGTAGAAAAAAATGGCGCCCAAAAGGAGTAGCACGCCACATATATAAATCGAAGAACGACGTCCTAATCGATTGGCTATGGCGGCGCCCGACAGCGAACCCACTGCACCGCCCACCAGAAATATGGACACAACTGTAGCCCAAAGCAGCTCCAAAGCAGACTCGCTCAGCAGCAGGCCATACCGGGCCTGGAGCGTCTCCTGGCACCAAGCGCGTATATGCTGGAGAAAGAGCAGAGAGGGTGAGAGATCGAAAGAAAGTACTTAATATGGATTGAAGGAAGTTAAACCAGGAGTCCCAACTAGATTTTAAGAGTCAGTAAAGCAGTTGGCCAGCTGAACTCCCACTTACCACAGCTGGACTGTTAACGACTCCAATGCAATAGCCCACTGGGATAGCGGCGCCACATGTTGCGCCAAAGACCGCCAAGTTCAGGGTCCAAGTCCATTTGGGCTGCTCCTGCAAGAATCGGGTATTCGTAAAAGTCTTGTAGTTGGAGCAACAACTTGTTCCTACCAAACTTTGCTTGTTGCTATCGACTGCCATCAATGGTGCCTCCAGAAGCTTCAATGAGTTGGCGCCAAATGTGTCACTCCGTTTTTGCTGGTCCATGTCTTACGGCTATTGATGCAGCTGTTGCTACTCCCGGAAAACTAAACTATGTAATGGCAGGCGGTATATCATTTGGCAATCCCTCCAGAGAGATGCAGATAAGGGCTGCCGTTTATGGGACAGATAGCGACAAGTTTAACTTGATTCTCATATCTATTTTGTATTTGTTTTGGTTGCAATTGCAGAACTGCCCGCACGGTCGTCCCACCATGCGTCATCTAATCAATATCACGATGCTGATGGATGAGGAGGAGGACAATACCAATGACACAACCGTTTCATCATCTCCACCACTGAAACAGAAGCCACAATAAAAATAAGCCAGACACTTGTGTCAAAATTATGATTGTTTATATTTTTGTAGTTGTTGTCTAGAAGCTAATGTGGTTATCGGATAGATTGTGATTATAGCTGCGACTCTTCACACGCTGATCGTACGAAAGATGTTGAAGCCGCTGTGCGCCGTGGAGAGGAGCACGCCCGGCATCTGTGGGTGCCAGTGTAGCTCCTTGATCTCCTTTTGGCCCTGATGAATGAAAAGCAACTGCGGCGGCAGCTTATTGAGCTCATCCTCATTTTGTGCCGGCGCCTGCGCCTGATCGGCATCCTTCTCCACAGCCAGATCCCACAATGCGATCTGATCATCATCGCCGCCCGAAGCAAGAACTGTTGCCTCATTGGGATTCCATTCAACAGTCGTTATATGATCCGTATGATGCTTAAATGTGGCAATGGGCTTCTGCGTCTTGAACTGACGCAAATCCCAGATGTGCAGGAAGCCATCGTCACCGCCGCTGGCAATGAAGGGCTCCGTGTGATTCCACGAGATCACATTGATGTCGCTCTCGTGTGCATTCTCGCAGGTGAGCATGCAAGCCTTTTGCGGCGCTGCACGGCAATCCCAGATGCGTATGCTCTTGTCCACGGAGCAGGAGGCCAGCACACTGCGCTCGTTGGGACTCCATTGCAGATCCTCCACGGAGGCAGTGTGACCCAACAGCGGTCGCTGATCCACCTTCCAGGTGCCATCCTCGAGAGGACTCCAGATGTGTATATCGCGACGACAATCACCCGTGGCCAGCACTCCCTCGGCACAGGGACTCCAGTCAATTGCAAATCCCTCCTGCCGATGTCCACTGAACGTGTAGACGGGCCGGGACCCAGGAGCATCACTACCCAGGCTCTGCTGTTCATATTGCTTAAGGAGCTGTGCATCCTCGACAGCCTGCAGTTGTTGTGAAAGATTCCAGATGTTCACTCGTCCTAGCTCACTCCAAGAGGCTGCAAACACATTGTTACCCATGCGCCTGGCACGAACACGATTCACGCACCCCTGATGCTTTATGAGAGCGCAGGTCATTTGCGGCTTCTTCAGCTCACTCTTGTCGGCCACATCATCCTGGTCATCCTCCAGCTCTTCGTCATCGTCATCCTCTCCATCGTCGTCCTGTGTCTTGTGCAGATTGCTCATCTTCATTACAATTAGATTGTTGACATGAGTCTGCGACGCCTGAGTGCCGGCAACGATGTAAGCCGTCATTGGAAAGCTCTCCCGACCCTTGCCCAGCTCATCGGGTACGATGTCGAAGCTCAGACAGGGTGCGCCCGTGGATGCTTGATGAAGCATTACATAGGCGCTCTCATCGCAAACCAGTTCCTCGTCTTCTGCGATCGTTTTGCCTGGCAAGTATACCTGTTTGGTTGTCTTTGTGGTGCCATCAGCATCGGTCTCCTCGTCGTTGTCGCTATCGTCGTTCTCCATGTCACTCTCAGCGTCCTCTGGCTCCACGACCTCCATTTCAACCTCATCTTTAGCGTTATCCATGGCTATTAAATGAATTCCAAGCGAACTCCAAAAATCACTTGTTTTGGCGCTGCACGTGCAATTCACCGTGGAAACAGTGTGACCAACTTCTTGTATTTTGTATGTAGCGCATTTCTAATCAGAACTAGCTCTTTCGATTAGCTCTTGAATGAACAGGTTGCCAAAGGATCATTGTAATCAGCAAGATTACTTTTGTAGTAGTAGAACTTCTTACCACAAATCTCTTGGATGGACAGTAATTAAATGAATTGTGCTGTTCTGTTTTCACAAAGTTAAATTAAACAGAATTATTTTCTTTTATTTTGAGTTAATGAACTACTGGAACCATGATTTTCGGAACAACCGTACTCAGAACAACTGGAACCTTAGTTCACTTGAAATACTAAACAAAAAGAAAAAAAATACTAGTACATTTTATACAGATACAGTGAGCGTTCTGTTTTCTTTGTAATATTTGTCCACTCTTGCGACGGCATAAAAGCAAAACAGAAGTCGAACGTTAAATAAGTAAGATAGAAATTGGAAAATAATTGCTCACAATGGCGAAAGCAGGAAATCTTTTCAATATTATACGCAACATCTATCACAATGAATTCCAGTGGTAAGTGCCACAAGGCGCCTTCTGTTGCAGTAACATAATCTTTACATAACCCAACTTTTTTTCTAGGATGTTGGTGAAGAGCTTTGGCATGTTTTTCCTTGGGGTGCGAATCGCCAAGGAGTTCGTTGGCGTCGAACTGATGCCAGCTGTGATGCCTGCCTAAGGCAAGAATAACTAAATTCGCTATGTACAAAAGAAAAGAAAAACCATGGAGCAGTTAACTAATTATAATTAAAAACAAACCATTATTTACAAGCGTTTTGTGGCCGAAAAAAATGCCTAGTTTCTGCTAATGATCAGCTCCTTGATCTTCGACTCGTCCGTGTCAATCTCGTGTATAAGGCTGTCTGCCAGTATTCTGGGCGTCAATTCGCGCTGCAGAAAATTCGCGACCAGTTTGCGACTTGGTACAGCGCCTCCGTGCGCCAAGATCTCGGCTCGATACTTCTCGCCCGCTTGGCGATTGAAGGGATTAGCCTCAAAGTACGTCTGCCAGATCCACGAGGCGATCGTCTTCGATACCAGATATGCGTAGTACTTGGCGCCATAGCCAACCAAATGGGAGAAGCGCAGCTGCCACGCCGTATTCTCCACATACGGCAATCCGTAGTATTGATTCTGGACTTCGCGCAACGTTTCCGTCGTACTGGCGCCCTGTTGCGCCGCATCGCTGTGGTAGACCTGATCCAGGGCCGAGTAGAACACCTGCAGCTGGGTTTCGCTGGCGGCAAACAAATGCTTGGAGGCGCACAGCCGTTGGAGCATGTCCTCTGAGATAGGCTTGTGCGTCTGGAAGTGGCGCGCGAAGGTGCGCAGCACGCGCGGATCACTCGCAAAGTATTCCATGAGCACGCTGGGCACCTCCGCGAAATCCGTGGCACAACGTGTGCCAGTCACATGCTGATACTCGGTGCGGGCCAGCATCGAGTGCATCGCATGGCCCATCTCATGGAACAGATTGTCTAGGCGGGCGGGTGACAGGAGTGTGGGACCCGTCCAGCGTGGCTGGGCCAAACCCAGCATCACGACCACAATGGGCAGTTGATAGGTGCCGTCGGCCAGCCGCTTGCCGCCCTGTATGGTAAAGTGGCAATCCTGATTGGGTTTGCCGCTGCGCTCGAAGAAGTCACAGTAGATGTAGCCTAACAGCCCCTCCTGCTCGTGGACCACGGCCAGCTTGTAGATGTCACTGTGCCAGCTTTCGCCCGGCTCCATTTCGGTGTTTTGCAGACGCACGCCGTACAGCGAGTGAAGCAGATTGTCCAATCCCTCCATGCAGCCACCCAATGAGAAATAGGGTAGAAACTCATTGGCCTGCTCCTCGAGCGATTGTCGCTTTAACTGTGTGGTAAAGTACGGTGTATCCCAGATTTCCACCAGAGCATTATTCAAACCGCTTTCCTTACGCTTCATTTGGGACATTAGCGAGAAGTCTGCATCGGCACGCGGACGCAATTGCTCCGACAGCTCATCAATGAATTCGGAGACGATTTCGGGTCGCTCCATGGTGCTGCCGTTGAGCGCCCGATGTGCATAGGTCTCGAAGCCACAGCTGCGCGCCAGTTCGTAGCGGCACATCAGCAGATCCTTGAGCAGCTCCTCCTGGCTATCGGAGGGCTGCAGGTACAAACGATAAGCTGCCTCACGCATCTGCACATTGGAGGCATTGGTGCAGAGTCCAGTTATCACAATGTTCTCGCCAGCACTGGGAAAGCTGTGTGGGCAACAGGAACGCTAATAAAATTGTATATTTTATTATAAAGATTAGCTGGCACTCACTATTGTCGTATGTCATCCGGCACACAGTGGCGCGAGAGGACCGTGGGCTGCACGGCGCCATTCATGAACTTCTGGCCCAGCTGTAGGATGTAGTCGTTAAGCCGGACGACGCGCAACCGCTCCGCCTCGGGCAAATGAATGCCACACTGCTCGAAGTCGAATAGGAACAATTTGGCCACATGCTGATCCACCTCTGTGGTGGGCAGGAAATCGCCGTGCTGCACCACCTGGCTGAGTGCCTGATACAGCGGCTTGTGCGTATTAAGGCTTTCGACGACGCCACAAATGCTGATGCAGGCCTGTTCCGCTGCCTGCATATACTTGTTTTTGGGATGAGCGATGCGTACGAACTCGGCCAGGTCGGCAACTTTGCACAGCGAATCGGAGAGCTCATCGAAGATGTCAACCATTTTGCGATTGCGCTGGCTGGAGATGGCTTCGTTAATTAGCTCCTGCGTGGAGTGCTCCACATTCTCGCGCAGCAGATAGAAACCCTCTGCGTTGCGCAACTCCGGCATGCGAAATAGCCCCTGGATATGGCAAAGTTTTTAATTACACTTTTGGAGATTTCAAAGTTTCTATTTATTTACCACATCGTCGCGTGTGAAATTCATACGCTTTGCTGGTGGCACATTGAAGGCAGTGGCCAGAGGTGACCACGTTGAGACTAGTTTATGTGGCCGCCAACGCTGCAGTGCAGCTTTAACGGTATTTCGACTTAGTTGTAGCATTGCTTAAGGTTTACTTCAGTTGTTGTTTTGGGGAAACTATTACATATTCACTGTGCCCCGCCAATCAGCTGTTTGGAGCAAAGAGCTGGGTGAGAAGACAAAATACAAAACACGAATACGTCTTGCAGAACACAACAATGACAGTGCTGTCAACTTGCTGCGAACGTTTTTTATTTTCTTTGAATTTCACAAATTAATGGAAAATTGAAATTGGGAACACAAATAATGCATAGTTCTATAATTGATAGTTACACAAATAATGCAATATTTGTCAATTGCTTACAATTACAACAATCTGCTTAACAATTGACGTTTACGTTTACCAACACTGCTTGGCGCCTAAAGTTTGAACAGCTGTCAGAATATGCAAGGCATAGAAAAATGGTGATAGCCAAATGCTGTTGCTGCAGGATATCGCGATGACGGTCTCCTCTACCCAATTTTGTACATAGGAATAGTTGACAAACTTGATTGCCGTGACGCCCTCACAACTCTGTGCGCCACCAATAATGCCACTCAGGTCATTGCGACACATCAACGGAGCACCCAAATCGCCAGGACAAACTTGTCCCTCTGCTGACGGCTCCGAACAGATATTGGCCTCAGGAACAAAGTTATTCATGTCCTTGCAGAAGTCGTTTGTACGAATAATGACATCCAGGAACATCATCTCATTCGCATAGGGACCATGCTGCCATGTAAATGCCATGTGAATGCCAAGTAATTAGTCAATTGGACTGGCAGATAGCCAGACTAATACAATGCTACTCTACCGGATACACCTGACCCCAGCCAAGTGTGACACACTTCATGCCCACAATAAGATCGATGCGGCTTCGCCGGACAACTGGTTGCACAAGTCGCATGTTGCCGGGTATGCGATCCTTCAGGCGCATCACAGCCACATCGTAGTTGACATATCGACGATATTTCGGGTGCACCACAATTTTGTCCACATGCCGGCTGTCGTCGCGGCTAAATCTGTTCAGGCGATAGGAGTTGCCGAACACGATTAGTAAGCCGCGTGGATTCATAATTGACTTGTGCCTACTGCAAAAACCAAATATTAATTTCAAGCAATAACTGCAAAAGAGGCAAAGAAAAACTCTCAACTTACTCGGTGACGCAATGCGCGGCTGTTAAAATTGCGCGACTGCCAAGGATTATGCCGGTGCAGAAATGATTATCGCCATAATATTGAATATGTTGCAGTGTGCGAATGGATACCACGTTCTTCACATACTGGCTATGGTCGGGTATAACACCGCCGGCAATCAGCATCTGGAACTGATCATCGCTATTCCTGGTGAAGGTGCCCCGATCACCATACGCGAGACCCACAAGCAGCTCCAGCAGCCAGTAGACTCTCAAAATCGGACTAGTGTTCATGCTAGGCATACTTAGCACCAAGTTTTAGTGTTTTTAGGTATAACATTTATTCGAGCAACCAGCTCAAACTACATAGAAAGTGGCATATGCTAATTATATTTATATTTGATCTCGTGTTACAAACATTGTTCATCTTTAATGAATACTTTTTGCATGTACTTATTTATGCACAGTAAAAACTCCCCTATGTGTTCCACCTGAAGGAGGCATGCGTTGGCTTGACTTATAATTTTAAATATATTCATATAAAATTTACTTTGTTTTTAATTTTTGATTAATTTAATTCTGATGAAGATGCACCATGTCTAAGATGTTTCCATATGCATTGTGTTTATTATTTGAATTTATTTTGGCGCAAACACTTTGGGACAATTTACTTAAAAACATAAAAAAAAGGGGTGATTAAGTGAAATTGCCCGCGAGGAGAGTTTTTACTGTATTCCACTTGCTACTGCGGCTCCATATGTTTGTTGATGGCACAGTGTATGCAAAGGATTCCATCATAAAAGAACCTCATGAAACACATGCGGGATATAACTATCATATAGCATGTACCTAATTATGCAACGTATTTTTATCCATGCTGCAGATTACATGGATGGGCTAATTACGCCCACTGGGCGTGACTGAATAAGTAGGACGAACAATCACAAACACACAGAAATATAGAGATGGCTACGCACACATTTATGTATATATATATCTGCATATATATGTATATATATATAACACACAGAGGGGTGGTTAACAGTAGTAATTTGCTCATTGGCAAATTGTTGCTTGTGCCGCTTGTCGCTCATTTTCGTTTAGGCAGCTTGTAGTTTGTCGGCGGATGTAGCTTGAGATGATCTAGGAAGACGGGCTGCATATCCGCACACCAGGATATCTCCTCGCGCACGCGGACCGGACCATCCTTGCAGGTGAGAAAGTAGGTGCTCATCAGTCCCTTGCCCTTGACATCGATGAGGCCGCGATGCTCGGTCTTAAAGCCGCCGATCTGTTGCAGCGCCTCGTGCATCTCCTCGGTGATATGTATCTTTTGCGCCTCGCCGGTGCTCTCCATTCGCGAGGCGGTGTTCACTGTATCTCCAAAGAGGCAGTATCGTGGCATTTTGGTGCCCACAATGCCCGCGACAACGGGGCCAGTGTGGACGCCGCAGCGTATCTGCACAAACTCGTCGCCGGCACGGGGAAGTCGAAACACCGAAGAGGCGTCCAGCAAATCAAGTGCCATTGTGGCAATCTCACTGATGTGCTTGTTGCCTGTGGCATTTGTTGTTATTTTTTTTTTTTTTTTTGGCGGTGGGGTGTTGGTTGAGAGGGTAGAGCAGACAAACATATGTTTAATTTTTAGTGTGGCAAGAGCTGCACAAACATTTCGCAGCATAAATTAGGGCGCCGGGCACACAAAGTCAAATTAACGCAACCAAGGCGAGGGAAGTTGGGAGGAGTTTTTCGGGGTTTCGTGTTGGGATTGGGAGACGTGCAGTAAGCTGGGTAAATGCCTGTTGCGACTGACAGCGAAATTTGCATAAATTACCGTTTTTCACGGGCAGCCCGGAGGCAACCATGTAGGAGTCACCAATGGTTTCCACTTTGTAGACATCATAGCATTCGATGCGTTCGTCAAACACACGATAGATGGAATTGAGAAAGGTCACCACCTGTCCAATAAATTGCCACATTTCAGTTACAGTTAAATCTTCACTTCTCTGATACACAGTGCTCGCTCGTAACTAAGAACGCTACCAGTTTCGAAAGGTTTCTAAAATTATTTCAAGTATCTATTGGTTGCCCTCTTTTGAACAGTTTTAACTGAAAACCAATGATTATTGATAACTTATTGTTATTGATTCGGCTCTTTTTTTTGTATACCAATTGTAGGAAATATTAACTGAAGCAATTCTTATGTCCGAGGGTCCACTGTACCTTAATACACTTTAAAATCAATTGCCAAATCTTACCTCCAGCGGCGTGCAGTCGGCCGCAATTTCGGTGAAGCCAACAATATCGCTAAAGTAAATGGTAACTGCCTCGTACAGCTCAGCGGGCACCTGTCCGAAAATAAAGACCGTTGAATATGCACTCACACACTGGCACACACACGCGCACACTCACCTGTTGTGTTTGCTTCAGCTGCATTGCAACGCTGGGCGGCAGCATTTGAAAGAGCAGCGAATCACTTTTGCGCTTCTCGCGTTTCAATTCCTTCGCTTTTAGCGACAAATTCATCGCGTATAACTGTAAAATGTGGCACGGCACGCATCTTTCATGTTATAGCTAATTAGGCGGAGTTATTATTTACCTGTATTGTGGCAGCTGCATTCTTGACCAGTATGATTATAATCGGTGACACCAAAAGCACAACAACAAGAATGGCTATGCCGATCGCCTCCTTGCGATCCGCCTCCACCAAAGTTTTGTCCACATATTCCCTGCCAAATTGAAATTACTTTGTTTAGTTAACAAATATCAAAAATACCCTATTTTTTACATATTCGAAGCTGGTTTTTTGTTAAGTCGAATTACTTTTGACAAACGATTCTGAATTGCATTTTCTACTTTCAATTTATTATTTGACCCGTTCCAAAACATGATCAAAAATGACTTGGTTTTTATAAATCGGATTACTTTTGACAATGTTATGGCATTGTAGAATATCTTGAATTGCTCTTAGAGTAATTTTTTTTGGGAGTACAGCGCTAAAAGTCTGGCATAAGTTTTCAGCAATGAATCACATTTGAAATAAAGTATTTTTTCTGGGCACAGGGAATCTTTTCTCGAGTTAAGTTTAAGATTAAAGATACATACTTGATTAGACGTCGCAGGGCTTTTTGAAGTATTCTGAGATCATCCGTGTAATTGTGCATAAATTCATTGTACTCAATGGCGCTGCGCTCATCCGATATATTTGGCTTATTCTTCAGCACCATGTTGCTCCTGTAAGCAGAGGGATCTGTCAATGTACATTTGGGGGATCCAAATTGAGTCTACTCACATTAGCTTAACGCGATGGAATTTCTTTGTGCTGGTTATGTTGGTGTACATGGCTTTCAGCATTGGAGCATAGTTCAACGTGGAGTTGATCATTTCCCGGGCCATAAACTCGTAGCGCACGTAGGAGACAAAGTTCTCAGCGGTCAATGGGCCACGTCCATAGTAGCGTATGCCAAAGGAGGTGGCTATGTTTTGGCACTCAATGCTCTTTAGCAGATTCTTAAAACCCACCAGATAGCTACAACGGGAAGACAAGTTAATAGTTAAAAAGTTGGACTGATGGAAGAAAATTTAAGAAAGACCGATTTTCCGGTCTTCTGTAAAGAACGTTAAAGTTAACAAAAGCAAGAAAAGGATATGGGACACATACCGCCAGACGCCACTGTTGTCCGTCTCCTTAATCTGCTCGTTCAGGTGATGGAGCAGCCCGCGATTAATGGATGTGTACCAGTTCATGACTTCTGTAATGGAGCTGTCCTCGGGCTCGAGGCGCACGCGCTCTCTGAACTCATTGAGACGACTTTGGAACTCATTGCGATTCAGCATGACCTCGCATTCATCCTCATCCTCATCTGGCGCAGTCGGCACACTAATCTCGCTCCAAGTGGTCATGTTATTCAACGCATGATCCGTGTTGGCAAAGCGCTGTGTCAGATTGGCACTGGAATACGTACACGTGGCACAAGTCTTGAAGAAGGAAACGTAGTTTAAAGTCAACTTACCGCTGCTTGCTGCCATTGGTAAAGATGTAGAAGGCCACCTCGGAACGTTCCAGCTGCAGTCGTGTGACAACTTTGCCCAAGTCCGTTGCAATCGTCACCTGGCGTGGGTGGGTAAACATCCAGAAATGAGATTATCTTCAAGCGTATGTGATTGTCTGTGTGTGTGTGTGTGTGTGTGTGTGTGTGTGTGTGTGTGTGTGTGTGTATGTGTGTGTGTGTGTGTCTTATTTTGCGCAGTTATCAGCGAGTCAGCGACTTGTCCTGCGCTAGGTGTGGTCTTGATTAGTTAGTCCTTCACTTTGTAATGCACTGAATAATTCATCATGTTTTCTCTGCTTTCTTACATATACTTATGGAACATATTGTTCTATTTTGAGGCTACATTCAAAAATAAATACTCTACTACTTCAAAATAAATACTGAATTGAATTTTAAATTAAGCTACTTAATTTTTATGTGGCTTACACATTATTATTATTAACTTTAATACAAAAAATCAAGTGAGAATTCGAAGAGAGAATTCGACAGCAAATTTTTGACTTCTTAATAGTTTTATTTTTGAATATATATATTTGACTTGGGTTCTTGATTAAACTAATTCTGGCTTATCTGGTTCTCTACTTTTATTATAATATCAAGCTATAATTCGAAGGGAGAACTTGGGTGGAACGCTTTTACTTCTTATTAATTTTACTCTTTCGGTCACGCAAACATAACTTTGACTATTAAGGACTTAATTATTTATCTTAATAGACGATTAGCATTGATTCTGGGAGAAACGAGCATTGAACAACCTTTGTTAAATCAGAAGAAGTTAAAGTTACCGCTGAATCCAATTGAAGGCAATTAGCTAAAGTTCGGACGGACAAAGACCTGAATATTAAGCCACAGACTAAATTTCCATGTAGTTTGATTTTGAGTTTGTCAGGCTGGCAGGCCGGCAACTGGCATTGTGAGTGACAGATTCTGCTAGAGTATGCATTTTTCGTGGCAAGCCATATTTATTTGCTGTCCTTTGCATTTGTAAGTACGTGACCCAATTCAAGGGCTGTCCTTCAGCTGGCATTTCCTGTATGTGCTCACTGCCACGCCCCCGCACACAACTTGTAAGTGTGGCATTGCATATTTCGCCTATCAATTCACTTTAGCATCTAGAAATATTTTTTATTATTTCCCTCTCACATTTTGCCCAGACATTTGCATAAGAAGTGCGCACGGTGGACAGCGTAGCGTTACGTGTACGGCCAGGGCATCGGTGGGGATGGGATGGGATGGTTGAGGTTGGGACTCGGTCTGGGGTAAGTCCTCCACCACTCGTGCTGCTAAGCTGCTTGTGTGCCTCCACGAGAGGTCTCTTCTTGCGGACTTCGAGCACAAGGCACTTACCTGAGCAAACAATATTGCCGATTGTCGTCTTACCCCCACGTCACTCAACCACCGCCTGTCCCGTACCCGCGTAACATACATATCCATGGCCACAGGACACTCTCGCTTTACACTCGCAACATCTGTTTGCTGGTCAAGTGAGCATTGAGCGGAACAAGAGCTCCTCTACTTGACGAATGATTGAATTTCAGCAATACATTTGAATTACGCACTCTTTATCTGTATTGCTCTGCAGTCGTCTGCTGCCTTATACCCTGTTCTTATTCAGAGTAATATGTGTGGGTATAACTAATATGTTTAACAGCCTGTTGATTTTAAGTACACTTGAAAGTTGCACATTTCGAATGTCATTTGCAGTTCGAATTTTCTTCCAACTTACGCCGATTTTTGGCTCAGCTGTGGTCAGTATTTTTCCAAAAATTATAAGACACTGAATTTATTATGTAGATTTTCTTATAAACTAATTTCGTATATTTAGATAATCTTGCTAAAAACCAAATCATTTTAATATAAGTATATACGACAATATATTTTTGAGTCAGACTTTTAACTTACATTTTTTATTTTAGTTTGTTTTCTTAATATTTTTTTAATTTCAGATTTTATTCATTTATATATCTAAAATGTTCATTGTGTTTGTGGTAACTTACAGGGTGCCTCGCAGTATGGCAGTCTTTTTTGTTGACACTTACCTGTGTCTCAATGCCCGCCACATCGGCCCTATACTCCAATATCTCCTGCAGTGTTAGCGATGTTTGCACAATCAATGCCAATATTGGTATAAATGGTAGAATTATCATCTGGAAAATGTAGACAGAGTTGAGAGTTGAGAACCGAAGACTTGCTCCACATCCAGCCACAGACTATATATATTAATTTGTCTGTGTGTGTGTGTGTGTGTGTGTGTGAAATGTGATTAGTCTTTATCGTCTGCTGTAGCTAATCGAGCCACTTCATCTGAGCCACAGGCACGTGACTGCCCATCTTCTGCCCAACCCTGCCACACAGTAACGCACACAGCTTGTGAGCTAATTAAGATGCATACGCTCTGCTAATTAATGCTGAGTGTTCGTTCCCCTGTCTTCCCGCCTTCGCCCATCGCCCTTCCCCTCCCCTTTCCAAACCGTTTTACTAACCTGCATCAGCTGCAGGCGCCGTCCTGTTTTTATGGCCGGATTTCGTGCAGCGGCACTGCAACATCTACCGCTGCCGCCATTCGATATATCCTCTGAACTAATCGAGCGCACAGAAACTTTATCGAGCTGCAGGTTGTGGTGCGTGGAGTGTGTGGGCAGGAGGAACAAGCCACCGCTGCCACCACCAGCGCCAACACCGCTGCCACTGGCTCGAGCTGCAGGATGATTTGATTTGCAGTTGCTAATGTTGATCTTAATGCATGTGGATGCCGCAGCAGAGGCCGAGGCCGTTGCAGATGCCGTTGCCGACGCTGTTGCATCCAATGCCGTTGTCTCCATTGTCCTTTGCATTGCGTGTAGATTTAGTTGTTGTTGTTGTTGCTGTTGTTGTTGTTGTTGCTGTTGTTGTTGTTGTTGCTGTTGATGTTGCCTTTGTTGTTCTCGATTCAATTTGTTAGCTGCTCTACCATTTAGCATATTGTGCGCACATCGACTACGCCCCATAAATACAAACGTTTATGGCTGCATAAAAAGCGATAGATAATTGTTCAATTCGATCTGTTTCAATTCAATGCCACAAGCACACTCGCAACACACGCAACACACACTTACACTCACGCACACACACACAACACACACTTACACTCACGCACACACACACACACACTTGTAGAGTTTCTGCCCTGCGGTAATGAGAAAGGGTTCGCGTAAAATAATTGCAAAACGGATAAATAAACACATATGGGCCACACTCGCTACCCATCCAAGCCACCATCCAACCACCCACCGCGCCCGTTCCTCAAGCAGTCAGCGTCATGTCAGCACACAACAAATTTGATGGATGAGCAGGTTTGGGTTTGAGTTAAAGTGGTCAAGGATTGTATTGTGTTCTGTGTGTCCTGTCGCACTTTCAGTTTAATTGAAGGCACATTTGATAGCGCGAAGCAAATAAAGGATTATTTGTGATAAAACACTAGTAGCTCATTGGTTTTTGACAGTGTAGCGTTAAACAAACAATTCCAGCTCACACAATATCCTTTCGACTGTTTGTTGTCCGGCTTGTTTACTTTTCACACACATCAAGCGCATTTATTGATTAAAGTTTTAATTGCGTTGACAAATTGTCATCAATGTGGGCGGGGGTGTTTCCACACATTAATAATCCGAAACGAGCATTTAAAAAATTGAGATTAAAACCAAATTATGCCAGCCATAACTGAAAATTACTTTTTATATACAAACACATAAGCGAACATATGTATATTAAATTGTGGCCGTAAATTTATCAATTTAAACTGCTCACGCAGCATGAGAAATCATTGTACGGGATGCTTCACAATAATCGCGAGCGCGACATCAGCAATAAATATTATTATTATTAT
Organism: Drosophila picticornis; assembly: GCA_035043845.1. NCBI lineage: Eukaryota > Metazoa > Arthropoda > Insecta > Diptera > Drosophilidae > Drosophila > Drosophila picticornis. The sequence goes on from JAWNMR010000493.1 coordinate 16,190,530, forward strand.
TTTTATTGACACATTAAATTTGCCGCACATCAAGAAAATTCAATTATCTATGTACCGTTATGAGAGCTTACGACGATTTCGAACCCGTCGCAAGGAATATTTTTTGTTGACAATAGCCGCGAGGAGCGCTCAGAGGCAACTGAACTTAAACCTGTTGAGTTTCGTCCGTTTATAGTAATGTTCTAGCCATGTCCTTGGGGTGGTTGGGCGATGGGCCAAAAACCACCCAAATGCCCACACCACTGCTGTTAGCGCACTGTTAACAAGATAACTGCATCTCATTGTTTCTAGCGATTTTCATATTCATTTCATGTAGCACCCACAGTTATATAAAAATAACTTCATTTATCAAAAATTGTAAGCGTTTCACAGGATTTTGAAACTTTATATAAATAATTGTGCTTGTTATTAACGGTAAAGTAAATAAGTTTAACAGAGTGCACTGCTTGTTGCACTGCAACTACTGCTTGCTCTACTGTTTTTAGTTGTTCTATAGCTGCCTGCTTTGCCAGGCTAACCCCATGACGAATGCATAAAGCTGCTTGCTACGGCTAGGACATTGCTCAAATATTTTTTTCGCTTTTTATTAATATCTGCTTCAATAAAACTTTAATCACTAAGCAGACAACACTTTAATTTATCACGTCGTGTGGTTAATATCTTTCCATTAAATTGAGTTATTTCATTAAATATACGCCTGTGTATGCAATTTAAATTGGCTACCATTGTCACGCCTTTTTGTGGTATGATATCATCGCTGCGATAATCAGACTCCATTGTCGCCTCAAAATAAATAAACGCCTAGAGCCAAGCGGACTTTCCAAAACAAAAACAAACAAACAGCCATTTGCATAACTAGCTGTAAAAATGTTTAAACATTAAAAAAAACGAACGGCAGCGATTGGTTGAATTCGTATCTGCCAAAAATCGAAATAATATTGGAAACGTTAAAAACGACACAAAATATACTCAGATAATACTTATAGTTGGTAGGCAGAAACCAGTTCTAAACAGTAGAAAGAGCATCAAGCAAACGCTGCTGTTGGTCGGAACGATTGGAGCATCATTGGAGACCACCTTGACGCTGCCTCTGCTGCCTCTTTTGCCTCTGCTGCCTCACTGTTCGCTTCTCTCGTCTCTCGTCTCCCGTTTCTCTTCTCCGTTCTCCTCATGAAATACAATTGGGATCGGGTAACTTTGAACTGGGCGGCTAGGTGTTGCCTTGTCGCTATGCTATGTGGTGTCCAAATTGATGTTTCAATAAAGACTATAAATTTATGACTTACGAATCAAGTGGTCAGATACATTCCCAGCGGACAACGAGTAGGTGTCGCCATTGGTGCCACAATGAATTAATTTGGACAATTTATGAGCCAATCTTGCCAGGCAATAGGCAAGCGTCTTGTCTTTCTCCGCTGCTCGGGTGGTCGATCGTCTCTAATCGAGAATTGAATTATAATTTGATGGCCTAACGCATTTGCATACATTAACGCCGGTCCGATCGGGCCACATAAATCTGGCAGCTGCGACACAATTAGCGGACACTAACTGCCAACTGGCCAATGCTGCCACCCAAAGTTGACAGCCACCAGCTGAATAGTCAGAGCCGAATAAAATGCCCGTACATAAATAGTCCGCATTGCTGTGGCTCAACAGCTCACAGATAAACATAAATGTAAACTTTCAATCAATCTGTGGCTAGTCGAAGCAGCGATGCTCTTACGCGGCAAGTTCTAATTCAGCTCCAATTTAGAGCAAGCAGGAATATTTATGATAATGGGAAGTTTATTCAGCTTTCCAATTTGGTCATACCCCAAAAGTTCAGGTTGCATTAATAGCATTGTGGTTTGGGACTCACAAATTCACTTAAGACGGCTGCGAGAGGAACCAAAATTGGAGACATTTTCTCGCCCTATTTTAATAAAGCAGACTAAAGCCAATCCTATATTTCTTGCAGATCCTATAATCGGAAGATTTTGAAGGAATTATTTAGGGAAATTATATATTAAGGAATATATAAATAAGAAAATACAATTTGCATTAAAGAAAACTTATTTTCTAAACATTTATTTGAATTAAGAATGTAATTTCCAGGCTTAATTTAACATTGTCTTCTAGCTGCTTTTTTTGTGGCTGTTTAGACTAAATTAAAACACTAAAAAATTGGGCAATCAATTCGATATACCCCATATCGCATACACTTTTAAAGGCTATGCAAGAGCCGGAACCAAGAGTTGTCCACATTCTGCAGCCTTGCCGTGAACTGACTCTTAAAATGTCTCATTTAAATAACTTGCATGCATTTAGTCATCCTTTTTGTCCCAAGTTGGCAACACCCGGCAAACAGGCAACAGGCAACAGGCTCTCTACTGTTGTCGTCGTTGCTGCTGTTGCTGTTGTTGTTCTTGTTGTTGTTGTTGTTGTTGCTGGGGTTGCAGGCATGCGCCTTGGGCGCAGAGCGAAAACGACGACGGCGACGACGACATCAACTTAAGTGGTCAGCACCGTGGACAATGTCGCCTCGTTGCGGATACTCGAGAGTGTCGAGAGTATGTAAATCTTTTGCTTGGCTGCCAGTCTGCGATTCCTGTTGGGATCGGGCTGCAGTTGTCTTCTGGCTTGATCGATTTTGTCCATGTCAGTGGATGAGGCTGCTGCCGTTGCTGTTGCATTGTCAGGGCATTCAATTGTTTGACTCCAACACAACACAAAAGGATACATTTGTGTACATCCAAGATTTACATCTAGTGTGTGTGTGTGTGTGTGGATGGACATAATGGAGACATTGCCGTTGAATTTTGTATTTTATTGTTTTTTGCTGTTGTGCAAATCTTTATTTGACAAATTTTGTGCTTGCTCAAAAGCGAAGAAAAAAATTTACTGATTCGTGATCTTCGTCAGCTGCAGCAGCAGCCGCAGCAGCCGCACTTCAAACAGCGTTTTTCTTATTTTTTAATTAATTCAAATGCAATTCAGCTGCGAGTGAAGACGCGCTGATTGAAGCTGAAAGTCAGCACGTGAGCGCAGACTGTAAACTACAGACTGGCAGACGGACGGACAGATAGACAGATAGACAGACAGGCAGGCAGACGGACAGTTGGACAGACAGGCAGAAGCCACTGTCACTTTTTTCTGCTTTTTTTTTCCTGCTTTTCGTAGGAGCAGAGAGTGCCGAGACGAACGCTCATTCAGTAAACGTTTGTGATTTGTAACGATTGTGCAGTACATAAATCAGTCAGGGATTTATTGCGAGAAATGAAATTTGCTGGCATCAAAGCCGACTCCAACTCCAACTCCAACTCCGACTACGACTCCAACTTCGACTACAACTTTGGATGGTTGAAGATGAAGCATCTTCTTGTATTGTGGCTGAGGCTGTGGCGGCTGCTGCTCTCGCCGCTGTTGCCAGTTACTGTTGCTGCTGGGTCGTGGTCGTGTGAGTGGCGCTGCGTGTGGGTCGCATAAATTTCACGCTTTGCGAAGGCGCTGCTACAAATCGATGTTCTCTTTTCTCTTTTTCTTTTTTTTTTTTGTTCAATTTTGCAGTCGTTTTTTGTTGATTTGTTTTAGTTTGTGTGTGTGCCTTTGCTAGGTATTATGAGGCACGCGGCCGTGCAGAGCCGTTGGCTAAATTCGATATAGGCGATAGTTTTGACAAACCAGGAAATTGTAAGAGCCACACCAGAAACATATGCTCAATATATAAAACTCTGACCTCGCTGCCATTAGCATTGGTAAGGCCATGAGGGCAGATCACGAGTCACAAACTTGGTCAAGATTTGTCCCTGTTTTGCGTCTTACCACAGCCTGTGGCACGCAATGCGCTGCTAATTGTCCAGGTGGGCTGGGGGAGGGGGGGCCACAACAAATGCCGCACTAAAATGCAACCGCTGAGTCGCTAACTGCAGACGGTGGCCAGAAAAGAGGGAACATTTTCAGTTGAATTATTCGCATCATATCTGATTGCATGACAGTTCTCAATTACTTTTTCGGCATTATTCATTCACAAATATAAGAAAAAATCGTTTGGTCTCATTGCGAAATTGTGAGAAATATGAAAATGATACCAAATTATAAGCTTTTTTTTTTTGTTTGGCATTTCAATGTAACGAATGCTGATGTTATGCAATTTTGAATTTAAATGTGGCCCTTGAGTTGTGAGACAATTCTAAGCGAAGCTTGTTTCAGTTACAATTTGTATTCAAATTTCATAAAGAAGCATATTCTTATATAAGATAGGAGATTACAAGAACAAATTAATTACAAATTTAAGTATAAAATGTAAGCTTATTGAGCTACTTTAAAATTGTTGTGCAATTACTCCAACAGCACCAATTTCCTCATTTTCTATAGGCTTTTACTCAAAATAATTCCGCAAAAGTGGAAGCTGAAATGCAATAAAATTGTTGAGTAATGCGAAGCCAAAGGGAATTGCTCAACATTTTTATTTCTAATTTTTGTTGTACACAAATTGTAATAAAATTATGAAAACATGTAGATTTTGGAAGCCGTCTAAAGCTGCATACATATTTACTTAAACATTAACAAAAACCTAAAAATAACTTCGACAAGCTTAAGCGGGTGAATGGGGAGCAGAATGATTACATACCTGACTCGGATACGATGCGATGCATTTAATTTCACTCAAATCCAGTTCGGGCCGAAATCCTTAAATGGGTTCAATGCGCTCATCCACCGAAATCAGTTTCCCTTTTCATGCTGTTTTTGTCAGGTTTAACCGTTGTATTTAGCTCTAATGCCGTTATCCCGTTACCTTTCTGGCCAAAACTTATAATTTATGGCTGGGGTAAACTTTGCCTAATCCCTGGCCTAATCGTCTGGGCTGCTGCATGCCAATGCCGATACTATACCAAAAAAAAAAACAAAAAATAACAAAATGCCGAAGCATAAACAGAAAAAGAGTCAGTCACCTCAGAGCCAGAGTCAGAGCCACGTTTTGCTTGTATTTGGTAGTAGTATTTTACTTTCTTGTGGGCTTTTGTCGTTTTCATGTTCATTTTCATTTTGATTTTCGTTTTCGTTTTATTTTGTTGGCTTCATAATTTATTATCGCTTCGAAGGCATCTCAATTATGGCTCCTGGCAGACATGAAACCCAAAGCGAAGCCAAAGAAATCTCTGGCTAATATCAGGCATATCTTGCGAATACAAATGCGTTCGCTTTGTAAATCTCCAATCGAGCAATTACAACAGTTTACAAAACTTTATTCAATTAACTGTTGTTTGGATGTCGTAACGATTCGTTTAAAGTCAATACGAAGTTGCTTTCATTATGATTATGCACCGTTTGTTGGTGCGAAAATGCGCAGCATCTTTGCCACAGTCGGCGACGTCCAAAAGACAGTCGCTGCGCAGTTGCAGCTTCAATTTCAGCCACATTGCAATCGTGACGTGGTTTTGATTGCCGCCAGCGTTATGTGGCCAAAACGAAGGCGATCTACCGTCAGTCCTCCAGTCTGCCAGTCTGCCAGTCCCAGTGTCCATCTGTATTTTGCCAGCCATTGTTGCTAGAGTTTTTGTTCTCGCTGGCAGGCGGATCGAGTTATGGTTGGCCAATGAACCAACCAGGCTGCAGCGCCCAGAGATTCGCACACTTTTACTTTCCCGATCTTGGAGCCATTGTTTTCCTTTTGCCCACCCTTACAGGCACCCAGTGTGCCCGGAACTATAAATTCGACCGCTATATCATTACTGTCTTTGGGCATAGATTGATCGTAGACAAATTGTCGTCATGTCTGAGCGGTGTCTGCTGCATTTCAATTGGCACCAAACGAAGACATAATGCCCAAACTGGCAGGTGCCGCTCTGCGGCCCTGAATACTTTTCTTCTTTCTTTTCTTTTGTTTTCTTGTTCAATTTGTTGTTGTTGTTGTTGTGTTGGTGGCGTTTCTGATTTATGCGACTATTCAAAAAGTCAAAATTCAACACTTCAGTGCTTGTCAGAAACCATAAACAAATAACAAATACGCTTGTAGACCGATTCGAATGTGCTGGACTGTGTAGACATCCTGTAATCGGCTGCCTCTTAAGTTTTAAGTTTAGGGATTTCGATATGAAAGGCTAAAATGAACAAAAATTAAACAAATCGTGGTTGCCACAGAGGTCTTCAAGCCGATTGGCTCGTCATAAAAGGATACGTTTCTGTACAACATATTTTACACATGCACGAGCTATGTGCGTAATGATCTTTCTGTATAAATATATATATATACATATAGGGTATATATTAACAAATTCCAAACGTAACCAAGCCCAAAGCACGCTTCGGTATTGTTAGAAATTCCAGGCATAGAACCTGTCCAACAATTGACGCATATTGAAGTGTAGCCATAGGAAGTGTCCACAAGCAAATGCAATGCGACTTGGCCTGTTGTTGTTGTTGTTGTTTATGGTTTGTTGTTGGTTTGTTGATGACGATGATGACAAATGGCTTCCATTTCCTTTCTGTTGATCGTAGCCGATATCAGTTGATACTTACTTATGTATGTTGCTTGCTGCTGTCCAGGAAAAAAATAAAAGGGGAAGGCAAGTCGCTTGCCTCGAATGCAGTTGTGCTGCTCAGTTTGAGGTATGCCAAAATTGCAGTGATCTGTATTTTGTTTCATTTTTGGTAAGAGTATAGAAAGAAAAATGCGTTAATTGCAAGCACTGAGCACTGGTTAATTGAAGTTGTCAACGGGCATGTCAAAAAATATGCGATGCGAAATTGGTGTGCCTTTTTGGTATTTGGTTCTTGGGTCGATGGTAAATCAAAAGGCCGCCTCCGATCATGGGCAAGGGCATGCAAAAATGTTGCCTTGCAATTATTTGTGAGTTGAGAATAACGAAAACAAAAACAAAAACAAAAAATTGATCTGATGGCAATGGCGCCATTAATTATCGCAAAAGCGGATACATTTCTTCATAATTAAACGGGTGAATGACATATACATTTTATGAAGGCAGCTGGAAGGTAGCCAGGCAGGGAGGCATGGAGGCAAAGAGGCATGGAGGCAGACAGGCAAGCAGGGAGTGAATAAGATCCAACCTCATGCAAAGGTGACCAGCCTAATGACAACATCGCTTCCGACTCCATGCACAACTGCAGCTGCAGCTGCCAGCTTAGAGCTGCAACTTGCAACCGGCGAGCTCCATGGGCTCCATTAGCAGGAGTGATGCAGCGCCTAATAGAGAAGCATTACTCATGCTCAGCAGGACATCGTTATGGCCGCGTGTCTAGCCGGGATTCATTGCCAATGGAATTGCGTCTTGCATTCGCTTGTGTCTTCCTTGCAGCGCAGTGTGCGTTCGAGTTAAACATGCAATTGAGAAATTTATTAAAAATCATTTTCATTAATTTGGTTATTTATGCACAGGATCAAACATTCAATTAGGCTGATGTTATAAATCTCGCATTCATTTTTCACATGCTCCAACCACGCGTCGCATCTATAAATCACATACACACACAGACTTGCAACTGCAACTGCCGCAGTCCACGGGACACCCGGACACTTGGACAGTCAGATTCAGATTCTCAACTCATCTTGGGCTTCCAGTCCGCAACCACTCGGCCTCAATTGTCCCAATATGTTTTAATTGTCAATAAAATAATAAAAGCAAATCGCTTTGGATTGATTTTTGTTTTTGTTTTTTTTTTTTTTTCTTTTTGTTTCGAAAGGTTAAAAGTGAAAGATCTCCTGCTGACTTGCAACAATGACAAAATGCTTTACGAATTACGAGCTTGTTGTTGGCCTGCATTGTTATTGTTTTCGTTATTGTTTTTGCTTTATTATTTTGTATTTAATTGTCATGTTCGGCACGAAAATTGAGAGTAATAAGATGCACAAACTGCGATAAAAAATAGCAAAAACATTTACAAATAAATCTCAGAGATGTTGTAAACATTTGAATGCCCTTTAATACTCCAGTTGTTATATTGGCTATGATAGTCAGTTGTAAATAGCTTTAACAGTTAATCAATTTTTAATTTTATTTCTGACTTTGCCAATTAGAAATGGAAAGAAAATACAATTAATGAAATATTATTATGAATAAGAATTGAATTTTTTACGAATTACTCTTAAGTCTCATTGTCAAATTCCAAAAGTTGAATATCAAAACCACTTATAATATATTTTTTCCGGTTTTTTGAGCAAGTATAACTACTATTGGAAAATCACACTCCTTGTTTTCAAGTATTCAAGCCAGCATATCGTTGACAAAGGCAAATCAGTTAACGATAGTTGAAAAAAAAGAAGAAAATTCAACAAATTTGGGACATTTGTTGAGCTGACCTTTGGCTGACCCTAAAAGTAAATCTCAGCTGCAGCGCGGACTTAATAAACCCAACCCCACAGCTGAGTAGGAAGCCCTACTTTGTAGCTTATCGATTGCCAAAATCGAACTTGGCTGGCAAACAGAGCGCAGATAGTGCATTCTCCATCTCTCATCCCCGTTCCCCCTCCACTCTACACCCTCCACTCTGTCATATATGTATGTTTGCGAGACCAGGCTAGATCATAAAATAAGCTGAATAAAAGCAAAATCAACTGAGAGACTTGTTGCTACGAGTTGTTGTTGTCTGGCTGGGCATCATCAAAAAGCCGACAAATGGGGCGTGACGGGGCTATCAGCACGGCCAGGCCCCCATTTAGTGGGGCTCCACATTGGCTGTGGCAACAATTTTGATATAATAAATTGCATAGAAACATAAATTTAATTTATAACGCCCCAGAACGACAGAGTCTAGCTGCCCTCTAAGCATAACAATTAAGACATCAGTGCCGCAGAGAGTGAATGAAAAAGCAAGCAAGCGCTCAAGAAATAGAGATAGAAAGTGTGTGCTGCTGTAGAAAGAGACAACAATCCATGTTAAATTGACAAAATGGTGGAATATGCTTAATATGTTATAATAAAATCCACTCAGCGCGACAGCGCTTGTCCACTGTAAATGGTGCTTCAGTTGGCGCTTTTCGCACTCTCACATTTTTCACGCAAGTGGACACAAAAGGCGCGCCCTTGATCCGCCCCAGCTTGACAGTGTTTGCCCCGGCATCGTAGTCATATCCAAAATGCGAACAACAACAAATAAAACCCATAACGTTCCGTGCATGCGCACTCAGCTCATATTTTTCTGTGTTTGTATATGGGTATTTGTTTGGGTATCCCCCCTTTGTCGCGGCCTCAGTTGATGGCTCTGGTCGCGCTGTGCGCTCGCTGATTGATGACTTTCATTTGCCATTCGGACAGGGCTACATTAATATCAACAACTGCGTCCTCCAGCTAGCTAGCCAGCAAGCCAGCCAGCCAGCCAGCCAGCCAGCCCCTGAAGCCGCTGCTCATCAGCATTTGCTGCTCTCGAGCAGAGAGCGCATTATTTGGCTTTGTGACTTCGACTCTGACTCGGACTGTGGCGACGGCTTCCTCTCGATTTCGGGGCGTCACAATTGTGAAGAGAACACCCAGGAATTCGTGTTTGACGAGTGTTTGCACAGCCATCTACACATCCACAATCCACAAATCCACTTTCCATTAGGTACACATGCGAGCATAATCGTTCTGGGCCGTGTAAAATTTATGAGTGCTCGTATTTAGTATTACTAGTCACTGTTTCTCTGTGCTCTTCTTGACCGGGGGCCTATTAACTGATAGACCAATTTTGCAACACATATGATAACACACAGCACTGAAAATGATCTTTAATCATATATAAGAATTTTAGCTCTTTGCCTGGTAATACTTAAACTGCATTTAATTTTAGAAATATGCAGATAACATAATTTAGTCAGTGCACACAGCAAGTCCATTTAGCTTAGATCCATTTCAGTTTTCATAAAATGTTATTTTTTATTATTACAAGATAAATTCATAAATACTATATATATCTATATATATATAACTAAGAGTAGCAAAAATTCGCCTTTTCATTCAAAGCTGGTGGTTCCAAATCTACAGCTCCATTAGGAAAGTGAAATAAAACGTGTAAGGAGTCTCTTGGTGAGGAAGTTCGACTAGAAGATACCCTGAACTTATAATCTTAACCTATTATAAAATATTTAATCTTATACATTGTATGTATGTATTGTAATTTGATAAATGTGAAGATACGCTTATCTTCCGCGTTTTTCAACTGACCCTTAAGATTTTCCTAAAGAAAATCAAGTTATAAACACATCCGATTAGTTGGTTTTATCAACAACACTATTTTTTATGACTATCGTAAATCGGTACTTATCGATATTTGGATGCCTTCTTTAATTATCAATAAAATGAAATTATATTGATCTACGGGATAAGAGTTGCTACTTCGTATATCGATATTAATATTGGGGAAAAGTCAGTTCGTTTTCAATAATAATAAATAAACTTGATTGCTTCTCTTCTTCGCGTCCCGAAATCGATATTGGAGAAACGTTCTTCATATTGAACAATACCAGAAGTCTCTAGCTCGGATAGTGACTCGACTTTTGATCCTGATCAAAACCATATTGAAATAGCTTATGGGGACTGAGGTGCTTCCTGCTTCTGACTTTTACATACTGTTGCACAACTTCATTATACCCTTTTTTACAATTTTTAATGTGTTCAGGGTACAAAAACCAAGTGGCCCGAGCAGTAAGCAGTTTTGCCCGTTTCGAGTTGTGAGATTGCGAGTCGCAGCCATCGGAATCATTACTCACGCGCACTAATCCCAGCGACTCCATTTGCCAGCTGGAGTTGAGTAGACGCGAAGCCAAAGAAAAATCACATGCAAATCACATTTAAAGATTTGGGGCGCGAGCGGGAAAAGCAACAACATCAACAACAGCGCGAACCACGACGAAGGCGACGATAAGCAGCTCGGAAAAGCTGTGCAGACGCAGCAAACAGTAAGCAGTCAGTAAGCCAGGCAATTGAGTTGTTCCCCTTGGCCAACTGGTGGCTCCTTCAGTTGAAGCAACTGCAACTGCGGCTAACGCTCTTCCTCTAAGCATGTGCTGCACGTAATGGTGTTGCATTTATTAAAGGCTTTTGTGCGTGCGGTCCAGGCTCAGACTCAGACTCAGGCTCCGACTCTGACTCTGACTCCAACTCCACTCAATGTCTTTCTCTCTCTCTCTGCCTCTCTCTCTCTCTCTCTCTCTCTCTATCTCTGCCTCTCTTCAGACTGTACATGCTTAATCCATAAATGGAAATTAATGGTTTAAATACGAATGTATTTGCTGGCCATGTGTTAACTGAAAAAAAAAAGAAAAAGAGAAGCGAGCGAGGAGCTCTCGCAGTCGGAGCCTGGGACAGGCTAATGGCTCTGGCCTCGTAACGGTACCGCTTGAGTGCCACTGCATTCGCGCCATGGCCAGCAAAAATATTAAGACATAAATGTCGTCAACAATGATACGGACTACAGACTAACTGACTAGGGGCTTTTGCGTGGGCGGCACAGTGGTGCATTTACATGTTTGTTGCGCACAAAATGGGTTTTCAATTAAGGTACGCGCATTATCCATATATCATCCGATTGGCTGTCGTAATGAGCACAACAATAACACACATACTCACACACACACACCCGCTTCCCCACATAATCAACGTCGGTATTGGGTAGACAGATTAGCGCCCACCAGGTGCAAAAAAGAACAAATCTACGCCACATTTTGCTAGCCATTGTTGGGGCCCTTTTCTTGGGTCATTTGGCCAGCGAAGGTTGTGTGTTGCCTGTTGCCTGTGTTGGCCTGGTCAGCGTATAAGTGCTTATAAAAAATGATACCACAATTTATGGGCGACATCTAATGGCGTTCGGAGTCGACACAGACGGACTTGCAACAGTGTTGGCGGATTTGTGGCCAACGCAGCAGCCGCAGCAGCAGCCACGCTTGCAATTCTGCTTGCTGCAGTTGCAGTTGCCGCACATCTCATAAAACATAATCAAGTTCACCATTCACCGCCGGTCGACGGTCTGGCGACAATGGCAGCTCGCATCCTGCCTAGACTTAACTTCCAGACCAGCCTCGCTTCACTATGCAAGATTAATTTTGCTAGCATATTGTCATATTTTCTTGTCGCATGCGTCACTTTAGTCGCTGTTGTTGTTGCCGTTGCTCTTTTCCTTCGTTCCTTTTTTTTTAAAGCGTTTTGATTCCATTAACTCACACAGTTGCCAGTTGAATGCTGCACGTTCGTATCGGATCGGTTTGGTATCAGTTCTTACCGGGTAATTTCCATAACTTTTGATCCAAATTATTTCCCATTGCTTGTTCGCGTTCAACACATTTATCATTTGCGGCTGAGGTGTGTATTAATTGTTGACCATTTGGCATTTGGCAATCGCATCCATTGCTGCCAGGACGTGTGGGCGTTGGCAGTTGCGTTGTGGGCGTGTGCACTGCTGCTGCTGCATCTCAGAAACGTACTTCTGCATTTATAATGTCAATCGGAATGCATTTAATGCTTTTCCACAGCTCAATGAGATTGGAAGAGACTCGAGTGTTAATAATTAAGAGAGCAGAATCTGCTTGAATTTAGTTGGCTCTATGCACCGGAGGACTTTTATCGTTCTATCTAAGCATTTAGAATAGGAAACAACCATTTACCAAAGATTTTCTTATTTATTGTTAATTCCATAAATATTTAAGCAAACACATGTTAATAATTATAGTAATTATTAGTGGATTGTAACGAATAGTAACTTAATTGATGCTTCACTCTTAAAAACAGTTTTACCTTGATCTATGCCATGTCTTGTAAACACTTCCAAATTATTTTTCTTATTTATGTAAATTAGCTGGCCAGTTCATTATCATAAGTATTTCATTTGTTTGCTTGTTGCCAACAATAGTCGTCACAATTTTCAAAATCAGCTTTTATTCAATCTGCTTTTCACACGAGTTCGTTGCCTAAGTCTTTTGTTTGCGGACCACACACAGACCCAACACTCCACGCAGAGATATCATTTTGTGTTGAAGGCGGTGTGCAGGGGGTGGAGGACCATTGATTTCACTTATTTGAGCAAAGCGAAACAAGCCCGTTAACAATTTGCGCAAAACATTTGCCCAGCCCTCAAAAAAATAAGGCAGTGAAATAATCCAAGCCAAGGTCCAGGCTCTTGGGAGTCCCACATAAGCTGAAGGAGCAGGAGTTGGCAGGGGGTGGAGGGGGCGGACGCATCGACAACGCACGCCTGTTCGCATTCAATAAATAAAATGTCAAAACAATAATGAAATGAATTATGAGCGCGCATCAGCAGCGACGGCAGAGTCGAGCTGAGGCAGCAGCTGGAGCAGCAACAGTTGAGGCAGGGCGGCGTGGGCTACTACTGCCCAAGTCTGGTCAATTTCTTGTTCTTCTTATTTATTGATTTCGTGCGTATGCACAATCAGCGCACGGAGCACACACAGACTGACTGCATCTCCAAAGGCCATGCAGCGTGGTTACTTACAATTGTCAGAACGCTCGTTTGGCCAACGATTGGCTGGCAGCCTCGGGCGGACGCGTAATGAAATGCTTGTGTGTGCGTGTGTATGTGTGTGTAGTACTGGATTACGGGTATGTGAATGTCGCTCTTACATATACACATACACACATATTCGATACGATTACGATTTAACCGTACTATGTCTGCCTTAACTCGGCTAACGCCAGGCGAAACGCAATCAAAACTTTCGCTGCCAAACGGAAAAAAAGCAATTATTTCGATAAAAATGACCGTTTACTGTCGTTTTGTGGATATTGGGGTCCAATTTATGTTTGTACGCTTATACTATATGCCAGCAACAACAGCAACAACAGCAACAACAGCAACAACAACAACAACAATGGGGCCACATTGCGCGAGGGAGTTAGCTGAGCCATTGCTTATAAGCAAACATGTTACCGTTGCGGCTTGTTGGCGACTTGCCCTTAAACTAGGTCAAGGGAACGTACAACGATAATAAATAAATACAAATGCACATTTCGTTTTGCCACCACAACAGCAACAACAACAATCATCTTTGGCATATTCAAATGTGAATGAACTTCAAGGAAGGCTCGAGTCTTTTTCATTATGTATTTCGTTGATTTGCAGAATAAATTGAATCGGACAACAATTTTGCTGTTTTTAATCATAATAAAAGTATGTTATGACAAAAAATACACTCAATACTAAGATAATAATGTATAACGAATATGGAAAGTTAAATTGTTCTCAGTTTGAATTTTCTAGTAGTTTCAATTTCTAATTTGCGGGCTTAATAAATTTGACTGAAATCGGATTTTAAATTTCGAAAAGTTCGCAAAAAATGTTGGTTTTATGACCTACATAAAATGATTGTAAAGAAATCTCAATCAAACTTTTTGTTTTATTTTTTTGTAGAAAGTCTTATTACTAAAAAGTTGTAGCAAGGAGATTATATTTTAGTGTCTGCTAGGGTCAATGCCTTCAGGTCGATTATTGTGTGCATTCAAACCGATTTAGAGCGGATTTTTAAAAAGCCGCCGAATACAATTTTATTGAATTCGACTAAAGCAGGCTATATTTGGTTGACAATGTGGCCGTAAACCACTAAATTTATATATAGTTTTATTGAATTAGACAATATGGCTATAAGCGAATCTTTTTATATGGCCAAGTTGACAGTAGTTTTCATTACATTTTACAACTTCACACATTTGCTATAAATATTTACCATAACAGTGCATAATATAAAATATATCACTGCTCTCACTCGTAAAATTCGCAATAAACTCGGTCGCTTTTTAAGAGCCCCAATCGAATGCCATATCGAATAAACACGTGTGCGAGTTTGTGTAATATAAATTTTAAGAGATTTATATGCTCAGATTTGTTATGGTGCACTTAAGTCTTGGCCACTTAGCCATTTTTGGCTGGCAAATTATTAGCAGCAGTTTGGGGCGACAAATAAGGCGTACGATTTGAAACGCCCAAAAGAAATCGATTTCCAAATATTTTGATATGCTTGTACGTAAAATACTCGCATATATTTTCATATAGTTGGATCTCGTATTTGCCATGAATATACATGCATATACTAATACAATAATACAATATATACATACATATATATCAGCTGACCACGCATGAATAAATATTTTAACGATCCCCAATGCAAGCTGGATTCTGTGGCCCTAGGCCGAAGCTGGAGTTGAAGCTGATGCTGTAGCTGGAGCTGAAGCTGGAGCTGGTAAGCCTTATTTGGATCAAGATAAAAATTATGTATGATCAAAAATCAGTTTGACAACAAAATGCTTTATGTGCGCAATTCTTAACGCTGCAATTTAACAAAACGGCACATTAAGATGAAGACGATGGCGGCAAGGGCCGGGACTAAGCGGGGTAACCCAATTTTTTTGCTGTGAGAATGTGCGGAGGCATAAATCTGCCGAAACGTTACTGGCATGCTAATAAGGGCGGCGGCAACGGCAACGGCGATGGCGATAGCGATGGCGATGGCGATGGCGAAGGCGACACCCTTTCACCCGGGCGAAAGTAGTCAAAGTTGAATGGCCCACCATCCTGGCCGACGCCCGCAATCATTCATCATAAGCGCGGTAAGCGATCGGCAGCCGCATCACGACGGCAACTGCCAACCGGCTGAAGGCAGCAGGCATCAGCAACATCAGCAGGCATCAGGAATCGAGCATCAGGAATCGGGGCATCAGGCATTTGGCAGTTTGCCAGCCACCATATCTTCAACGTCGATCAATGCAAATTTTTTCACCGATCAAAACTGGCCAACAAAACTGACGCTGCCTACGCAGCTGCAGCCGCAGTCGCAGCAGCCGCAGACGCAGCCGAAGGAGCGACGTCAGCAGCGGCTCAAGAATTATTATTAAATTCGATATAAATAATATTTTCAAGCAAGCCTTACTCTCTGCCCTTACGCTCTGCCCCACATGCTTCCCAAAATGCACATGCTGAACTGCATGATCGGTCGGTGCTGCTGATTAATAAAAGACGGGCTGCGGCTGCTGTGGCAGCAGCAGCGCCCCGATGGCCTGCGGTGCTTAAATTCTGAGGCATCTGTCAAACTGAGCGAAGGTGCACGTTTTGTATGCACAGCTTGATGCCACAGAGCACAGAGCAGGACGCAGTCTCCACAGCAATAGCTCAGTAACAGTCTCAGTCTTAGTCTCAGTCCCAGGCTCAGCCTCAACTTCTGCGTCCACTGCAGACCCACCGTATAGAGAGCTGGCATTGGTGTTCAAATATTTTTAAAAAAATACTTTGCATATGTGACACTCACATAATAACGCTTCAATTAAGCTCAATTCTGCAGTTGGGCCCTGAGACCTGGTTTCGTAGCAGTCCTTTGACACGATTTTCCTTTGTGCGCTTCCAAAACTGCGCTTCCAGATGCATATCAATAAGATCTGACGTCAATTTTGATAAGCGAACGCATATTATTATTGTTATTATTAGCAATATACTTGCAACTGCGGTCTCCTGTCTCTTGCCTCGTGGCGTATGGAGCCGGGGAATAGGGGGGACAGATCACTTATAATAAGCAGCAGAGAGCGCAGAATCCCTTCCAGCATTTCTTTGCAACGTTGTCCGCCACGGATATCAAGCCAACAATCGACATATGCAAAGAAAAAAAAAAGAGCAAAAGAAAATATATAAAAATAAAGCGAAATAAGTAAAATAAATATAAAAAGGAAGAGAAAAAGGAAAATTCCTGAAGCAGCGAGCAAAGGCGCGCAGAATAAAACAAGAATTATGCAAAAATTATGCAAGGCGCAACAATTTACAAAATGCCCGTTCAGTTGCACAGTGTCACAAAAGGCTTTGAAAATGAGACCAATCTATAATTAGTGCAAAGAATTTATATATGTATAAAATAACACACTTTAGCTGAGAGCTATAAGATAAACTTACCGTTATTGCGAGCCTGGAGACTCAAGTATTTAATTTTTGTGTAAATATATTGCCTCTTCACAAGGTGACTGTAATTTTTTTTTTCATTAATTTTTTAAATTTGCCTACAAGCTATTCCAAATATCAAACTTAAATTTGCTGCGAGATTTTGCTTGATTTTCCAATTAGGTTCAATTTTTGTACACATATTTTTGCATTTAATCTCAATATCTTTGGGAATCTTAATGCTGGCCACACTGTGCAATCGATTTGTGGAATAGATAAAAATTGACGTTTTGATCGATATTTATTGTTGGTTCACATGGTATAGCTATGATGACGACGATCGCAACTGGCGACTGGCGAATTGGCCACTTGGCAAATTTAACCATTTTGCAGTAAATGTTCTGCAGTGCTTCGACAATCGGGGATGATCTTAGACAGAAGCTTGGCCCAAAACGCAAAAGGGGCGGAACTGTGATTTAAGATTTCATTTCTTAGGTTTGGGGGCCAAAACAATTTGTTACTGTTGGTCGACAAGAGCGACTTCTTGTATGTTGAAGGCATGTTGTATGTTGTGTCCTCTTTCTCTCTCTCGCTCTCTCGCTTTCTCTCGCTCTCTCTCGCGCTCTCTCGCTCTCTCGCAACTGAATGGCGTCCTGACTTGATCGTTGGTTTCTGGTCGCTGCACTCTCGGAATACATTTGTAGTAATCACGTGTTATCGTCGCATTTGGACATTTTAAAAGGTCATAACTTAAAACCTTATCGCAGCGACGGCGGACGGACAAAGGCAACACAGCGAGTATTCCGGGCGACATGCGACACGAACACACGACACACACACAAGCACAAATACAAAGAAAGACAGTCACACACATGCATACATAGACACACCTATAAGGTTGCCAAAAGTAGCCGAAATTGAGCACAAGAGCAAGGATAACACGAGATGCCAGAATGCCGGAGCGCCACAGAGACTTGAGTCGAAACACGCAATGCGAGAGAGAGCGAAAGAATGGCATGGAATGGGCCACAGAAGATGTTACCATTGCATTCCATTGAGCGCGCTCTGATAATGAGCCCAGCACACAAGCATACACACACACACACACATATACACAGAGACAGGACACCGTTTCTGAGAGGTTGCGCTAAAAGCGAAATGATAAGCTGACAGCTCTGGAGTAGGCGACCGAATCTTTCATGGCACTTCCTTTCGCAAGACCTGCGACGGCGGCATCGTTTTTTTTTTTTTTTTTGTTTTTATGATAGCACAACGGCGGGGGGCAGTCGAATCACCATTGGACTCTCGAACTGTGCGCCTATGAGTCAGCCAGGCACAGGCAAAGACAAAGGCCAGACAAGACAAGACCTGACCAAGCCTGGTCAGGCCAGGCCAGGCCACTTGCCGTTAGGGTGCGCCCAAAAGTTCTGAATTAGACAACCGCAGAGTCACAAACTCAATTAATTTGCCTTTTCCTTTTTCTTTATTTATTCATTAATTTTTTTTATTTATATTTTTTGGCAAATCAAAAAGGCAAAGCCGACATTTGATCCCCATTCATGGTTTTTTGGCGCTCTTCCAAAGCTGTTTGCCATCATTCGAAAACGTATAAAGCTTTTATTACACAAATTTAAGTGTTTATGTGTGATTTTTCCGTCTGTCATATGCAAACATTCTGCACATCTATAAAAAGTCAGGATTAAACGATGAGAGCCCAGTATTTCTAGTTTCTTAGGAATTTTTAAATTGATTCACTTTTATGGCCAGCACTTAATACAACTTTTGGCTAGTAGTATTATAAAAGCAGCTTAGGCTAAGCAATAGCTTAATTTTTAAATTCCATATCTTTCAAATGTTTTTTCGAACGATTACAAATTTGGAGTTGATCAAGCTTTTTAGATTGTTTTCAGCACTTTAAAATCAACAATCTCATTTATTAAATCAATCCAAACGAGTTTTCTTTCTAATAATTTAACTATGGGTATGCAATTTACTTTATTTCTTATTTGTAATGAAAAACTCGAATGTATAATAATATTATTTAAATGGGGGAAGGAACAGCTGGTGAAATTGTAGACACATTCCATCGACCATCACAGAGTTTATCTAGACAGAGCATATCCTTGAATTGAAAGCAAATTAATGAAGCGCATAAATGCGGCTCGGCTCTGTTTAAGAGTCGATAAGTTTTAAATGCCTTTGGCTCTCGGATATCAACGTAAGTATTGAACAGCCGGCAACAACAATAGGGCCAACAACAACAATAACAATTCAAACAACGCTAGACAGTTTCTATTGTTACCATTTTCATTTGCGGCCTTTTATTTAGAAATGAGATACCCAATGCGTATATGCTCAGAGCAACGATCCGATTATCATCTATCTAACGTGTACATACTTTTCTTCTTCTCTTTCTCCTGTGTGTGCTGTGTGCGCTGTGTGTGTGCGTGTGTGCTTGTGTTGTGTGTGTGCGTGTGTTGACATTCCCTTTTTTCTATTTTTGTGACATTTTCTACGAAAACTCAATACAAACATAGTAGTCCCTAGATGATGCTCACAGCACTCCCATTCAATGACAAGCCTTAAATTTACGACAATAGTCAAACAGGTAAACCTAGGTCCGGGAATGGGAACTGGGCCGGGGAACGAAGGGTTGGGGGTAGCTTCACTTATAGCCCTTCAATGATAGGCAGATGACTATCGCAAACTGGACGACGACGAAGTCGGTACAGATGACTCATCAAATTAGCGTCTTGGGGCGCGGGCGATAAGCAGCGACCCGAAGGATTAGCGTTTGAGAAATTACCGTGTACCCATCAATGGGAAAGGGACAAAGCCAGCGAGAGACGCAGAGAGATGGAGAGAGTGAGAGAGAGAGAGAGGTTGATAGATATAGAGAGTCAGAGATTGAGATTGTAACTGAAAAGTGCTCATATCATTTTACAAACACAAGGCATACCACTCGAGAATTGACACTGACTGGGAAATTCGACGTATATGCATTGTTTACTTTAAGTTTTTATGACCCTATTTGGATGGGAAAACTCACTGCCATTTCCCGATAGGAAGATAGAAAGACCACCCTCGTAAAGCAGCGTTTGTCAAGCGAGTTATTAATTGCTGGCATTTGTTATTAGTTAATTGGGTGCAGGGTCGCAGTCAGCTAGACGCTGTTACCAGGTGAAATCCTCTGGAGAGTGCGTTTCTTTTTCCAGTCGCGTCTTTTTACAGTTAGTCGCGCAATTATTCGTTCAATTTACACAGGAAGCTTTTGTCGCTGATGAACGCAGTACGGGCGATAATCCGACAGCAAAATATGCGAACGTTAATTACGCTTTTGAGAACGTTTTACGGACAGCGAGCGAGAGACGCGGCTGGGGCACTGTGGGGCAGCTCTGTGTACCATGTTGGCTGGTGTGGCTTGGAAGAAGCTTTGCATCGCGAGGCATCGGCTTGATGCCTGACGGCAGATAATGCTGATCGCATGAATGATGGAATCGAACGCGGCTGCCACAACATGTGCCTGCCATACGGGTTTTTGATCGATTAGAGCCGAGTTGCCAGCTTTCAGTTCCCAGTTCCCAGTTGCCGTTGCAATAAGTTTGCTTGATTGAAAGCTTGCAAATTGTTTCAGAATACGCTGCACTTACGCATCTCCGCTGTGTGTTGTGGATGTGTCACTCGAGTACCGCTTAATGTCGTCTCGTAAAATGTTTAGAATGTATTTATTTTGGTCCGTTTTTGTCTTTCATGGCCGCCCAAGTGCATTTGGTTTTAAGTTCGGTTTCGGATTTGGGCATCCCTCACACTGCGCCGCAAGTCATTTGTCTTGACCCTAAGTGCTGCATGTGGCGTTACTTTCGTTTCTGATTAATTTGGGCTAATTTGTTAAGTAATAAAAGGGCAACCAAAAAATAATAAAAAAAAGGGTTGCCCAAAAACGAAGTTGTAAGAGTAATATAAAAACAGTTTGAAACAAATTTCCGTGATCTTCATTGGGGCTGCGATTTATTAACACTTAACATGGCACTGAAAATGCAATGCAGTGGATCCAAAAATCCAACAGCATTCTCATTGCGTAGGTGCCCCGAAGTAGGGCGCCAAATTGTGCACGTTGCCGGCCTGCGGGTTGCCTCTGCTGTTGCATTAAGCGCGGGTTTAGTATTTCGATTATTGACTACCAGCTCTTCATGCCACAGCAACAGCGGGTGGTGGCATTGTCGAAACTCAATGTTGTTGCTGCTGCTGGTTGCTTAAGGGCCAAAATAAAAATACACAACTTCTTTTAATTGGCTGGCCGAGCAGCCTAAAAGTACAAAGCCAAAGCTGATTGGAAAACGTTGAAGCACTCAGAATGAAATCAGCGACATAAAACTAAATGCAAGCAATTAAATAAAATTCTCAATGATCTTAAATTTAGATTGCTTAAATTGTGTTTAATTATCTCTCCAAGGCGAGCTAAGTTAATTCATCAACGTAGAATTCATCATTCTTATTTATAATAATGTATTTTTATTATTGCAAAAATCACTATTTTAAAGGAGGAACAAATATTAATAATTACATATTATGATTGATTAATATTAACACAAGATAGCTTGTCTAAACAGCCGCGTCATTACATCAATTGTTAAAAGAATATTAAGTCTGAGATAAGAACAAAATTAGTTTAGTCCACAATTGCACTCTATATCAATAAATAATACTTGGGAACAGAAAAATTAGCAATAATTCTTTAAATTAATTGGAAATCTAAACTTGGCCTTTGCTATCTTTAATTCGCCGAAATCGCCATTTGAAACAGTAGTCAGATTTCACAGAACGGCTTCTAACACCAAATAGCTAAATGACTTCAAACAAACAAATAGTTGGGTACCAAATAGATCTAACTTCATAACAAGCTTTCGGCTGTGACCCAAAGAGCAGTTTAACGATCATGTCTAATGCCAGCACCACATTTGCGTCAATTAATTTATTAATAAAACACGATAAATTGGAGGGAGCCCCGGCTGTCGGTTTTCTGTGGTTTTCTGTGGTTTCTTGTGGTGGCTGCCCAGCAGCAGCACCAGCACCGCACCTGTTCCTATGCCAGTTTAGTTCGTGTCCATGTCCATGTCTTTGGCTGCCTAATTCACATGTCACGTTCGCCGGTGTTGGCAGCGGTTTTCGGTTGCGGCTAAGATTGCGATAAACTGCGAAACATGGTTACAAGCTGAAGAGAGCACAGCACAGCATAGCACAACACAGCACAGCTCAGCTCGGTTCGGCTCGACTTGGCGCGACTTTTCAGCACAGGTAACAGGTAATAAAGACGAGTAGCTGCGCACTGACTGATCGTCAGACAGTTGGCGATGAGAATGAAAGAGTTGGCCTGCTTTTTACACTTATAAAAATTAAATCAACAACAATTTTATAATTTGGTACATTAAATCATCTGTGGGCAGCGCCCGGAGCCATGCCCCCTATACAGCCCAAAGAGCAGCCCCACAGCCAGTCGTCTGTGGTGGCAGGCTAGGCTACCGTCTAAAAGCCAGCCGGCGGACCACGTAGCACACAATCAGGCGCGTGCAATCTAAATGGATAAATTATTGACGCAAAGAGCTGCTGTGGCTGCTGCTGCCTGGCGTCGCACGGAAACGCATCTGCGCTCTCCATATCTATATACACAGAGGCATAAAGTCTGTGTCCCAGTTGAACTCTTAGCGCTAAAAAAACAATTGACGGTGTGTGTGTGCGTGTGTGTGTGTGTGTGTGTGCGCTTTATGTCATAATCGCATTACTTAACGGGCCGCGTAATATAATAATCATTTATTAATTTGTTAGCGGGCAACGCCAGTTAAAAAGAAGCTGCCAGCTGGCCAAAGTACGTGCTGCAAATCACCGCAGCAAACGAGCCAACAACAAACAGCAACAGCAACAACAACAAACAGAAAGAGAGGCCCAGTTTAATACTCTCAATTATATAATATCAGTCGTGTTTACAGTCCGCCCCAATTGCTGGTTCTTGCCTCGTCAGTGCTCCACTTCCATCCACTTCCATCCACTTCCACTTCCATTGATTATGATCGAGAGCTCAATTATAACAAATTCGATTTGCAGCCACAACAGATTTCAACAATTATGCTATTATTATTCTGACCAAATCAATGTTTCGGCAATGTCGTGAATTCACCAAATCACCCAGCCACGATTAATTATTAGTTAAGCTAGTTCCCTCCCCCCATCTCCCTTCCTCTTTCGCATTATCTCTCTACTTTGGCATCATTAGTGACGCTAAATGGGCCTTGGTAATGTTAGCCGAGGCACGAAACTGATTTATTTCAATTAGAACGAGCGCAAAATAGAAGAAAGAAACTCTTTTGGCTCTTTAGCTAATATAAAATATCACTTTGGGTCTTCAGCGAGTTCTAAGTGCTTTGCAATGAGCATCACGCAATGTTATGGACTTCTGTCAGAGGACTTAAGATCTTTTTCCAGTGCCTTAAGTTGAGTTGGGCATGTTGAGAAGAAGTTAAGTAAAAGATTCGTTAACGTAACAGCGTAGTGCCGGTTTTGAGTACCAGGCCAGGATATGTTTTATATAACAAGCAATAATTATAATAATAATATGAAAGTCATTAGTACTAACTATTTTTACCATCTTATCTAATTATTTTTGCTTGCAGTTTTCAATGCTGTTAGCCTGGTAAGTAATCTCTGACTTGCCACTAACCACTGACCACACCTATTATTAACACCCGCCCTCGTACTTGCTTATATGCATTAGTCTCGTGTCTCTCCAGCTGACACTCCCTCATCTTTTGTATTGCCATTTTGGTAACCACTAATTTGGCAGGCAGCGCAATTTTATTGCGAACCTTAACTTTGACTTAACTCCAACTCCAACTCAGGATTCAAAAAAGAGTGGCAAAAAAGGCTAACACGCGCCTTCAGTTAATGACGCATCCTACAAATGAATGGTTTCTGTGTTTGCAGCTGCGTTTTCTTGTTGTGAATTGGCCGAAGTTGAATTTGGATTCGTCTTTGCTTACGTTGTGATTTGAATTGGCTGAAGTTGAATTTGGTTTCGTCTTTGCTTACGTTGTGATTTTACCTTTCGATTTGTGTTATTTTTTTTTTGGCACGTGTTTTTATGGTCAAACTTAAGCTCTGCCACTTGACCGAAAATTGCCATTTCCATTTCACTTAAATGAGGCGTATCAAATAAGCGGCCGCTGGCCCTAAATTAAAATGCTTGCTTAACACTAATGAGCAAGCATTTAAAAGACATACATATTACTCCAATAAGCTGCACGCCAGTCGAGAAGGAGTTCCCACAGTGCCACATTGACTTTCAGTTTGAAATGTTGGCCATAAAAGTGTAACTGAAGGCGCTACAACAATAAACTATTTATGCTCAAAAGCTGCTGTGCGTTTTGTGGCAACATCTACAGGATAACAGATACTTACTCCAGGTTGGTAGATAAGTTTCAGTAGAAGAGTATTGCTTATATTTTATAGTTACTAAATCTATAATGCATTATCAAATTTACTTCATATACAAAATTATTAACTCTTTTTTAAAGAAACCTATTTACGGAAACAGTCTTTTGCTGTTCATTAGCCAAAGTCTATGAAATCTACTCAGCAGCAGTTTACTCAAAAATAATTTATTATTATTAGTTTTGACTAAGATTTTAATGGAACAAGAAACAATACTTTAGCTTGAAACTGAAGAGTTGTAGTTTCGGAGAATCAGCTGCCACTTAAACGATCGTTCTACAAGTAAGTCTACATGGAATAATATCCGAAAAATATGAATTTGTTTGCTGCCGATCCACTGAGTTGCTGTCTGATCCATGTAGCTGTGGCATCATCAGCAACATCCGCTATTATCTGCATACTTTAAGCGCGCATCAATATTTGCTTTCGGCACCAGAATTGAAGCTGATGCAGGGGCCGCCTAATTAATTGCCTCAACTTATTTGACAGCGCTGAGCTGAGGCAGCTATAAATAATGAAAGCTTTCTATAAATCATTTTCAAGCTGCCACTGCAGGATATGGATGGTGCATCTTGGTGCATCTAGCCACCATCGACATGGACATGCGCTGGATGCACTCTCATACACATGTCTCTCCTGTTTGTAAATTCTGGCAGCGTGTATTTTAATTTTCTCGTCTAGTTTGTAACGCATTAAACCACAAATCTTAAACAGCATTACTAGCTGGATGGATATAGCCAGACGGACGTATGCCAATCTTTTCCTGAGCAAAGTTTGAAAGCCATCTTAATTAAATATGCTTGGTTTTTGTATGATAAACATTTTTTTCCATCAGGTTAGCTAAACCAAGCTCAACAAAGGCATTAACAAAGGAACAATCGGTCGGGTTTTTCAATAAATAATGAAATTTATAAGTCGCCAGTTGAACTCCTGTCTGCAAGGGTATGCAATCTGCGGCGTGCCCAAGATTGTTGTTCTCTCTTGTTTTGCATGCGTTTGATAAGCGCTCTCACAAAATAGCTTAATATGCGGCACCGCCAACAGCTGCTGCTACGGCAGCGGCAGCGGCAGTGGCAGCGGCGGCGATAACTAGGCCCAGACAGACGGGACAGACGCCACATGCGTTGCGTTTACACTACTATATACTGCATATGGATATTTATAGTCGAAAAGCGCCAAAGGCCGAAAAGCTCGTACGCAAAAAATAAATATCCATATGGCTGGCTGGGCACGCACGCGCCCTAGACGGGGGATAGATGGATACTACACGTAATTACAAAATGCTGAACTTTGCAGAGCTGAAGCTGTTGGGATATTGGAAAATCGCTTAACAAGCCAATTGGCTGAGTTATGACTGAGCTGCCGTCTTGACCATGGCCAAGTTGTAGTTGTCGTTGTCTTCGTTGTTGTTGTCTTTGCCAAGCGGCAGCAATTTGTTCTTGTTGTCGACTTTGCATGTCGCTGACTGCCAGCCAGCCTGCGAGCATGCCAGCCTGCCAGCCTGCCAGCCAGCCAGCCAGCCAGCAAGGCAGACTCACTGCCTTACTGCCTGCTTCGCTGGCTGTCTGTCAGTTTGCTTGTTTTGCATGCCAGCCAATGCGAGTACATATTTCTTCCCGGAAATTCAGTAGAGCCATAGACGAGCGGCTGCTTTGGCATCCGTTGATTACACATAACGCTGCATCTCTCCAACCAACTATATCCATCCATGTTTCGCCATGTTAAATAGCTGACAAAAACAATGTTTTGAGCGGGCTGACCACCCTCTTGGTAGTACTACTTCCGCTTTTAGACATTCAACCTGCCGATTACATAATATCTGCAATGCTCAGGCTGCGGATTTAGCAATTTGTAATTTAGATAATGCTCTGTTTGGACTGCATAATTTAGTTGAGCAGCTTGTGAATAGCGCCAGTTGAGTGAATATATAATCGATACGAAACTAAATCTTACGCCAAGACTGTGAATTAAAGTAAAAGTAACTTTAGCAAAATCGTTATCTGACCATGGACCATTTCTTAACCAAACTGTTAAGCAAGATTTCCGTTAGCATTGGCCAAAAGGCATTTTTTTTTGTTAAGTTTTACAGATGGTCATCAGTCACCAATGTGTCTTCCAAGTTTTTCATTCATCTTCGATGTCGTTTATTCTCTCACTATAATTTTTAATATATAAGATAGGGTTACTTTTATATTTTAAATTTTTTCGTGGTTCGTTTTCATTATATTTCAGTAAATGGTTACAGACCCCTAAATATAATATTCTATTTCTTTTGGATTTTACTCACTTGTTTGCCCTATCGATCAATCTGCTCAAATTTGTGTATTTTGACATATCTCACATATAATAAATTCTATAATATATTATCCTAATGCAGAATGTAGGACAAATTTCAGTGCGCATTGATTGACAGCGTAAGAGGGGCGCTGCAATTTGCAACTGCCACATTAATCATACGCAGCGTGGTGCAAATTTTAACATGTTGCTACACGTTGCTTTGGCAAACAGATACTAGATATATATGTATATATAAGGTCTCGACATAATCGCTGCAACAGGTGGCAGGTAGCCTGAGAGTCGCTTGTGTCGATTTCGTCAGCAACTTGAAGGCGAATGTAAATGTGAATATTGCATGCTGAATGTGCTTGGTGTCGCCAAATTAATCCAGCGGCATTTGATTCATAAATGACATTCACTTTTTTGTTTTTTTTTTTTCTATCTTTCAATGTGCGACAAAAATGTAATCAAAATGTGTGCAATTATGACATTTGCAAATGTTTGACAGACCTTGGAGCGACACCCTCGTTGCCAATGATGAATAGGCGCAAAATTTCAAACAGTTATTGGAGGCCTAACGAAGCCGTTTGCCTTTGCTTAAATTTAAGTTGCTTTAACACTTAACTTAACGCTGACATTTATGCCTATCTCTGAATATTTAATTTAAATATTGTGTTTTTCTTAATGTGTTGTTCCTTTTCGTTAACAAGTTGGAGCTATTAAGTAGAATAAATATTGTAGCAAATAATTTTATCGTGGGTATTAAAAATGATCATAACTATTAAGAGATAGTTTGTCAGTAGTAGTATTCAAAATTAAAACACTGTTTATTTTTTGACAACCAATGGTGGCTTTGTGCTCAATTTCAGCAACGGATGCCTGGCGAAATGACAGGCAGAGGCGTCTGCGGTGTTGGCGGAGCGTCACCTCGCAGTTTCTCAGATTGTGCAGATAATCAAGGGAACCGCTTAGGCAGAAACCGCAGCATCGGTGGCACATTTGCGGGGCACACCTTTTGAACCTTCCAAGCCTGGCAGAGCTATTGTCATTTACTTCTTTCGTGCAGAACACAATCAAAGCAAATGGGGCAAAATTTTGAATTTCATTAAACAAAAATATGCGAGAAATGGTGACAAAGCTGCGCGGCCACATTTGCGGTTGAGAGATTTATTGTGGTTGCGGTAGTGCCAAACATCCGTTCAGCTTTTTGTCTATACCTATATATATATATATATATATATGTTTGTAAGCAGCTCTAAAAATTGATTTAAATAACTGAACTCTTTGTGTCGATTCAAGAAACTGAAAATCAAGAGCTGTGCATTGTGGTTGTAGCTGTGACAGCTCGCTGACAGATGCATCTAAGTGCTGGCCAAGTCGAAAGCTCAGACGTAAGTCAGCTACTGGAAATTACGTTACAATTAATTGAGCTACATTACAAGCGGGGGCACCAGCTGACAAGGTGTGTGGAGGGCAGGGGGCTAGGGAGATAACAGAAACCAAGCCCCAGACGCAATCGCAGTTGCCGGCACAGTCGAGCGCAGCTGTCACACCTTCGTCAGGCGGGGCTGAGGGGTTGAGGTAGCTTAGCTGCGACAATCGATTTGAGAAATCCAAATTGAAATTATTGTGAAGCGCTCGCTTGCCTCGCAGTGATTCATTGCGTCTTCGGATTTCATCTGTGTGTCAATTCCTGTGGGACTTATGACTGATTGTGGCGCGATTTCAAACTCGATTTACAATTTTCTTTAAGCTGCGCGCAGCTTCATTAATTTGCTTCAATGATTCTGCATTAGCGGTGGCTTAGCGGCTGGGCAGGGCAAACATAACAAACACACACACACACACACAATCAGCTTATACCCTGTACTTTTTTAAATAGGATAAACAGATCTTTTATTTTTGATCTATCATCTCAATGGATCCTTCTTTTAGAAAATGAGAAAAGTCCGAATTTTGTTGAGATTTAAAAATTGGCTTAGAGATTATCGCAGATCAATATTATGAATATTTATCAAAAGGATTTTTTCACTCATTTTTATTTCTTACAAAGAAAGTTTCTACATAATAACAGAGTATCCGTTAGTCCAGAGCTGTTGACCATTGCATTCTTAAGTATTTTCTTAGAGATTAACGCGTCGAAACTTCCAATGAATTCGATTTGAATCAATTAAACGCCCCCATTGCCCATGCCAAGTATCAGAGCTGTACGAGAGCTGTTATTATTATTTTTATTGTTTTATGTTTGGCTGTTAATTTGTTATTGTGCTGCTCAAAATGCAAAGTGCTGCCTAGGCCAGGCTAGGACTGACTAGGAACTGAAACTGGAACTATAACTGAAACGGGAAGGTGTTGCCGTTGTGGTGGTTTTGCGAAACTTGTTTAACTGGGAGTCAGTGGTTGACTGTCAAGGCTGCGACACGGCGACACACGTTCCATGGTGGCATGCACCAAAAAAGTTCCTTAACCTGCTCTAAAATCACTAGATCGCTTAATAAGCAGCCTAGCTGTCTGGGCCTGTAGCTGGTGCTTGCTGTAGCTGGTGCTTGGTTCCAGGACCGTTGTGCACAGATCTTTTGCAGTGTAGCAGCTCCTTTGACTGGGCACCGGCAAAACACTGGCATACAGCGGAGCAACATAAGAATCTGCACCGTTTTAAGCATAAATCGCCGACAGGCATGCGCCGATATGCGTTCAACTCACTGAACTTGCCACGACTCTCGTTTCTTGACTCCATCTGCAAAGTTGCTGCTGCTGCTGCTGCTGATGCTGCTGATGCTGCTGCTGCTCCACCTACTTCAACTCCGACATTGGCTGTTACAGTTTTCGCTTTGCCCGCCGACTGACAAACATATATATTATTTAAATTTTTAAACGATTGATCGTCCTCCGCCCTGTGTATGCTTCCTGCCTCCTGTGACTGCTCTTCATCCTCTGCAGCCCTCTCTCACTCCCTCTTTCTATGTTTGCGCATCTCTCGTGATAGTTTGAGTTATTTAGTTGGCTGCTTTATTGCCCAGGCAACTTCAGGCTGGGGCGTGTTTGAAACTGCGCCCGAGACTTCAACTCCAACTTCGACTCCGACTCCGACTGCGACTTCGACTCCTACTTCCACTTGAGCTGCAACTTTAACTTCAGGTTGAGTTTTTGTGTAGATCTTTTTCTTGCTTCTTTTAACAAAATGATTATGTTTTGCATATTGAGTAAAATTTGCATAAAATGAGAAAGCACAAAATGAGCTGTGGCAAAGCTTATGAAAATAACAACACCCGCCATGTGTACTTTAACTACCAGCATAACGAAAACATTTACGCAGGCGCGGTTAAGAAACACATTATAATAATATTTAAGTGCGTTAACTGCACAAATTATGGGTCCGATCAGAAAGTGATTATCGAATAAAGTAGGCGGACTTCGTTTAGAAGTCGTCTAAGTTTGAATAACATTGCCTTAGCCAGAGCGAAAGTGAATAAACGCTTGGCTTCAAGGTTATATATATATATACATTTATAAATATACTTAAATTACCAAATATAAAAATAGAAGAAATTTGTGGTTTTACTCATTTTTAATAATCAACAATTGGAGTACGGAACGAACAAAATTAAAATGACAAAAGTCTGCCAGAAAGTCACGATAATCTGTTTTACTTAAATTACTCGTTTGTCGTTATAAATATAACTTCCAAAACTAATTTTTACCACCTTTTGAGTACTCTTGTAACATTATAAAAATATTCAAATCTGATCTTTGTTGTGTTTAGTTTGGGGAGAAATATTTGAAAACTAACAATTGTAATTTTGTTGCATGTGTCAATTTCAATTTCTAGTTGGCTGTATTGTTAATTTTCATAGATTTTATTTACCCACGCTCATTTAACGCTTAAAATAACAATCATTAACATAAGAACAGAGTCACTTCCTTGGAACGTTAACGTTTCGGTTGCCCAGCTGCCCCTGCCACTTGCCACTGCCCCTGCCACTGCCTCTGCCACTGGCCACGACTGTTGGCCCTTTTTCGAGTAAACGCGATGCGCGCTAAAGAAATTAAAATTGAAAATTCCTTTATTTCAATATTTTGACAGTGACTTGGCAGCGCCTCGTTAAGAAAAAACAAAATAAACTCGAAACAAACTCAAGAATGGCCCAAACCAAAGCAAACCAAACGAAACGAAAACTTTTTCAGTTGTCTTTGTGACCAGTTTGTGTCTTTCACTGCCTCTCCCTGTGACTACTACAGGTGTGTATATGTGTATATGTGTGTGTGCTTATGTGTGTGTGTGTGTGTGTGTGTGAGTGTCAGAACTCTTTGAGTCTGGGTCTGGGGCTGGGGCTGTGCCCAACTTCTGTGAAATGGCCACAAAATGTGCCAAGTGCTTGTTGACTTGGCCTGAACTTGTTACAATTTCCATCTATTTCCCGCTTTCTACGCCTCGTTTGCTCTCTCATTGCTTTTGTTGTGATGTTGTTGTCATTGCTTTCGCTTCGATATAAATTAATGAGGCGAGAATGTGTTGGATTATGTTAATAGGCGCCTTGCGACAATTGCCCCATAAATTAAGCGTTGCAATGCAAATTTGAAATAAAAGCCACTTGAGCTGCAGATAAATGCACTTTAGCTTACATATAAATTAATATTAATTATGCACTGATTAGCCCAACATTCCATAAGACAAATAAGCCCACAGCAGCTCTTGGCAGCTTGGCAGGTAAAACGCTAAGCAGCTCAGAATTTGCCATAAACATTTGGCGTAAATCACTTGAATGCTTAAGGCAGTCAATTCAATTTACGAGCATCAAGCTTCTAACAAGCCCATATCTAAATGGAACAGCGAAGCCGATTTACCCTTTGTTGTTTGTTGATCAATTTAAGCACTTAATTCATTTAGTTAGTAGAAGTAGTGTAGAAGCAAACAAATAAATACAATTTAAGAAAATTATGCGCATAAATCGCAAAAGTTAATAAATATATTTTACGACGATTTTCTTGGATTTTTAACATTCCTCTTAGACCAAATAACTAAGTTAATTAACTTAGCGCTTATTAACATTTTTATAATTTTTATATTATAACGCATTGATTTTTAATAGTTGCTTTATAAATTAAATTATATTTTTAACTAACTTTAAACTTTGTTTTTATATTTGTACTGAATGAATGTACACAATTGTGTAATTTTACACATTTACAACATTTACATCGCGTACGCAAATAACTTATTCCTCAAGCTAGATTATAATAGTGTTTTTTCGATGTAATTTTCTGTAAGGATGTGTTATATTGATATAGATATTTTAACATATGTTGCTGTAAATATATCAAATATAATTATACTAATTGATTACTTTAAAGCTATTTTCTATCTGCTATAGTAATTATAAAATATGCTGAATAAAATATTTAAAATTCTCTTCATATTTCATACATATAATATTAAATAAAAATATGGAATACTTAACTTAAACAGTCAGCGGGGTTAGCTTAAGCTTGGCTTGTAAAATCGCGTTTAAGCTTGTAAGCTAAATGCCCCAGTTACTGTTGCTGTTGCCGTGTATGGCCGAGGCCGGGTTGGCTCGTTGGCAGACCGCATTCATTCAATTGCATTTGACAGGCGTTTGCCATAAAAATTATGCAAACAACAACAATAACAGCAATTGAAATTGAAACTGCAACTGGTTGGCAAATTTACATGCACTGAATGGACATTGGCTCAAAGTTATGACAACTTATCGCTTGGCATTTTGCCTTTGCCATTTCTCAGGCAGACGCTCGTAGGCGGCCAATGGCGACATTTGACTTTCATTTGCAATTAAAATCTATAATAAATGAGAGTATGGAATTAGAAAAGTTGAATTGGTGTTTATTTATTTTTATTTCTTTGTTAATATTGTAAGAGTAAGTTATAAATAGGTTTTCTAGAAATGTGGCGCCATTTGTTGGCGGCACGACTGCACGAGTTCGGTTTCAGTTTCCCAGAGTCGAAATTTGTCAAATGCGAGAGACGAGACGCAAATGTAGATTTCAGGGGAATTTGTCAAAAGCGGATGCAAGTGAAATTGATATCCAGCGCCTTTTGTTATGGCCTATAATACGAGTGGAAGGTGTGAAAAGGTCGTCGTGCTGTTTTTTATATTTCATTTGATCGCCATCACTGTTAGAGTACGTATCTGCACGAAGCTGCACGGCATGTCATAGCAAAATCCAAAAACCAGACTAAAAAAAAATCTCTTCAAATCTCCAAAATCCAAACAAAACTCGGACGCAGCGAATTACTTTGTTTTTCTTTTTTTTTTTTTACTTTTTGCATTCGCCTGGGAATTAAATGCAGGCAGCGACTGGGAAATATAGTCGCCGCTGCTGTTCATCTAATCTGTTTGGTGTTAAGTCCAAAGGAGCATATGTAATTCGATTGTTTACATGCGAATGCGTTCTGAAAGCAAAAAATGTGTTTTTGTTGCAAAATGACAGGCAGGCCGAAATCGAAGTGCGGAGCAAACAGCAAGCAGCGAATTAAATATATCAAAACGAAGCCAAACTGGCATCTCAGATTGGTCGGTTTGTCGGTTGGGCTCATTGGAGCGCAGGTTACGCCTTGAGAAGCCACTTCAGTTGCTGCCAGCGCAGCAGGAGCGCAACAATTTATTCGATCAGCTTGGCAATGCTGTGGTACATTGTGTGTGCATTGGGGGTGTCTCCGTCTTGCTGACGCTCTTGTTGTTGGCAGCGCCGACCTGTCTCCCGCACTGTCAGTCTATCATTTTATTAAATGCCAACCCTCAACCCCGCCTGACGCTCCTCACTCCACTTCACAGCTCTCGTTTGTCAGTCTCCGTCTGCAACTCTTCGTCGTCGTCGTCGTCATCTTCGTATTCAACTGCCTCTGCTGGTTCATATTTAGCTTGAATTGTGTCGCGACGCGACGCGAGGCCAAGGCGAAGGCGTCGTCCTTTCGCGCCTGAGAGATGCGTTTCACTCATATCCGGTTAAATATTCACACCTCTGCAGTGCCCCAACTACAACGCCAGAACTCAAGCCGCAAACCAACGACGGCAACGACGACGGCGACGAGAAGTTTGCTAAATTGCATTTGCCGCTGTCGTTGCTTGGGTAGGTGTTGTTGTTGTACCGGCTGTTGTTGTTGCTGGTGCGGTATTAAATTTCAAAAAACCGCACAGCCCGCAAATGGGACAGCGGAGTTGAGCGGGGGTGCGAGGGTACTGGCCGGACTACTGCCGGTGCGGGCTGGCGTAAGTAATGCCCAAGAAATTTTTGCAGATTTGTGGCGTAAAATTATGAAAATTATGTCTGACACATCCTGCTGTCTGCTTAAGGTCTTTGTTTATCCTGGCAGTGCGGCAAAAGGGAAGCGCCTCCAACACTCCAAATGCGACAGCAACAACAAACAACCATCTTATATTTGCATACGTTTATTTTGCATCGTTTACTGCGACAAAGTTCGTTGCTTAAGTCTTTCGTTTTGTTTAGCTCACTTTAGTCAGTCTTGGCTGGTTTTTTTTGGGGACCAAAGAGAAACGCCTGCACAATCCGACAATATGAAAGTGAAATTACTTAAAAACTCATTACTCGTGAGCAGTTCCGTTTATGACTGGCAAAATAGTAGCTTGCCAGGGCTTTCAAGACAAGATAAATGATAAGTCTTGCCACCTGAGAAAAGTTCACAACTTTATTAAATACATACAGCGAGCCCATAGCAACCAAGTTATTGAAAATATCTCCAAAATGATTTGTTGACATTTCATTTTCTTATAAATGCCATATTAATTTTGTTCTTTAAAGCTAAAGATGAAGTGTATTTTTCACATGTGAAACACAATATGAATATTATTCATATTTCGGATTAATTATGCGCACCTCAGAAAAAATCAGCTTTGTTTAATTTTCGGTGTTATTTTGATATTAATCTCTCAAAACATATGCAAAATGAATGTAATCAATCGAAGCTTATCAATAAATACAGCAAAATGTGGCCTCACTTCATTCTAAGGTGTTCCTGCTTAGTCACAATGATCCAAAACACAAACCCAGACTCAACTGGTAACTGCACCCAAAAGCCAACTTGGGCTGCCTGCTGGGTCAGGGCCTAATTGAGTCATAGCCGGAGTGGAGAGTCTGCAGGAACGACAAACACGAATTAAGCACAATAAAACTGTGTATAGCATTCGCATTAGCAGGGTGGTGCAAGTGGTGCTTGCGGGACGCTATAGCCTTGAGGCTGCTCACACAGATGCGCCGCTGAATTTTGTTTTTTTTTTCTTCGGTCTGGTCAAAAAGCGCAACGAAACGAAATGCCAAACAAGCATACAAAAAACAAAATAACAACAAAAAAAAGCACACAAAACTAAAACAAAATTAAATCAGCAAAACAGCACAAATAAAATCCATTAGGTGTAGGTACCACGAACTCCGCGACAGCCTCGTTCAGAACCCAATCTCAGGACAGGTATTGGATGGGAGAAAGGGAAAAGAGAGGACGACAACGACAACTGCGATGTCGTGAGAGTTGACTGTCCAAGCTGGCTGGCTGGCTGGCTGGCTGGCTGGCTGGCTGGCTAGCTGGCTGGCTGGCTGGTTGTCCGGCTAGCTTCATCACGGTCTGGGAATCTGTTGTTGTTCCCCGTTTGGCGTTTTGGGCGAGAAGATTTGTCATTGTTAGACGGGTTCTTAATTTCTCGTATGCTCGCGCTTATTCAAACGAAGCGGCCATCAGATTGGCGTAAGGCTCATGTTTTGGCACCCACAACGCTTTTTTTTTTGGCTGACCAGTAAGTATCGGTATGTATGTGTGTGAGTTTGTGTGGGTGATGCTCGTTCCTTAAAAAAATAACAAAAATGAATATATACGAAAAACCAGTTTTAAGCATCTCCATTCATAATTGCCAATGCTGGCGAAATGTTTGCACATGGATCACATTTATGGGCGCAATGACAGCATTGGTCATCAAACAGGCCGGCAGCCCCAAAGACCACCCACTGGCCAGATCAACAGCCAGTGTTGCAGCCGCAGCAGCAATCGGCATCAAAAGTGTTGCAATGAGGCATTTACAATAGCAAACGAGTTAATTACCACAACGGCGGCTCAGCACATGCCCCGACCTTATAGAGCCACTGAGACACAGTCTCTCTCAGTCCGAGTTGGAGTTAAAGACTGCTGCAAGTTGGGTCCTCCAATCTGCTGCATTGATCGAGCAAACGATCTGCGATTGCGTTTGGCTTTCGCTGTTGAGTCTTGTTTTTGCGCCTGCGCGTGTTCAAATTGTCCAAAGCGTAACAATTTAATATCGATGCAACTGGCAGCACCAACAACAGCCCCAGACCAAGCAAAGCCATCTGCATAGCTGCTCCAGCTTCAGTTCCAGCTACAGCAGCGTCTGCCAACAGTGGCAACATGTGCCTTGCGCCTGCGCCTGCGTCTGCGACAGCGTCTGTTGCCTGCCTTTTTTATGCATGTTTTACGTTTCGCATTTTATTTAATTGATTTTTTTGCACCGCACTCGAGTTGGCCATTAATTCATTTATTTATTTAGCACTGTGCTGCCAACGACATCGCCTGCAGGGATGGGTGGGGGGGGGGGTTGGGTAGGCAACTTTAGCTTGGGCATGAATTAATCGTGCTTAACACCATTCTTGGCATATTCGGGCACTGGCTGCAATTGAACCACTGCCTGCAATTTGGAGCGGAAGCACTTAGCATTGGCCTAAGACTTTTCTTGATTTTAGCAATAAGCATTTGGGTATATTATAGGGTCTCTTGAATCTGGTCCCAGCGTATCTGGTATGCATGCGTCATTATCGCGCATCGCATCATTAATAAAGCCATATACACACACACTCACACACACTCACACACACACACACACACACACACTAGCAGAAAGCTGGCAATGAAAACGCAACGCTAAAATGAAACCGACAAAAATATGTATGGCTCCTTTTACAAAATGTTTATATGCAGGCAAACTGAGATTGAGAGAAGCAGGCGAAGGCGGGGGCGGAGGCGAGCTGTGCTTGCTGCTTGGGGCTTGGTGCTTCGAACTTGGCAAATGTGACTGTGACTGGGTTTTGGGTTCGGCTAAAACGTTTTCAAGGTCAGTGCTTGTGTCGCCGTTGCCGACGCCGACGTACGAAGGTGATAAATGAAGTGTCTCCGCGCGAAATAGCCACAAATCAAAGGTAGGCCAGGACCAGGTAACATATTGTTGTTGTTGTCGCTGTTGTTGTTGTTGATGTTGTCGCTGTGAAGTTCAAGTTCGCCTCGCCTGCAAAATATTGAATATCAGCTAAAAGCATTTCACAATAAGCGAAAAAACATGCATTCTGAGTGAAAAGGCAACTCGCCTTATGAATCAATATTGCCTCAAATTCGCACACAACTTGCTTCAGTATATTTTCATCTAAGGAAAAAAAGTGAAAAAGCTTGCACTATTTCAATGTTCAACAACTTAATATCTAATTAGAATGGGAATAGTAAGTTATATTAATTTTTTGTTATCATATATTGACTGCTTGTAAAACAGCTGTGCATTTTTATAAGGGTTTATTCATTGTTAAATAAAAAGCTGTTAGCAATTTGGCTCTCCCGAAGTTGATGCATATGCATGATGTTATGATCCAATCCAGTTGCTGATCGATTTCCCATTATCCATTTGCCATTCATTCGAGTACAATTTCCATGATCCTTGGCTATTCACTAATTAGTTAGCTTCAAGGCAAACCCCTCTTCGCTCCTGGCATCGCTCCGCCGCAATGCCAACCAAACAACAGAAACAGAAGTTTAAATTAAACAAACATAAGAAGAAAAAAAAAGAAAAAAAAACGTAAACGCGCTCCAAAAAATTCCGACTTAAGTGCTTTTAATTATCCAAAAGAATTCAATGGTATTCTGAGTTTGGTATCCTTGTTTGTCATCATCGTCATACTTGGGGCTGCGTCTTAAAATTACAGGCGCGTTTGTATGGCGGCAGCGATCTGACTCCTTTTTTTCACTTCTGCGATGTTCCCTTGTCGCTGTTGTTGTTGAGTTTGCTTGTGGCCCTTTTCAAAGTTTTCTTGCATCCTATGCTTGTTTCCTTGGCCTCGCCCATAAAAGGTGTGCAGGCAAACGCATCGATCTGTTTTATATGGCATCTGCAGCATATGTATTATAGTTATATACGCATTGACGCATTAAGGACATATTTATAATGAAATGAATATGATGAATCTGAAAGCGAAAGCATGGAATACGAAATATGAATAGCTGATACCAAGCGCAACACTTAGATGCAGTCAGAAATGTTACATCTAAGAAAATCCAGATTTATGAAACCAAACAAACGATAATGTCTTTAATTAATGACCATTTATTATTGTTAGTAAGCACGTACAACACTTTAAAACTATCACTTAATTATCAAGTAATGAATTTTATCATTCATAATTATATATGAGCTTAATAAGAAGACACTTTATGAGACAGACGGAAGTGACTATAAGCCTGGTAGCCAATTTAATGCTTATACCCTGGATAGCTTTGTTTGGCTCTCAACGGATTCATAGCCGCTTGTAGTTGAGAGTTAACAATAATTGGACATAAAATGCTTCCTGGATATGCGTGTTAGTTAGTGCATATTACAAGAGTCTTTTCGCAAGGCAGTAGCAATGCGACGTTTGCGACATCAACTGGCGGCATCAGTTTTTCGTTAGAGACCGACGGCAACAGTGCGAGCTTCCTGGAAACTTATCGCACACACATTTACACACACACACATGTATAAATACGGAGTGCAGCCGTTAGAAGGAAAGGCTGCATCAATGAGGCATCAGAGGCGGGCTGCTTATCGGCTGATGATATTCAGTTGTAGCTTCGTCAGGAGAAATGCCTGTGGAGCAGTTGGAGCTGGCGATGCTGGTGGCGGCGGCAGGCTGCGTTCCAGGCAGCTGCCAAGATCAAGTTGAGTGAAGGGCCTTTCAAAATAGAATACAAATACTGAGCGCCTTCAAGGCTTTGATTCTCTTTTGCTCTGTTTGCCTTGGTATTGTAGGAAGTAGAAACTGCAGCGCAGTACAAACAAAGTGAAGGGATATGCTATAAAAATATTGTTATAATGCAGAGGTTACTAGCAACTCAAGAAAATGTTTAAAAACGTATGTCCTGGAAATAGCCTAAGACTATGCACCCAGGCACTTCATTGGCTGGAGGGCGACGGCGACGGCGACTGTGACTCCGACTCCGACTCCGACTGTGTGTATGGTGGCAAGTGGCAAATGCTCGACGACGCCAACGACGAAGCCGTTGTAGCTGGATAAGGCAGCCAGGCGGGCAGGCAGGCAACAAGGCAAGCAAGCAGGCAGCGGCAGTTATGCCAAGTCAGCGTGATGCGCGCAAAGTGACGAGTTTTTAATGAATTTGTTTAACTCAGGTCAGGCCTGGCAGCCAGAGAGACAGACATCTAGTCTAAAGTCGAAGTCTTGGAGTCAACCTCTGTGTTCAAGAGCCAGGCAGAAGCAACAGCAAGTGCCCCATGCCTGTGATTTAAGTGCAGCCGGCTAGGATGTGTTGTGGACTTGAAGATTTGTGGATGCAAGCGCTGACGTCCCGTGACGACGACCACGACGACAACGATGAACTGTATGCAAGGAGTTGGAGTTCCTGCCTCTTGAGGCGCTGTTGCCAGTTACTACGTCCAAGTCGTCATCATCAGCGACGCCAGCGCTTAACTGGAGTGGTCTGGTATCTAGCAATGCAAACAATGGCAGTTTCACTTGAGCTTCACTCACGTCCAGCTCCAACCACAGTCTCAGCTCCAGTATTCCAGTTTCAAAGCTGTCACTTTGTGTGTCCTTCGTCGTTCACTTTCGTTGACCACGCCGATACATGCTTTTGTATGTATTTTTTTGTTGTGCTTTTTCCCCTGTTTACTGCTCCTCTTGTGTTCAACAAAATGTTCCAAATTGTTGCGCACTGCAAACATTTTAAGAATTTGCGCTTAACAAACTTCGAAAAAATGCTTTTTTCCCCTAGCCATGTGTGTGTGTGCGAGTGTGTGTGTGTTGTGGTTTTTGCTTACTGCACTGAAATTTATACGCGGGCAATGACTTTGGCAATAATTAAAACAAAGCGCAACCCGCAAAGCTGTTCCCACAAAACAAAAGACTTAGGCAACGAACTTGACAAGCCATACACAGTTATGCTAGTTATCGTTATACATAATTCGTAAGTTCGAAACATCATTTGTCAAAAGCCAAAGCAACTGTTAACTCCAGCCGAACACATGTATTTGTTTAATTCGATTAACTTTCGGGACTGTTGGCTCTTGCTGCTGGCTAAAGTGTAACAAGTTTGAGCGCCGGCCACCGGCTAGCTTTCCCACCATATTGGCAACAGCAATAACAACTGCCTATAAAAGGCTGGCAGCGATAAGACTATGAAGACGCAGTGCCAACTCCAAACTCGCCAACCGCGTTACAATTTATCATCAAAGTAAGCAGATCTCCAAAAAGCCACCCGGTTGTATTTATGCCTCGCAACGATCTACAAAAATTAATGTTAATTAATTTTACTTAACTGACGATTTCAACAACCACATTACTGCGGGGCATATGGCAAAAAAATAAAAATGAAAATAAAAATGAAAGAAAATCGAAAACAAAAATACACGAGACACAAATATCAAAGCCCAGAGAAACAAAATCGAATCAAAACGAACACCAAACCATCTGCCGAAGAATTTATGTGGGACCCTACAAAACTCATTTAGTGTGCGATGTCGCTCGATTTAGATTTCGATTCGAATTTTAGATTTAGATCGATTGATAATGAAAAGCCATCGCAACAATATCTCGTAAAGTGTCTCATCAGACAGCTGACACTTTTTAGTTGAATTTTATTTAATTTTATGCTTATTTATTGCACATTTATTGGCATGCCAGTCTATATTTTTGACTCATTGTGTCTTTGATCTCCCACTACTAATATATGCATGACCATTTGATTTGATATCTTATGTGTATTCACTGTGAGATTGTTTATATTTATTCAAAATATAAATGCGATTAATGCCAACTCAAAGAAAACCGTTTATTTCAATAACAGTAAATTAGAGTCGGCCATAAATTATGTTTATGCTTGTCACTGGATACTGAGCAACTTTTAATTGTTAGTACAAATTCAATTAGACAAATCGTGAGTCTAACTCGCCAGTAACCACTCTGAGTCCCAACACACACTCACACACACACGCATACTCATATGCGCACAAACTCTAAAGCTCTCACAAAATACATACAAACACACACACTATCTCAGCAGTAGCCTGGACCAAAGAATGCGCCAACTTTAGTGTTTTGTTGTCGTTGTTTTTGCTGTAGTTGTTGTTGTTTTTGTTGTTGTTATCGTCTCCGCTGTTGTCGTCTTCGTTGCCTGCCTGCTTGCCTGCTCTGTGTCTGAACAGCGACGGCTACTCGAAGCGACTCATTCCGTTTCCAACGCACATTCGCGCTCTGTCCTCGAGTAAAAATTCTCTAAACATGCTGTCAAGTTATGTCTACATTCCTTGATCATATTTTTTCCAACTTTTTTCCCTCATTGTATGTGTGTGTGAATGTGTGTATTTGTGTGCGAGCTTGCTGCCATTTCAGGTCGCTCCCGCTCCGAGCAAAACGTATCTACAACCACCAACACCACCAGATACTAGTTTCTTAATGTGGCGCAGCAAATGTGCCGCGCTGAGCATAAAAATCAACAACACGAACGCTTCAAGAGCTTCAAATGGGCATTAAAATGTCCACAGTCTGCATGGCTATGCTCAGCTGAGAGAATTCTCCAAGCATTCCCTCTCACTCTCCCTCTCTCCCTCTCTCTCTCTCTCTCTCTCTCATTCTCTGTGTGCATCTGACTCATTGAGTGAAACGCAACGAGTGAGTTACTGCTGCCTGCTCTTAAGATATGCTCTTAATCTGATGTGTAGCATGAAATTTCTGAACGAAATAAAATTATTGATGAAATACAATTGCAAATATTTTAAAATTCATACTGTCTATTCATAAGTTCTTAAATATTCACAGTCCACTTTTAAATATGTACACTTGGTAAAGAGAAAGAGCAGTTAAATTAAATGTTTGTATAAA
This sequence comes from Drosophila picticornis, assembly GCA_035043845.1. NCBI lineage: Eukaryota > Metazoa > Arthropoda > Insecta > Diptera > Drosophilidae > Drosophila > Drosophila picticornis. The sequence goes on from JAWNMR010000493.1 coordinate 16,232,254, forward strand.
CGTTTTGCCGTCGGCTTTGCTTATTGTGAAGACGGCTATCGACTGAAATACTAATTTTTTTTAAAAATGGTATCAAGGTCGTACGCAGAAGGGGTGCTCTCCCCTCCAACTACTTCTAACTTTAACTTAACTTTCTTTAAGAAAAATTTAATTTTAATGTTATGTTTACAACATGGTTCAGATTAAAAAAATGCTTTATAAGAACCACTAACGAAAAGCCCCTAAATATTATACTTATGTTATAATTATCCAATCAACCACATTACAATAAAAAAATGAAATAGTCACAGACTCATATGCAAATACTCTTTCATTTCAATACTGAACACAAATTGCAAATATTCGCGAATAACAAAAAAACATGGACTAATAATGCTGATTAAATTAAGTAATGAGTTATTTACACATTAATACACTTTTTCAGAGTGTAATAACAATTCGAAATCAAGTTTTCGCTGTTTCGATTATTAAGAACTTATCAAAATATTTGGATCTATCTTGTCTGCTTTAAAACTTTTAATCAACTTATGACACACTCAAAGATCTCATCAGGAATCCCGCAGTTTTGAGTTAAACCCAAGTAAACAATGCAATTTGTGTAAGCATAAGATAATTGTTTGAATTATAACACTTTTTTCTGATAGTCATGGGCTGACTAGCATTTAATTTGATCTTGATTGATTCAATTGCACAATTATTTTATTGTTCTTAATTTGCAGAGAATTTATGTTTTTGAATTTGTAACTAAATATAAAAGTAAATTCTTTGAATTGGAATACATTTATTGGAAGAGTGGATAAAATAAGTTTATAGTCATGGACTGATAAAGCATTTAATTGGATCTAGATTATTGTTGGGCAACGTACATAAAATTCAATAGCACAATTATTTGATTGATCTTGATTTGCCGTGCATTTATATAGACAAGTTCACAATATCCAGTTAAAATATACGCTTTGTGTAGAAAGGGTTGCAAGTCTATCAAAATTGTATTTGCTACTAAAAGCCAGGTTTACTTCTACGCAAACCTATCCAGATGCAACAAATATATTACTTTAAGTGGATCATATTGGCTTGGATGCTGAACATTTGTTGTGCACAGAAGGTATGCGTTTGACTATTTAGTATACAAAGCTTATTTAACGATTCTTCAATTGCTTTACGCCATGTTAAGAAAATAATCTTCACAAAAATGCAATGCACGCTGAAGGGCACCAAAATTACCAAGATAGAATGCTTTTTAGAGGGCAGCAGAGCCTTAGCGATTCAAATCACGACAGGCAACACAGACATGGCAAGCTTTGTGGGCATATCGGAACTGAATCTACACCTATTTAATAGCAAACCTAATAACATCCGCTTTAAAGGTGTTCGCTTAGATATTTGTAATGTGCGTAGTGGGCCGCGCATCTCCCTAATAAATTTTTTTTATAAAGGCTTACAGCAAGCGGACGGCAACCTGACCAAAAAGTGTCCTATAAAGCGGGTGAGTGAAGCGAAAGGGGCATGCTATTTAGCAGGTGCTAAGTCTTTTGTGCTCGCACACAATTGCAGAATACCACCTATGCAATGCGGCATCTGAAGTTTGATGCGAATTACCTTCCCGGCTATTTACCAGAATATAATTTCACATATAAGGGCAAATTCCAAACGAATGATGAAAACCTTTTCCTGTTACAAGTAGAGGGATCACTATGCCATCTCAATAATGATTGCACTGGCGCAGGTACTAACTTAACAGAAGACAACAACACTGCGTCTAAATATTTATAGTAAAACTGTTAACTGTTAACTAATGTCAATCAAGAATTGATGTTAATATAAATCTAATAAATATACTTCTACGCATCGATTGCTTGAGGATTTATTTGCATCTTTAACTCTGGTCAAACCAATTTACTAAACAATCAATTAATGTGTAAAGATACTTACCACTTGGGCCCGACCATACAGTCCTCAATACAACGTCAACAACTCGTATAAATGAAATAATTATATAAAAACACTTTTATGCATGGATAGCTGTACTCCTTAATTGTTGAAATTAAAATTGATCAAAACTGATTCGATTATTTGCAAGAGTCCATCTATCCATGAAATTACCTTTAAGTGATCAATTTTTATTCAAAATAAAGTATATATAAGAGTTCGGAGAATACATCTAAATTAGTATTTTAGGATTGATTGTGTTCTACCTTAAGTTTCCAATGCAACTAAAGCTCTTCGTTCATGGGATATTGTTCTTTTGTATGCTATATATTAGCAATACTCAAAAGGTATATGTATATTCTTGTTAATAATCAATTAAATCGAATATTGCTTAATATATACGTTTCTTAGAATATACTGTTTAAACAATTACAATGCTCCTTGAGAAGCAACAAAATATGCAAATTTGATTGCTTTTGGAGGATGACAACTCGTTTACGCTTGAAATAGCTACAAACAATATTGAGATCATGAACTTGGTGGGCGTATCAAACCTGAAATTTAGTAGGTATGGACACAGCAAAGCGGTGAATCTCAAAGAATTCCGGCTAGAAATATGCAAGATGCTGATTTCCACCATGCGTCCCTCCTGGTTGACCTTTATTTATAAGGGTGTACTAGGAACGGATAACAATTTGTCCTTTCGAAAGGGTAATTATGGCTAAATGTTCGCATCCTTACGATATTTATATTTTATTTTCTCTATAAATGTATTTTGCAGAACACCACCTACGTATTACGACGAATGCAATTTAATGCAAGTTAATTGCTTTCCATTGTGCCAGAGAGTAATTTTACATTCAATAGAACATTTTGGGAACGCAGTGTCAGACTATTTGACTTGAATATAGAAGGCTTAATTTGTACTACCAATCATGATTGCACTGGATCTGGAAACGTCACAAAGTCCTGATATGTGTATTCAACAAGTAAGAGTGCTGTAGTCGTGTGAGCTCGACTATGATTTGCCGTGAACACAGCTGTTAAATATGTTCTAAAACCATTGGCAAATTTCCCTATAATAAGTTTTTCATCCAAATGTGAGCAGGTCTGCTAGTGCAGTCATTTCTTATAGCAAGCTCAGGCACTGAAGAGTAAAAAAACGAGCAGCGCACGTTTTTATTCACAAGCCCGATTTGATCCTAGCTGACTGGCAGCAAAGCTGTGCATGTACAATTATACACATGTTTATATACACACGCAATCGTAACGGGGCTCTGCAGAAAGACATTTTGACGCTCCCATCGATTATTATGTCATATCTTTCTCACACATGCGCTTCCATATTAATGGATACAGAAAATGCTTGCGGTTGCTGATAGAAATGGGATCAATATGATAATATATTTTCGACTATAACTTGGGTCGTTCTTATCCTTCTTATTGGAAATTTAAATGTATCGATAATCAAAAAAAGAAGGCAGTTATCGAAAAAAATAATGCAAGCTTGATCTGCGCCTGATATACGAGAATTTAAATTCCAAATTTGAAGTCTCTAGCTCCTATAGTCTCTGAGATCTGCGTATTCATACAGACGGACGGACGAACGGACAACTCGGCTGTTGACCCTGATCAAGAATATATATACTTTATGGGATATGAGATGCTTCTTTCTGCCTGTCACATACAATTGCCCAAAACCCTTACAAACTTTTTACCCATTTTAAATGAGTTCAGGGTATACAAATTTTAAATTTTGTGCAAAACATTGTGCGTGTTGCATACATATGTATATCCATTTCATGGTCATATATATATATATAAACTTTTTCACAACATGATTATACATTTTCTAACCATTTTCAATGAGTTCTGGGCACAACTACTTCAAATTATTTGTATGCATGGCTTCAGGAGTTAATTGTACTTGCAACTATGCTATTAAATAAAACAAGTATCAATGATTAAGTCAAATGAGGTCGACTACGATATACCCTGAACCCTGCTGTTAAACAATTATTGTCAGATACGAAAATTCAATTTGAAAAGTTTTGCACCCAAAGTTAAAAATAGACTAAGACAGCGCAAATTTTCATTCACAAACCCGAACTGAGCCGAAATGACTGGCTCCAAACACGTGCATATACATAAGTACATACATATATATATACTCCGGTTGATTATCATGCCATCTCTTTCTAACACATGCAATCGCATATTTCTGCATATTTCGACCATAACTTGGGTGTTTCTTATTCTATCTCGATGAAATTTTGCGGATATTTATAACCTTTTTACACTATTTAATAGACAACCAAAATTGGTTTACGATATGGGTAGTTATTTGATTGATCTTGATAAGCTGTCAAAATACATTTTGATATTTGTTTATAGGAGGTTAGCGTAGGCCAAATTTGGTTGGCATAAACTTGCCAATATGCAACAGAAGCGGAAATTCTTTTGTATTAATATTGCCTGCATGCTAACTCTGACATTGGGCCAAAAGGTACATGTATTGGTCAATATCTTATCCACAATTCACGCTACTATTTTTAACAATTTTGTTTTTTGTTATAAAAATCACCATTAGAAAAATTCATTGTCCAGTGATGAACAACGAAATTGTGTCGGTTGAGTATAGTGTTGAGGACATAAGCGCGATGACGATTCAAGTGACTAACCTCGATTAGAATCACGTTTAAAGAGTTGGTGGGTACCGTGGATCTGAATATAACACCAATACCAGGAAGTCGATCATTCCGTATTGGTGGATTCGGCCAGGATTTGTGCAAGATTTTGAAACCTGGCAAGAGACCCTCCCTAGTGACCTTAATAGGTAAAAGTATACACTAGTCGGACAACAAATGCCATAGAAGTGCCCTTTCATGATGGTGAGTCAGACAGTAGGGCGTGCTCTTTAACAGGTGTCAAAGCTTTTGTTACCACTAATCGATTACAGAACTCCACGTATGTAATGCGTCGCCTGAAGCTCGATGCGAATTACCTGCCCAAATATGTTGCAGATTATAATTTCGAGTTCATTGGGAAGTTTCCTGTGAACAGCGAGAATGTCTTTGATGGTCGGTTCGTGGGATCAATTTGTAATATGGGAACTGATTGCACTGGAACAGAAGCTAACAGTTCAGTATCAATATTGAGCTAAGTAAATTTATTCAGTGTGCGAACAATTGTATCCAAATGCTACGAAAGAGTGCAAAGCAACGAGTTTCACTCAAATCAAAATCAAAAAACCGGCATGAGTTTTGAGTTTGAGTTGTCGCGAGAGAGGCAAAGACCAGCTGAGAGAGAGTGAGAGGGAGAGAGAGGGATAGCAAGAGCGAGATCGAGAGAGAGAGAGATTGAGTAGTTGCTCTTGCTGAGCCGGGTCGGATCTAAGCTGGTCCGGTCTTTAACTAAGCCTGGCGACAGCTCTCCAGCCGACAGTCTGCCATCCACACTCGAACGAAGCGGTACGCATGCACGCACGTTCTGCATCCGTCAGATACAAATTCAAAGAACAAACCAATGTGCACCAAAAGTTAACAATTATGTGAATACATAAATTCCGAAAAACACAAAATATTATTAAACAAATAATATGTATGGATCTATATATCGTATAGCTGTGTGCTCTGATGAAAGGCAACGCAAACGCGCAGACAACGAACGGCAAAATTAAAAAAAAACTTAAAAGAGACAACTAAAATAAAAAGCATAAAAATTCCTGAGATCGTTCGGTGTGCGGCGAGCAGCAACGTTGAATGTTGTGGACGGTCAAGCGAACAAAAAGCCCTAAAAATAAAAAAATTCGAAATAAAATCAAGCAAAGGTGCGAGACAAGAAATTAAATTGATAAACCTAAAAGCAAAAGCAAACGCAACAGCAACAACAACGAACCCTTTGAACGAGCCTAGAGTTGCAGAGCCTTGGCAGGACTTGGTGGCCAGTGAGTTGGACTTCGACGTCGAGTTGGACTTGTCGCGCTGCTGTGGCAATTATCAAGCGCACTGCATCTGGCTGGGAATGCCAAAGCGACTTTAGACAAGTCACAAATACAATATATATATAAATATATATATATGTGTATATATAGATATATATATATATATATACAAACGTGTGTATTGTTTGTGTGTGTGCTTATGCGCTCGTGTTTATATGTGTGGTAAATAGCTCAAAGCCACGAAATTGCTTTTATCGACGCGCCAAAATCGCCAATTGGAAAAATTGAAAAAAAAGAAACAACAAAGCGCAAAAAAAAACTGTTAAACTGTAGCTGACCAGAAACAGCTTGAGCCCTTAGCCAAGTTAAAATAAAAAAAGAAAAACAACCACAGCGAGCGCATCGCGTGGAGGCCGCGATAAACTCCAAAAAACTGCGGCCAGAGAGCGAGGAAATTGCTAAAATATTACCCGAAAGGCATATTCGCTATGTACATACATGTGCAGCAACGGCCCACAGATACAGACAATAACAACAACGACAACAAGAACAACAAGAACGGCGACGGCATTGCAAAATGTATAATAAAAAATTACAACAAGTGATCGTGCAGAAAATAGATCGATAAACCGACCAAAAACAAAAAAAAAAAACAAACAAAAAAAAATACAAAAAATAAAGGAACAGAATTAAAGCAGCAAAAATAAATAAAGCGGCGTTGGGCACGTTTCAATTTTTTGTTTTTGTTGCTGTTTCAATTTCAATTGTGGAAATCGGCGAAAAATCGCCAAACCTAAACGTAAACGTAATAAACGAACCGGTCAGAGGAGCATCCAGAGATCAGAAGTGCAGCAGAGAGAAAGAGTGAGCCAGAGACCATAGAACTAGCTACAGTAAAGCACTGGGATCAGGCGCAATATTTATTAAACAAAGCCAGAAATTAATTTCACGACTTTCCTACGACGACGACGAGCTTGTAACTTAGTTTCATCTGGCTTAAAAAAAAAAACCGTGCAGCCCGCCCACCCTTCTCATCCTGCATCCCTGTGTCGCCCCGGCTTCTTTATGCGCAGCTTGAACTCGCAGTCAGTTTGAGCAAGAGAGAGAGCGAAAGAGAGGGAGAGAGAGAGAGAGAGAGAGAGAGAGGGAGAGCAAGAGAGGGAGCAGTAGAGGCAGTTTCAGCAGTTTTGGTGACTGCAGCAGCAAAATGTACGACATCAAGCGCCTGGGAGCCGGACAACAGCAGCAGCAACTACAGCAACAGCAACTACAGCAACAACAACAACAACTACAACAACAATCAATTGGCAACACTTTAAACGATCGTCTGTGCGGCTCTGCGGCATTGCAGCCGTTACAGCTCACCTGCAGCGTTATAACGCCCACGCACCACTGTCCAACGACAGCAACAGCAACAACAACATCAACGACAGCGACGCAGCTGAGCAAGAGCAGCAGTCACATAAACTCCAACAACTTGGAAGCCACACACATGACACTGTTGACGCTGCGCCGTCGCCGGGCGTTCCAGCGTCGCGCCTGCCTGCTCAGCATATTGGCCGCCTTTGTCTTTGGCATGGCCCTGGGCGTCATAGTGCCCATGCTTGGTCTGCCCGACTACTTCGGGAGCGTTGAGTCAGCAACCGTTACGCTTGATATGAGCGAGGAACTGCCGAGCCCGCCACTACCGTACAGTGTGTCCTTCATACGGGATGAGCCACAGGCATTGGCGCAAGTGGAGCTCAGCGCGGAACAGGTCTTTCGCAATGCCTTCCATTTGGAGCAGGATAAGAATGCGCCCGACTCGATGATAGTAAAGAAACTGGATACCAACGATGGCAGCATCAAGGAGTTCCATGTTCAACGCACAGCCAACGGTCGCTACCGCAAAGGACCCGAACGACGGCTAACCAAGGCCGCACAGGCGGCAAGCAGCAGAGCAGATCTGGCCAAGCCGCTGGCACAGTTACACTTACCTCGTGACAGTGAACTGCAAGCGGCGGGAATCATCGACAAAAATATCTATTGGGGCGAAGTGGTGGAGCAGGCACTGCCCCAAGGTTTTGCAGGGCAGGATCAGCACAGCTGGGAGCGCTATGTGGCCGGAGAGGGTCAAGTGGTGAGACTGGAGCATGGCTGTGGACGCATGCAGAATCGTCTGGTGGTCTTTGCCGATGGGACACGAGCTTGTGCCCGTTACCGACAGAATACGGATCAGATACAGGGCGAAATATTTAGCTATTATTTGGGACAGCTGCTGAACATTAGCAATCTGGCCCCGAGTGCAGCGACAGTCATTGACACAACGACACCAAACTGGTCGGCTGCACTGGGGGACATTACGCAGGCGCAATGGAAAGAGCATAGACCGGTGGTGTTAACGCGCTGGTTGGCTGACTTGGAGCCAGCTGGCATACCGCAACCGTTTCAGCCACTGGAACGTCATCTCAATAAGTACGATGTCTGGAATATAACGCAGCAAATGCAGCGGGATGCGAAGACGACGGTCATGTCGCGGGGATTACTCAAACGGTTGGAGGCTGCCAACAGCCAAACGGACGCTCATCAATCACGCATGCTTGAGGAGTCGTCCTCCGACACCGAGTTGTCCTCAACAGCAGCGGCATCCTCGACATCGTCATCGTCGTCGTCGTCGTCGGCGCTGCTCCAGCGACTAATTGAATTGGCACAATGGTCGGATTTAATCGTCTTCGATTACCTGATCGCGAACCTTGATCGTGTCGTTAATAACTTGTACAACTTTCAATGGAATGCCGACATTATGGCTGCGCCCGCTCACAATCTGGCGCGCCAGAGCGATACACAGCTGCTTGTGTTCCTTGACAACGAGTCGGGATTGCTGCACGGGTATCGGCTGCTCAAGAAGTATGAGGCCTATCACAGTCTGCTATTGGACAATCTGTGCATCTTTCGTCGTCCCACCATTCAGGCGCTGCAGCGTTTGCGTGCCGAGGGCGCGGGTCGACAACTGCGCGATCTGTTTGAGCGCACAACCAGCCCCAATGTGCGTGATGTGCTGCCCTCTCTGCCGGATAAATCAATCAAGATTCTGGCGGAACGCATCGATCGCGTGCTGGCCCAGGTCCACAAGTGCAGCGACAGCAACAAGAGCAGCTAATGAAACGATATCCAATCCAATCCACGCATCGATAACGATTGGACTTTTCGTGTATTCATTTATTTGTTTTCTTTTTGACTGATAAATTGTAAATATCGTTGAAACACACAAAACACACAAAACTGAGAGAAAACTTGTTAAACATTGCCTTAACTATAGTTAAACTTAACATTAATCAAATGCCAAATGTTCACAACTGGCCCGCTCAATTAGTCAATAGAAGCAGCTTAACAATTCCACTTTATTCGGGGGCCAAGTACGAGTATTAGCAGGACATCAGATCAATTATCAAAAGCGAGTATTAAGCGAGCAGTAAACTTAGACTTTGACTTAAGCTTAGCATTTAAAAAACTGTTTATAATCGTATATTTCGTACTTAGTTTTTATTTTTGATTAGTTTTTGAGATACTTTTTGTGATATTTTGTTTAAGCAGTTTAGTGAAAGCTAATTATAAATGTCTAAGTAGATATCATTTTTGTATAATTTATGGGCCATTTTCCTTAAGCGAAACAAATAAACAACAAACATATACAAAATCAAATCCCTACTTTGACTACTCTCAAGGCACTTGCTTACAGATACAAATGCAGATACAAATGTTGCAGATGCAGATGCCAGATATTTTTGTTGCTTCACATATGAGCACGCCTGCGCCAGTGAGAACTTACATAGTCATGACAATAAATTGTCATTGATCTTTTTTTGCAGGTGAAGCCTGCAGCAGCAGCAGCAGCAGCAGAAGCAGCAGCAGCAGCTGTGACTGCGACGCAGACTGCGATGGCGATGGCGATGGCGATGGCAATGGCAACTTGGTTAACTACTCCCATGGCTGTCTGTCGCTGCGCTGCATTTGTCAACTTGCCAGCAATGCAGTAACTTGCCACAAAACTGCTTGCCATAGTCTCTCTGCCTCTCGAGTTGTCACGCAGCCTCAAAACTCCAACTCCAACTCCGACTCGGCCTCGGCCTGTGCTTTTCATAATATCTTCATAAGCATTTGAAGTGTCCCCCTGTCTCGTCTGCATGCGTCTCTTACCCTGTCGCCCGGCCTCTCTGTCACTGTGTAAGTTTGAAATTCAAGTGCAGCGACGAAGCCAGCAGAAAGATGAAGCTGAAGCCGGAATGAGGCAAAGCGCAGTTCAAGATACTTTCGTCGCGCACACACATTGGCATACATATAAATTTATATATATAAATATATACACATATACAATATATATATATATAAATATATATATGAGCCCTGCCTCTACAGAGATAGGCAGGCCCAGACTCAAGTCCCGGTCCTCAGGTCCAGGCCGGCTGTCTGCCCGTCTGCTTTAAGATTTAAGATCGCTGCTCATTAAGTGCGTCCGCGTGTCTCAACGACAAGATGCTGAGAATGAGAATCTTGCGCACTCTCACTCTCTTTGCACACACTCTCTCTCTCTCTCAATCTCTCTGTCTGCCACAAGTCGACCTCCCTCCTGCTCTCATGTGCGTATGTGAGAGTTTGAGCTGGCTCTTCCAGCAGCTCGTCTCGTTGCCTGGAGTTTTGCATCTGATTTCGTTGCGTATATTTTATTGGACACCAGAGTAGTTCACGTCGCTGCAACTGAAACGAGACTGAAATTTATATGTATGCTACATACACATACACATACACACACGCATACATACACAGATATATACGTATTCGAGTTGCTCTATCAGAACTGTTACCTGACTTAGGCGACTTTCAACTGGACTGCGCTACAAAGCGCATAAGAAATTCGAAAGGCTTTAAAACATGAAGAGCACCTAATGGTTAGATAACCCGTTTCGGCCACAAGGCTCCTGCTCTGTTTGAGTTTGTTTATGTGTGTGTGAGTGTGTGTATGCTGTGTCTCGGAGAGCTTAATAAAAATCGTTATGCTAGTTTAATAAATATATCAAATAACCTTAAAACGTGTTAGGGAACTTGTGACTTTAACACGTTCAGAACTTGCTATGAAGTCTTTAAGCATATCATTTTACATTTAAGCAAACGAAATCTGTTGTAGCCAAGGCTTTGTAGATTCTATTGCTGCCTTAGCTGAAATCAAAAAGAATTTCCTTCAGCTAAGTGGGAAACTATAAAACAATATAATTGAGTTCTAACTCTCCAAACATAAAAAAAAACTGATACATAGAAATGTACCCAAATGCTTGGGTTGAAATGGGATTGAGGGAAGCTGGCCCACCAGCTGTGCCATTATTTGAACAGATACACCTACAGATACTAAAACACACAAATTGTCTGCAAAAACACTTTACATACATGGTCAAAATTACCGTAACAAACAACAATAACTAGCAGAACAAGAGTAAACACATTTTATGATCATTTTTTATGGGGTTATTAATAAAAGTTTATGGACATGTGCCATAAGATTTAGCCAACAATAAAGCATAATATGTCTCTAGATATGATACACATGGGGGAGGTTAGTTAATAATCCAAGTCAGATGCCATGTAAAAGACTCGCAGATTACCACATTCTTTAGATAGTTTGCATTCTCCCATGGCTGATAGCTTTTCAGATGTGTAAATGTCAGCATTTATTAAAATTTGAGGAGCCAAAAGAGGAAATTTGTGTTTTCTAGATGTGTTATATACATTCAATATTTACCTTTATATTATTTAAATTGATCTTTACTTTGTACCACAATGTTATATTTATTTGATATTGATTCCAATGTATTCAGAAACATCTAAAATAAACGTAGAGTACATAATTTAATTAATATATATTTATTTTTCTTGCCTGCACAGAATAAAATAATTGTATTTTACTTAATTTGTACAGTAGTCTAATAAACGATATTCATATTTATTTCATAATCATTTCTTAACTTTTTATCCAAAGTCGAACAATGAAATTTTTATCAAATATAATGGTATTCACGTTATTTTTAAACCACCCTCGTTTCTTAGGGACTTATGAGTTATTTTCGTTTGGTTTGCATTGATTTTGCCAGTTTTTATGCCGGGTCAATGAAGTTGCCAAGCAGTCGAAACGATTCCTTTAGCTGACAACGCGACTCAAGTACTTGGCCAGTTGTGGCGTCGTCTCAGTGTGCACAATAATTTGCATACACACACACACATACACACACACACACACTCACGGTCAGCATTTGCCTTTTGGCGAGCTGGGCATGCAATATTTTCTCGTGTTGTGTGTTTACTCTTTTCGCTTTTATTTAATGTCCATGTTGCCCGGACCGAGGGTCTTGCCGCACTTGTTGCTGTTACTTTTGCTTATGTTGTTTTTGGTTTTGTTGTGGCTAGTTTGCTTATTGCGCTTGCAGCAAAATTCTAAACAAATTGCTTCCGCACCTGCAGCTAAGAAAATCAATGCAAAATACAAAAATCCACAAAGCGGCAGGCAAACCAAAGATCCTGGCTCCGACCCCAACTCCGGTTCCGACTTCAACTTCAACTCAGACCATGGACTACAGAATTATATAGTATAGTTGATCTCTTTGTATGGGCATAATAAAAAGCATTGTGCCACATGGGAAAAATTAGCTGCATACTCCACCTATACAACAATTTTCTTTCGAAGGCCGCACTCCAAATAAAAAAAAAAGACACGCATACATATCAAAATAAAACATTTCCCAGACCAAAAGAAAGTGGTATAGGTGAATAGGGCCCTTAGCATTTAATATCATATCATATCGTAATCCTGACAATGGCACCGTTGACGGCACTAAACTTTAGCAACAACAATGCACACACAAACTAATATTGACAAAAGAAAGGGTAAGTGCGACCAACATGAAGAAAGAGAGCAAAACACACAAAGTTATTATACACACCTATATTTTCTGTTGTTGCCAGTTTTCCCCCCATTTGGTATTCTTCTTTTTAAGTGTGCGTCCCTTTGGGCGCTAACGAAATTACGTGGAAGGGCAGCGATGTGCAGCAGGCTCAAAAGAAATTTACGATCGGCATTTGGATTTGAATTTATGAAAAACCTTCTTTCTTTTTACACCTGAAAAATAGAGGAACGAAATAACGAACGAACATCTTTAGAGATGCTTAACTGCATTTCTCGGGAGTCTACGAGTCGACTTTGGTCGGCTGGTGACTGCGTTTCTTGTTAACATATGCTCGGAAAAGAAGAAAGAGATAAAATGCTGATACGCTACAGATACTGAAAACAGAAGACTTAGGCAACGAACTTGCTCACAAGATTTGATAAGCACGCTGGGAACAAGCGAAAATTTTACAAAACATGGCCTCACCTCAGACTAAGACTTTAGCGCTTTTTACTTGGCTGCCGACGCTAATCTGAGTTAATTAATTTTACGAATTACTGATTAATTTAACAAACTGGTCAATGATTTTGTCCCTATCCGAGTTGACATTGACGAAGTGCAGAACTTTGTCTGCGCTGCGTATGGTTTCAAAATACGCGTGTATAAATATTGGTATGCCCATTAAATAAATCAAAGGGGAATACAAATGCTTCTAAATTAAAGAAACTACAAAAATGGGGTAATAAATATATTTGCAGCGTTCATAGTCACAGGATTATTGCATATTTCTTTGCAAATTAATTTCAAAGCCCGATTGCCTCTAATACTATCAATAAGAATACATTTCATGCCTTGATATTTTTAATACGCTTATCTTTAATTCGAAAAGTTCATTAGATCCATTCAATTAATAACTGCTAACAGGGTATTTCGAAGTCTAGCGACTAGAGCACTCTAAGTTGTTTCAAACAGCGTTTAAGATGTTTAACATGCGGCTTTCCCCAATATTCTTTCCAATTCAGTCGCGCTCCGCATAAGCTGTCCGTCTCCAACACTAAGTCGAACCTGTTCTGCCTGTCTGCCTGTCTACTCACATTGTTTGAAATCTTTTTGGCCGAATCAGGTGAAGTGAGTTGATTGATTGCGCTAATTTATAACGACAATGGGTCAGATCGCACATGGACCTTTGAGCTTGGCCTGTTGTTAGTATCTGGCCAACACACAAACAGACTGACAGAGCTGACTGAATGGCTGACTGACTGACAGACTGACTGTCTTACCAGCTGGGCTATTGGAACCCATTAAACACCGCCTCTACTGTGCCTGCTGCGGCATTGACTTCGACTTCGGTTGCTGCTTTTGCTGATGATGATGATGCGCACGCTGATGAATGAATCTTTTCAATTTTGAGATTTTCTTAAACGAATTTGTCAAAAAAAAGACCTCTAAAGCCATCGACAGTGCGTGAGGGTAACAAACCCTATGCAAAACTAATGAAATTAATGTTTGTTGCCCAAGTGTTTTGTTTTTGTCTTTGAACTCGCTCTCACTATCGCAGCTTCTCTTTTCCATTCTCTGCGTCTCTCGCATTTACCACAACATTTGCTTTTGTTGACCTTGCTGGCAGTGCAGTTGAGAGTCGCCCATGGCGCCTTGCTGCTTGGCCTGGTTAATTGCTCGTGATTGAATTATAAATACATGCAGAGCCAGCATCGGCTGAAAATTGTTGCCCTGCATCAACTAATGTGCCACATAATCAGCTGCCGGCTTACCAAATCAGACATGCGTCGGCCCAAATCTGAAAACAATCTACAAAAGCAGACGTCTGAACCCATATAAATCGCTGGCAGACGAGACCGTCAAACATACAAATAATAAATTATAAGCCTACAAGCTCAGCCTAGTCAAAGCGCTTAGACTGACTCATACACATACATAAACACAAACAAACACATACGTGTAAGATGCTGTGGCTGACCAAAACACTAAGACGGACCTTAACACCATGGCACACCAAGACAAACATTTACCCAGCAAGAAGGGCAACTTTAAGACGAGTTTCAGTCAGTCTGATACATTTTGTATATATGTATATAAGTATATAAACAAGGCACAACAACAAATTAACAAACACCTGAAAGCGAACATAAGCCACATAGGTCTGTCCCTCTCGACTCGAATGCGGGCCGCTGCTCACTCGTGGCGAGCCCATTTTCCAATAATTAAAAGCTACAGCCATCAAATGAACACCACAAAACAGATTGACTTCAAAAATTCAACTCGAATTAGATGAGAAGAGGCGTGACGTGGCCTACCCACAGTACACTATGGGAGAAATCAAACAGAAGATAAGCATATAATAACAATATTCGATGAATATTTTCTTAATAAATATTTCAAGAAAATGTCAGAGTGGCTCGAAACTGGATTTAGTTAGATTCAATATCATTGCGCAGTACGTGACAAAAAATAAATCTATAAATATTATTATTGTTAGAATTTAGAACTTTTATTTTGAAAGAAGATTTATAATCGAATGACTTAAGTTTTATTTATCTGTAATCTTGACACTAAACCTTCTCATGGCTGTCTAATCTTATTTTATACTCTATATTATTTGTTGCTTTGGTATTTTGATTTATTCATTATTTCCATCCGTAGTATAAGACTTCAATGCTTAGATACTTATCTTATTGAGCATATCACATTATTTCCAGTTCCCATTTACCTTTTTTTTTTTTGTAATTATAGCAATTCTGAACACAACACATGAGTCGCATGTATTTAACAAATGTTACTGAACCCGAGTTCTAAAGACCTCCCGCAGCTGTCTGATGTAAGTGCCTTCTATTAGATCTAATCAATGATCATGGATCAGTATTAACATCAGTTTAATTAGCTCTTTTGGGGTCGCACCCCAATCATGTGAAGCTGTTGACCTTCAAGCGCTCGCACTTCGAGCGTAATACAAACTACTCGAGTGCCTATAATCTGCATAATGAGAATTTATGATTGGTTATGATAGATTTATACCCATAGAATATAGAATATAAATAGAATATTCCAATAGCAGCAATTTGTGCAATTCTGCCTGTGCGGCGCCAGTGCGACAAATGCCACTTAATTGCACCGCCAATTGACAAAGTTTTGCTTTTTTTAATGCATGTTAGCGCTTGTTATTCAACAACATATTTAAAACACTTTAAAGTCGCGTTCTCACAGATTTATCTGTTGCATTTCCAAACTGTTCAATGTCGTTTTGGCGCCGTTTACTGATCTGGCCCCTTCTCATTCTCAAAATACTCTAGCTGAGGGTGCTTTCATTGCGCTGCAATTTATGTAACACACATCTCCCAGCCATTTTTGAAGTGTCTGTTACAACTAAATGTTTATAGATGGAAGATTTTTTGAACGGTTATACGACAAGGCCAATTGAATATTAAGAGCAATAATCAGAAATCTAGTTTTATCCTAGTCTTTTTTGCCAAGCCTATTAGCATCGGATATATGTAATAAACACCTGTCATACGACAATCGGTCGTACATTTTGCGACTTTCAATTTTATTTAAATGGCTCAGATCGTTATATACCACAACGAATATGAAGACTTAAAGCAAGAGTATCGTAACTTATACAAACTGATGGAGAACTACTCGTTTTTCTCATTCTTGTCGTTGTGCTCATTCTTGAATTTGCGTGGGCGAAGCTGCAGTTTCTGTCGTTGTTGCAGGCAATATGTACATATATTTATTCTAATTGTTGTTCTTGTTATTTTTGTTGTTGCCGTTGTCATGGTTGTTGTAATATTGCATGCAAATGTCTGTAGCCGTTAAATATTAACAACCTTCAAACGATGTTTATAATTATCTACTGCCAGATCTAATGCTCACAATAACAACTGCAGCTGAACCGTGATTGCTTTGTATGTGTTTGTGTGTGTGTGCGTGTGTATCTCTGCTTGTGTGTGTATCCGAATCTGTTTCTAGCTATTCGTTGATTCTTTTAAATGCAGCTCCTACATAACACACATTTATTGTATCGACGCCTAGCATTTGTTGATGTCTGGACTGTTGTCATTGTGTTAACTTTCATTAGCTTTCTAATGTTTTGTTGCCTTTGCTTCTATCTTGGGGACTCGCTGTGGTTTTTTGGTCTCTTGCCGCCTGCCAATCGTCATTTCATTTTACTGTCACTCAAATCTTTATAAGTTTTCTTTCACTTTAATTTTCCCGCTTGGGCTTAGGCTCGAGTTCTGCTTACGGTTATTTTTCTGGCCCCCCACCTCAATTCCACACATCCACCGTCCACCAGCAAACGTCTATTGTAAATATTTTTCCATTATTTTCCATTAGTTTTCACTCGTTTGTTACATTCCCCCGATTGCTGCTTGTGTGTGTGTGTGTTTTTTTTTTTGTTTGTTGTTTGGTGTTGGCGTGGTCGTTACACAGGTTGTTCTGCTGGATGTTGTTGTTGTTCCTGCTTGTGGTTCTTCTTACTGTTTGGCATATATTGGTTATTATCTTTGAAGCGCATCGGCTTTTGCTGCGTTTGCCGATGTCTCTGTGGTCAAACAGATGTTGTTGTTGCTGTTGTTGTTTTTTCATCGTCTTCGATGTCGCCGGTGCGTATTTGGCCAGTTGACTGGGCGCGTGAGTGACGGAATGATGTTACCCAAAACCAGTTTCATTGACAATTATATACACACACACACAGACGCATGCTTGCACACTTACAGACACTAGCAGACACTCGCCTGGCAGATCTTGGCTGCATCCACATGCACATTCACATCCATAGCGCTCATTATGCCAGTGTCGCGCTCGTTGATCAAACTTCGCAGCAACAACAGCAATGACAACAAGAACAACATTGATATCGGCTTCTTCGTCTGCTGCTCAGACAGTGTAGTTGTGTGTGTGTGTGTGTGTTTTTGGTGTTTTGCTGTTGGTTTCGGTTTGATGGATGACTGACACAGGCAGAGCAGAGTGGAGCGTCCCAAACAACCGACTCGATCAAGCATACGCAATGTGTGTCCGTCTGTTTGTCTGCCTGTTTATTTGTCTTGTTTGATTTGAGTGCACACACAACTGTCATTGTCGCTGTCAAATCGCATTAATATCACTGAGCTGTCAAATTACAGCCAACCGCAGCCAAATGTTTGCCCAATGTCCAATTTACTTCTCGCTCTCTCTCAGTCTCTCTCTCTCTCCATCTCTCTCTCTCCATCTCTCTTTGCCAGTCTTACTCGATTGCTGCCCACTTGTTAACTCAATTAAAATGTTATTCATGACGCTGGCAGCGAACGTGGCTCAATTTCGGTGGCCAACTAACAGCCATCATTAGGCCCGAAGAGGCGCCAGGCGTTTGGCGCGTCCAATTACCAACAAATCAACAGCAAATTATTCGCTACTGCGCCGCAGCCGCAGCTTGTTTAATGGTAATAAGCCCAAAATTACGCTACTCTGATTGGTCTATTTGACAAACGTGCTGAAACGTGTCTGGTCGCAAGTCATTGTTACTGTTGTTGTTGTTGTTGTTGCTTCTCATGTTGTTTGCTTTGTTTTCGGTTAATGGCTTTTGGCTCTCTGTGCAGAAGTGGCGGCCTTTGGGTAGCCATCTTTTGTCAAAATGGGAGGTCCACCGTGCAGTGAATATCTCGTTAAGCAGCTGCTGTCAGCGTAAGTTCGTGTCTTGAGTCTTTCGAGTCCCAATTAGCTGGCTAATTGCAGCAGCTAAAACTGTTTTGGACTGTTTTATTAGTAAGCCAGCCAATATCAGCCCATTTAATTACTTAATTCATTTTTACGATAAAGAAAAAAACCCGCCCGCAATCGCTAAAGCTGACAACATCATTCTTCAGAAATGGAAAGAGCAAAATACAAAAGCACTGTTTCAGACAATGCCCGACTTAGAGATACCTAGTGCTTTAGATAATGATTATAGTTTTCCTTTTCTCCAAGTCCCACACAATTGAAAATGTTTGCTGAATTACTTTCTGTGCTGGTTGTCCGTTCGCCGCAATATTTGAAGGTCATTCCGTTCGGAGACAGACATGGCAATATAGACTCTTGTCTCAGTGGTGATCAAGAATGTGTCTGTTGCATTTTCACAGTACTTTTATGATACCCGTTTTAACAATTTTTAAAGTGGGTGCAGGGTATTCAAAGAAGTCCTGAGTTATGCGCATTCCAATATGCTCTGTGTAGTCATAAAATTTGCTAACTGTAGCTCATCGTTATTTTTGTAGCTCAAGCAATTGGAGAACAAACTCCCAGACAGACACTGATACTCTGTGGCCAACAAAAAGGTGTCGAAAGTTCAAATCTACAACAGCTGCATTTTAGTTTAATAGCCAAAAAAGAATAAAAATAAATAAAGAAAAAGAAAAGCCAAACTTAGAAAATGTCTGCCCATCTCCGTTTTCTGTGCTCTGCGCCTGAACTGCAATAAATCTTTTAACGACAGTTCATCGTATTCGGTTTGTGGTGCTTGGCACTTGATGCATTGACTTCGTCTGCCAGTTCATTAGAATTGTAAAATGGGAGCACAATAACTGAGCCACAAAGTCACAGAGCACCAGATCAGCAGAGCGACCAAGTGCAACGCGTGTCTAATCTTGTGCATCCAAATCAAAATCTTCGGCTGTTCTCTGTGTACTGTCCACAGTCGTGCCAATGCCCAAATCTTGACAGGCGTTGTCCCAGTTCCAAAATAGACAAACACAAAAAACAAAAAAAAAAACAACTAAAAAGGAGATAAACTTTTGTCTTCGGGTTGCCGAAACTTTAACACTCTACTCAGGCATATGGACTTAAAATCCTTTCCATCATATTGTCAATAATTTTTGGAGATGAGTCTTAACTGAAAACTGGACAGTTTTTTATTAAACAATTAAACTTTCTAGCTTTTGTGTCATTCATTGATGTATTTGTTGAATTAAAATGCCTGAAAGTCTACTGAAATCATAATACCCTTAGCAAGGGTATAAGGAGTTAAGCTGCCAGTTTGTTCTTCATCAAATTATGCTAATCATCTTTACGTTTTTGGGTACCTCGCTTTGGTTTTAGTATTGGATTGGTATTTGTGTTTATGTTTGTGTTTGTATTGCTTTTGGGTACTGTGATTAATTGCATCAGCAGGTTGCATCTGCATCTTCCCCTGTCATTGCATTTGTTTTTGTGTTCGTGTTTGTTGTTGTTGTTGTTGTTGTTTGTCTTTCTGGCAAAGGCGTCAGAGCAGCATAGATAACGCTGCGTTCTATTTACAATATTTACCTCTCTTAGCCTTGTTAGCATTTTGTTTGTATATGGCAACAGACTGTTTTAGCTGGAGCGTGCGTGTGTGAGATAAGCTAATTCTAATTCCTTTAGCGGCCTAATGTGTTTATAATTAACATGCGGGTCAACTGGCCAACTGGCCAGCAAATAACAACAACACCAGCAAAGTCTGCCTTATTGCCTATTTTTGGGCGTGACCGCACTAACAGCAACGCACGCCTCTTAGCACAACTCACAAGATCAGCAGCAACAACAAAACAAATTGCAGCATCGACAAGGTCCACTCAAACAGTAGCCTCAGCTGTTGTTGTTGTTTTTGGTTTTGCTGCTGTTACTGCTGTTGTTGTTAGTGTTTGATTACAATTTGCGCACTGATCGCAAGCGCAAAAAAAAAAATTTGTACGTATTTACTACAAAAAATATTTACGTACAATTTTTGTCTGGCGTTTGGGTCTTGTAGCGATTCTTATGGTCACGTCGACTTGTCTTACACTTGCGTGAACATGCCCCAACACGAACCCAGCCACAGCCCAAGCCACAGCCACAGCACCTCTCCCTCCCCCTCTTTGTGCAGTGCATGCGCCCGGTTTGGTACCAACTTTGACTTCGTTTCGTTTTGGACGCGTGTAAGCGCAGTAGCAACATGTTTGCCTGCTCGATTAGCATTTGAAACATGTAAAATGTTATCGATGCTCATAAGAATCTATCTATCTACAGCTACATAGTGTTTCTATCTGTATATGGTGCCATATTGTTAAGCTCCTATTGATCGTAATAAGATATTTATAACTTTTAGTTGAGGTGTGGTCTTGTCCACATACAAGTTTTAGCACTTATCAATTAATTGCTTAGCTATTCGATTAACTTAATAACAAAGAAAAACATTAAGACTTGGCCTTATCTTAAGCATGCCAATGATTAGCAACTAAGATCAATGCTTCCAAATTTATAAACTTTTTTAGAGCCGAAACAGTCCATCTAGATGAAGATTTACTACAGTCAAAGTTTTTATGTGTATATTAAGCGAAGCGCTTTTTCATCGAAACAGTTATGTGATATTTTTCTTATAATATTTTCACAAATGATAATATTAATATAATTCTATAAATACATTTTTTTTTTTTTCTTAATATTTAGCTAATATTATAAATAATAAATAAGAATTTATTTAATTTGCATTGCGGAACCTTGCCCTAAAACTCAAAAATCATTTTAAGGAAATATTTTTTCTGCCAGCAACAGCAGTTACAAGTTGGCAAATAAAATGTAAAAAGAAAAACCTTTAAAAAGCTGCCAGTTACTGCAGTGGTATGAAAAGTCACGAGTTTCGCTTTTTTCGCGCTTTAAACCAAATGAAATAGATAAAATAAAACATAATGTTGACCCGCTTGGCATTAGGACCAGACAATCCAGTTGCTGTTATTGATGTTGCTGTTGGCCAGGCTAGGCTTGCGGTAGCTGCCAAATAATAATGGCCCGACTGCATTTGGCTCGCTTTTGTAGCGGGCGTCAATTTCAACGACCCGAGCTTATTAAGCAATGAAATACTATATAATGCTCCGACTGTGATTTATCATATGCATCGCCAGCTGATGCCAGGATCGGTAGGGGATATGGGGAATGTGTGTTCGGCAGTCGTCTGAAGGCGGCAGTGATGCCCACGCAAAAGATTGCGATATAGGTTATGCCATGGTAATGGAAATGGAAATGGGAAAATGGAAATATACTTGTAAGCAAAGCAGTCAAAATGAAAATGCAGCTACTAACAAAAGAAACGCAAAAGCCAGCTGCAGCCTGCCGAACATTAAATACCCTCCAGGCCAAATACTCTATTTAAAATGTAATATTTAAAGTAACTAAAAGATAATAATAAATAAATAAATATATATTTATATAATTAAATAATTAAATACATAAATATCGTCAAAATGGCTTTGATAATAAATGACAAACGGAAATGGCTGGCCAGTAAAAAAACAATTAATATGTAATTTATTGGTGGTGCAACACAATTTTATCATCAGCAGTAAGAGCATAAAAATCGCAGCCGACAGTTGACATTTGTGGCAGGCACAGTAATTGACGCCGCTTGTCGATTGTATTGCAGACACAAATTCAAAATTGAAAGAGAAAATGAATGCAGAGGTCTGCTTTCCATTAACTTGGCCCAACTCGTTACTTATTTGACACGCGCTATAGTAGCATACATAGCATGCATGTATGTATATAGTATAAAGACGTCTACCACGCTAAAGTTGCCAATATGCAAATGTAGTTGCAGCTGTCGCTGCTTCTGCTGCCAGTATCTGAGCACGTCATCAACAGTAGCCCCATCTATGGGCCAGGAGTGAGTCTGGTGAACTGGGAACTTTGAATTGGATAACTGGCAACTGTTTAACTGACAATGTCATAACCCGCCTTGACTCTCTAGTCGCGCTTAACGGTTAACGCATTTAAGCTGAAATTATGAGCGACGACAGGCAGCCAAAATCTTTGATTGTCAGTGCTGGCCAACCAGCATTGCTGTTGTTGGCAGTGCTGTCGCGACTGTTAACAAATGCGTAATGCTTGTACGGCTCGCCATGATTTGCATTTGTAGCAAAAAATAAAAATAAAAATAAAAGGCAATCTTATATGAAAGAGGAAGAAAACTGCATGTGTCTAGGCAGCCAAAGTTGGCTGCATGGAAAGTGACTCACGCGTCTCGTCGCGTTTGTTGCCTAAGTCTTTTGTTTCGTATGCCGACGCGGACGATGTTGTTGTTGTCTGTGTCACTGTGACAGACAGCGAAAGACATGGCATTTTTTTATGTATATATATATATATATATATTATTTTTTTGTACTTGTTTCCCCCTCTGGCCAAAACGTACGCACTTCATAATTCAATCAAGCTCAAACATTTCGCAATCCCACACAGAAGGAATTTATTGTTCAGCTCACAATTTTTCAATTGCATTTGGGGCCCAGCTAGCAGCACACGGCACACGTTCAAACCATGACCAACAGGCCGACTGGCCGACTGCTCGATTGGTCGATTGGTCGACTGCTCGACAACTGTCTATGTGCGGCTGGCTATCTGACGCTCCGTCTGACTGTCCACTGTCACGCTGTCTGTGCCGCTTGTCTGTCTAGGCTTTTGAGCCAATTGTACATTTCCTCACTAGCCTGGGCCGCCCAGCGCCAGCTGCATTTTGTTGCAGCTTTTGCCAATGTTTCTATTTCATGCACAACTGTCAAATGCTGTTGTTGTCGTTGCTGTTGCTGTTGCTGTTGTAGCTGTTGGCTGCTTGCCAGCATGAAATTGTTAACAACATTTGTAGCTGTTGCTCATTGCCGACCACACTGCGTGCAGTCCGCCTGCCGCCTGCTGCCTGCTGCCTGCTGCCTGATTTCAGATCATATTGACAATGAAAGCCGTTGCTACTTCAAACGCCGGTATTTTGTTGTTGCCTCTTGTTGTTGCAGTTGTTACTATTTGCTATTGCTCTCTGTTTTGCTTGATCGCTAGCTGTGCCCATACTGACAGGTTAGCAAAAACAAATAAACCCGCAACGGAAAAAAATTAAAAAGGCGAATTCGATTCGATTTGATTTGATTTGAAAATTCCACCGCCATGGCAATAAACATTTTTAGTTCACTTTTTTATTTTGTTGCTGGCTGAGACATTTTTTGTAGTTGCTTATTTTTTTGTTTAAATTCTTGTTATTGTTGTTTGGCTTTTGCTGTTCCTCTTGTTGACTTTTTATGGGTTTAGTTAGCTTTTTAGCCAACATATGGCATTGATTTATGTGCATTTTCAAAAAAATCAGTTGGCGAATTTGCTGCAAGTCTTATGCTGTTGTTAGGCCGCCGCAAAATGTAATTTAAATAAAAATAAATGTAAAAAAATACGCTCGGTTTATCTTAATCTATCCGCGGCTTCTTTAAATGATTAAATTCTGCATAATTACAACTCACGATGTGGAGGAGCTTTGGATGCAGACGTGCCCCTGGCACATTTGACTTGTCATGGTGTTGACTGCCACTGTGGGAACTCATTCCTCATCAGGATGCGAGATTTTTTAAAACTTTATTTGATATGGCTCATTTGCTAATTGCCAGCGACGTTTAAATGTTGCAAAAACAAAATTTGTAGCAAATATTTGTCAACCAATTTTAAGCGTTGCCAAGGAAAACCAATCGCAATTTAAAAACTTGGCACATTAAAGTCTTGCCTGGGTTTGTAATTGACTAAGTAGTTTATACTTTTGACCCTAAAGGCTTCATATATTTCGTCCATTTATCGAGGCCCTTCAATTCTCAAGTCCTCAATTCTTAGAAGCAATATTTTCTAGAGGTAAGCAAATACAGATCTTCTGAGTATTGAAAAATCCCACAGTTGCAATTTTGAGGTGAATCAGTTTTGGACATCCCTAGTTTGATATGTAAAATCCTGTATTCCGTACTCAAATAAAAGTATTTACCAGTCCTTATTCCCCACGTACAATTCAATATTAGCATAGACAGTGGCTTATACCCATTTTTATATGTACTTGGATATTTTTAGCGTTGTTACAACACTTACGAACTGGCTTCAGCGCATTGTATATTTTACGCATTTTGCTGGAAATTATTTTTATGGTAATAACGTTGCTAACAAGCAAAGCCCATCAAAATATTAGCATTTTGACGCTTTTGGCGGTGTATACAACAAATTTGCAATAATCAATCAAGCACAAAATTGCAAACAGCAACTACGCAGCCAATTAATTAGAACTTTGTACAAGATAGCAGATATGTAAGTAGCCATATTCGATCTTGGCTTTACATCCGCACCTCTGGCCTAGCTTTCACATGGCAACTTATCTGGAAATTAAAAGTCTTTAAAATATCGTTTTCTATTCATCAGTTTTTGAGTGAGCTTTAAGACTCGGGCCTCGAGGTGCGGAGAATTTCCAACTTGGCTACGTCAAGTGGGTCGTGCCTATTCATTTCAAAAAGAAATAAAAAGAAAAATGTTAAATAAAGCACTGGCTAAAGAGTTGAGAGAGATTTGACTAGCGGAAATATTTTGGCATCGTTTTACGGTCAGCAAATACCCACGAAATGCAACTAATTCAATAGGTTTTCGTTTTGCGTGAGGCGGTTTATTTTTTGAAAGTGGGTTAACCCGTCACTTGACTGCCTGCCTGACTGCATGACAGCCCCGACGACTATACGACTGTCTACGCATGTACGGGCAGGAGAATCGCCAAAAGGCCTTGACTTAGTTGCCAATGCGCAGTTGCAACGGCGATCGCAGCTCGCGACTTGCCCAGGGGCGTCGGCTTTAGCAGACCTGAGCTGCTCGCCTAACTGCCTAACTGCCTGGCTGGCCAAATTAAACCTAAAATGTCAGACGATTAGATAAGCGACTGCATTCTAAGATGAGTGCGCAGCGCTCTTGGCGATAGCCTCAGACCCCCAGACTGCAACTGCAACTGTTGCCTGTTTGCAGCCGGTTTTTCTCAATTTTTGCTCTATTTGATTTTTTTTTTTTTTTTGTTTGCATCTATTTTCTGGCTCACACGCACTGCTGTGCAACGACTCCTACAAACTATAAATCTGAGCTGCTCTTGTGATTAGTGGCCACCACAAAAACGTCAATGCCCGTCCAACACACACACTGACACAAACACGTACAAATTAGGTTAAGCCAATATTCTGCTAGACACATAAGCGGCCCAAATAACAATGAGATTTATTCTGCAAGCCGATTTTCATATACACTTGCAGACCGTAGTCCACCTGCTCTCATTTTATTATAATTTATTGATTGTTCCTAATAAATCTAATAGTTGTCTGATGTTGATAAACCCAAATTGATAACAACAATCTAAACAACTTGTGAGACAAAAATGTTGCTTAAGCAAGGACTTAATCTAAACTAATCCGTCTGACGAGCTATTTCTAAGACTATATCGCATCGGCTGTAGGGTGATCCCAAATATATAGAAAAACCCTCTGCAAGGGTAAAATAAATACAACAACTTGGGCCGCTGCAACGCCCACTCGCCTCAGCTGCCTATCAGCCACACTGCTCAACTCAGTGCCAGTTCATCAAAGCGCAAGAATTTTGTAAATATTTTAAACACAGAAATACTTTCGGCCCCTCATCGCACACGGCCAAAAAAGAGAGACCTGGCTGAAAAAGTTCAAAACCATAAATTTCAAACGATATTAGGTTAGCCACAGCAGCAACAGCAAAATGTGCAGCGGCAGCAGCAGCCACAACGCCGAGGCAATGATGATATGGACCAGAGTGGAGTCTATGTTGAAGCTTTAAAGCCGGTGCGTAGCAGAGTGTGTGCAGTCTGGTTAGCTGGGGCTTTGCTTTTGACTAGCAAATGTTCTTTTGTTGTGCGAATACCATGTGGATTTATTGATTTTGGTCAAAAGCCATGCTTAAGTGTAAATTATGTGCTGGCCAGTCAGACAGAGAGACAGACAGCCAACCAGCCAGCCAGTTGGCCAGATCCTTGTGGCAGTGGCAGGCGGCGATGAAAGCCACTGATTTGTGGCACGCTGCAAACAACGTTGCCGCCTGCCCATAAATCCAGACAATTTCATAACCCAACAGCAATTTATCAAAACGGCCTTTGCATCTATCTAATTAAGCCGCTGCAACAAATTTGGCGAGTGTGAAAATCTCATAAGTCCAAAAAAAAAATAAAATCAATAGCAAACTGCAAATTATTATTTAACGGAAAAAATGTCCGGTACAAAATCTGTGTCAACTTTGCCAATCTTGGCCAGCAGCTAACCAGGCCGTCGGAGCGACAAGTGGCTTAGATATCGCATAAAGCAACGATTTAATTAGACGCTGATAATTATTGTACAATTTTCCGCCGCCGCCGCCGCCGCCACAGCAGCTGGGACAAGTTACAAGTGGCAAGTGCGGAGAAACTGTAGGCGCAACTGCCAACAGATATTCGCAGTTGGCTTAGTTTTCCCGCTATCGTATTTGTTAGATTTAGCTAATTTCCTAAATTGGAATGGCTTGATATTGCAACGCCAAGGCGCCACATTATTTATTGGCAAAAATATTTGAGAAAACTACACGAAATACTTGGCAAGCGACACGGGCTTCGATGTTGCCTATAAATATGTAAGGATATATATATATTTATATATATACAGGTAGATATATTTAAACAGGAAAAAGAGCTATAAGGCAAATCCATTTAGTTGTTCAGAGCATCTTTGAGTAAGTGAATACTGGCAGCAAAATATTATGATAAATGATACGAATTTCATGTATATTTTGACTACAGAGCTTCTAAATTCAAATATATTTCCATAACTTTGAGAATATCAATTAATCTTCTGACTAAGTTATAGCAGTGCTAAATGTTTCCCGATGTAGATGAAGCCATAACAATATTCTTTCATTTTGAAAACTTATTTAATAGAAATCTTAAATTAAATTAAGGTTTTAGGAGCAGCGTAATAAATTTTATTTTTATTCGATTTTCAAAGTTTTCTATTTCCTAGAAATATAATAATCTTACTTTTTTTGTATGTTACTTTAATAACAGCTGCTTTACATTTCATGTTTCTCAATAAAAAACAATTGTGTTCGACTTTTAAATGTGTATAGTCATGATTTATGGAACTTCGCCCGGGGCAACACACCCCAGCTGCTTTCCGTAGTAAAAAACATAATCTTGTATTTAACAATTGACCATAAAATGTGTGGTAGATCATAGCAGTTTATATCCTCAATTATATACAAATGCATATGAACATAAATATTTATTTATATTTATTACCTGACAATGCAGTTCCGTCTCTTGTATATCCACTCCACCATATCGAAGATTGAACAAATTTGTTTGGCTACTGTGACCGTTCGGGAGGTTGCTGGTCAGAAATTTGATCTTACAACTTGAACGCAATGTTAAACACCCTACACACTTGTAATTTGTTTCCAAATGAAATAAATTTATGAACATCGATTGCAAAGTTGATTAGACGAAAGCCGCCGTAAAGCCAAAGACCCAAAACCTGCAGACCCAATACCCAAATCTTAGCGCAGAAGAGGAAAACCAGTTTTTGGCCAAGCCGGCGCTCGCTTTTAGTTTGGCTTTCGGGTTGGGGTTTGGGTTTAGGCATTGGCTTCGGAGGTTGACGTTGATTATGGAAGCGCTGCTTAGCGGCCACTTGTAATATTTTTTGGGAGGCTCTCCTAATTGCAATTTGATGTTTCGGTTCGCTTTTCTACGAAAATATAGTTGTACACTTGCACACACACACACACACACACACACACACTTATCGCCACACACACACACTTTGCTGCACTTAGCGACAGCGTGTGAAAACTTAACGAACGATGCAGCAGCAGCCTCCAGCTCTGTGATCAGCAACACATCCCAAACAAATCTTTCATGTTCAAGGTGCGAACATATAGCATATAGCATCTTTCATCCCCTGTCTCTCTCCCTCTCTCTCTCTCTCTCTCTCTCTCTATCGCTCTCTCTATTTGTCTCTTCTTGTGCGTGCTTGGCGGCCGTGCCTTTTTGCTTAGAGTGATAATTGATTGGTGCCAAAGTTGTAAAAAAAAAATTGGAACAGATCTGACCCGCTCTAAGGTGAGAGTTTCGGCTACGCCTTGATAGCATTTGAGTATCGTTTAAATTACGTTGTTGTATTTGCGCATTCATTAGCATGCGGAGCCGCTTTGTTGTTTGCTGGTTTGTTTGTATTATATTGCTCTCCCATCTGACATGGCCAACATTAATATAATAAAGTTAAAATATTTAACTTGCCATTTCTGGTTTGCTTGGACTCGAGCTAAACTTTTTGATTGCCACACCGGCACCAGCACCAGCCCCAGCAAACAGCGTCCATCCACTTGGCGATTTCGTTTCGTGCCCCGAAAAGTCACGAAATCTCACAAAAATAATAAAAAGCGCCCAAAAAGAAAAAAAGATATGAGAAAAAAAGTGATTGATGGAAATTGCCCAAACTGTCATGTTTATGAACGTCCGCAGGATACAAAGTCGAGAGAGAGAGAGGATTGTGGCCAAAATGTGCACGCAATGCGACAGCAATTTGCAATCAGAGAGATGAAGGTACTTGTAGCACACCGATCTCAAAATGCTCTATTGAATTAATGAATTTCATTCGTTGTTCAGCAAAATGGCGCTCTTAACTTGCTCCAGCAAAAAGAGGGTGAAAGGCAAATTTGCTTTAACGAAATAAAAATATTAGAAAATTGAGATAAAAGGGTGAGGAGCAGAACTGAGTGCTTGGAAAACCAACAGTATATATTTTTTCCATAAATTTACATCATTGAAATGTTAAACTTTGAGTATCTTAGACCATTTATTAACATGTTTCTCATTGTGTTTGCGAGTTTCAGCCAACATTGTTTAACAGTACAAATTATTCGTATGCTAAACAACGTATCCTGGAAAGTGTGTTGTGATTTTGTTGTTCTCTTTGTTTTTTGAGAGATTTCTACTAAGCTTAACTCACTTTGCTTGTCAAGTTGTCAAGTTGCGTTCTTTTGTTTTGCTGCTGTTGCTCTGAGCCACACACAGTGCCAATGAGGAATTAAAGCTGCCCGAATCTGTGCGTTGCGTGCATGTTTTTAAGGTGTTGCAACAGTTATCGAAATTGTACTTTTTTTTTGGCCCCGGAGTCATGAGCAAATTTCGAAAATTCATTGAACAATGCAATGGCCTGACATTTGATGCGCTGTGACACTAACTGCACCACGTTTGTTGCCTAAGTCTTTCGTTTCACCAAGAGAAATTGCACAAAAAATTGCAGGAAAATTAAAAGAATTTTAGTTGCAACTGGAATGCGGCAGGGCAAGTACAATGATCTATGAGCCAAGCTTAGTGGCCAGTGGTTTGGTGGTCCGGGGGTTGCTTTGATGGTGGTGGTTGCGGCTGCCACCGATCACGGCAGCCAATCGCCGTTTGCAAGTGGCCATGCAAAATATGCAGGCCATGGCTTAATTATGCGCTCACAGTATTTTGCAGCTTGCAGTTGTAGTTGAAAACTCCGCGGCCATACTTAGAACATACTGAACCCGCCGTCCGTCAGTCTGCCCCTCGTTGTCCAGCCTTCTGGCTGCCAGCCAACCAACCAACGCTCTTGCATCAGCAGCTTTAATCCAGCCGTACGGCCATTTTAATGTGAGCCATCATGTTGCCTCCCATAATTTTATGCTTCATCAATGACAGTGCGGTAACAGCAGCTAGCAGATGTGGCAAGCTGCTGAGTAGCCTAGACAACAACTAACAGAAGCCGATCTGGCAGAATGTGGCATCCACTTGCTCTTGCGCTCGCACTCGCTCTCTACATTCATCCTTTTTGTGACGCATGCTTTCAACATGTATACTTTATCCTGGCAATCTGTTGCCATTTTTTTTGCTGCTCTGCTGCTGTTGCTGCTGCTGCTGCTGCACTTGCACCACAGCAAGCGGCCAGACTCAAATTGTTTTCGTGGTAATTTGCACCCGAGGCGATTTAAATTCCTTGCCGCTTACCTTCGCTAGCTAAACAGGCGCAACGTCAACCCGTCGACGTCGTTGTTGTTGTTGTTGTCGTCATTGTTGGTTGTTGTAAGTTCCCTTTTGTCGCTGTCGCTGTTGTTCATCATCTTCATCTTTGGCTTTGACAGCTGTTGCTGCTTCGCATGACTGCCATTGCCGCTACCTCTGCAACCTCCCTCTGCCTCCTCCTCTTACTCTTACCCTCCTGCGGATGTGTCGTTTTTATATTATTCATTATTTAGAATTTTTTTTGCCCCTTATTTTCATTGTGTACTTGCAGCAGTCGCCTGATTGTTGTTATTAGTCGGTTTTGTACAGATATTCATCCAGTGCATGCTTATTTGGCTGCAAGCGTTTTGCTAATCTTCCATCAAAATCGATGGCTGGACTTGTTGCTGCCGCTGTGGTTGCTGCTGCTGTGGCTGCCCTCTTGGGAGTCATGTGGAAGAAGACACTTAAAGAGTCACATGTGATCACATTTTGATGAAGCTTTTGTTTTATATTCAGACTGGTTTAAAAAAGCGAAACTGCCTCGCGCGCGGCACCATAAAGACCTAAAAGCTCACAATCCACTGGCTGTCATAAAACCCATTAAGAAATGTTTGACCAATTTACATATGTAGATTTTAAAATGGCTGCGATAACGGTTAGAGGTCAATTTTTTTTTGGTGTTTCCCCTTTATCACTCTTTACTATACCCATATTTATTTATTCTTTTTTATATATACATTATTTTTGGTTTTCTTTTCGCCTGCTTTCACATCTGCCAGCAAATAATGATGGGAGATTGATCTGGTCGACAGCTGCGCTGTGTCTGATTGGTTGCCCAATTTGGCGGCCCTTTTTCGGAAGTGAGCCGCCCCTTTCATGCACCGCTCTGAGTGCAATTTCGCTCATCATCTTAATTTTATTATCGACATAAATATCAAACGAAAATTGTGGCATAAAATGCGGTCGATACAAATCTGCTTACAAGCACCAAAGCAAAGAAGACAGCCAAGTTGAAAACTTGCCCCCTATCTACCAACATAGTTCAAGCAACCTGCAGCTGAGTGCCGCGAAGAAGCTGCCCTCTGAAGGACATTATGGAAATGATGTCCGCGAGCGCTTGCTGGCCATTACTCAGTCGCAGCGCCTGGGCAACGCCCAATTGATCAATGCATGGCGATAGGCAGCGGCGGCGACTGCAGCAGCGACTGCGACTGCGACTGCAACAGCGACTGCGACTGCAACAGAGTCAGAGGCAGCAACAACTGGCTCTGTGCCTGTGTCTGCGGCTATGTGCAATTTATGTCTGGCATGCTGGAAATTCAATTGCACGGCATGAAGCTGCAGCACAGCTCAAATAGTTGGCATCTCACATGTGCCACGCCCATTTCTTACACTATCAGTCATAAAAATGCGCAATTTATGCTATTGCCGCAGCTGAAATGATTGCTGATCCGCATGGCGTGCACTAACTGAAAAACTGAGAAACTGGCGCACACCCACCGCGTCTTTTTGCACACCTAACTAAACTGCCACACAATACACTAGCCCCTATAAGCCCCCACCATACCCAAAACACCCTCGGCTGCCACCCCACCCACCAACTGTTGGTCTGCTGCGATATTGACGCTGCTAGCGCACGGGACGCGCATGCGTTTCGCGCGTAAATTGCTCGGACTCAGCTCGGACTCCACCCGTCTCGCTCTCCGTGTGCATGTCCAACTGTCCGCATAAGCGTCAGCGCCGCCAACTCGATTACCGCGTCGACCTGTCCGCCAGCGATACATATTCAATATACCACGTATTTCCATTGAGCAGAGTATATCTATGTGTGGCTCTATGGGAAAGCTACGTGTATTTTTAACTGTGGTCTTTCAAGAAGAATTTTCCCGAAATGCTTACTTATAATTTGCAAACAGTTAAGGCTTAGAGACGACGAAGGGTCCTCACAACATGAGATAGTTTAAGAGCTCATTTATCAGTTTTTATTCAGTTGATTCATTATTTTTAATTAAGTTGTTTAAGCCGATTGCTTAACTTATAACGCAGAACTATACATGTCGAACTACTTCTGCCAAGAGCAAATTTGGCTTTCTTGTTCTTTTTGGAATATTGCAATAATGAACACATACAAATGACTGATATTTTAGAATTAAATTTAAATCGAAATGCTTCTGATTATGTTTCCAAATAACGCATTGCTGAGAATTATATTCAATTTGTTGATGCTCAAATATAAATATAGAAAAGCAAACCTGTTAATAACTCCTGGGTATTCATCAAGTCGAGTTACTTCACGTCGAGCACACGTTATCCAAAATGTCTGCACACAAATTGATTTCATTTCGTTTGTAATGTCGCCGCTGCGCGTGTGTGGCAATCATAGATTGTGGATTGTTGTTTGTGGATTTCGTTTCTGTTTCTAAACATTTATTTATGCCCCGTAATTGTTATACTTTGCTCGCGTATCAGATGACACGAGTGGAGCCCAGGCATTTGCATTCCGAATGCGTTCGCCGTCTAATGACAAATAAATAAAATTGTTCAAACGTTGACACGCAACTGATGGCCAGCAAGAGGCAAACGTGTGTGTGACAGGGGAGGGAGAGAGAGAGAGAGGGGGAGTGGTGGCCAAACGGATGGATGATCAGTGCTGCCCACACGCAGGATTGGAAATCTGTGCAAACAGCAAATTGAATGATGCAGATGAGGCTGCAGAGTAACCCGGCAACCAGATTGACAAGCTGTGCGGATGTTGCACTTGCTGTTGCAATTGGTGCCGCCTGCCTCGCTGTCAGCGTCTTCGTTGTCGTCGCCGTCGTCATCATCAGTCAACCAATTTGTTTCGATGAATGACTGAATGAATTTGTTCACCCCTTGGTCATCTTGATAGGCGCGTTCGCCAGAGACTCTTGGACCAACCCAAACCAACTCACTCAACTTGCAACAGCAGAAGCAACAACAACAACAGCCAGGAGGCAGTAGCAACAGGTTCTTCGCTTGTCGAAACGAAACAAAGTTTGTTAAACTGCAGTAAGAACAAGCAAGACAACGACAAGGAGCAAGACCTGTATGTATAGAAGGAGGAGCAGCAGCATCAGGCAACAGGCAACAGGCACCAGGCAACAGCCATGATCGAAGCGCGGCACTTTGCATAGAAGCGTTTTGGCAGCATACGCGATTGCGATCAGCGTTCAATCTGCGCATTCGTATTGGTATCGGTATCGGGAGGCATGAGGCAGGAGGCAATTGCTGCAAGCAACCAGCCAAATGCCAAGCACCGAAAAACACAAAGTAGGCTGGACGAGGCCACCGATCGTGAGGACACAAGCCTGGACACAAGGGCAGCGGCCACAGATAAGAAATCGCTCGTTAGTCGCTCAGTCGGACGGTGAGACTGACAGAGAGACAGACAGCTGGACAACTTTCTGGTAGCCCGATCCGTCATGCAGAGCAGAAAGTGCTGCAACTGCTGATGTTGATTTTTGCTTTTCCTTATTTTGCTAAATGCCAATGTCGTTTTACCGACGGCAAAACGTCGTCGTCATTGCTCTGGCAAAGGTAGCTGCCGCCATTTTTGTCGGTGCTCCGCCTCAGTGAAGACGAAGAGACTCATAATCACATACACAAACACTCACACAGCACTCACACAACACTCACCCATTCACTTACACACACAGTCAGCTTATTCGCATGTAATTGAAGTCGTTTATGGGAACAGCCGTTGCGGCTACTGCTGCGAGGGGGTACATTGGCAATGGGAACGTAACAGAATCGAAGACGACCGACAGCAGACGGCAGCCAGTCGGCCATCATCATTGAGGCCGCCAATGAAAAATATGTGGCAACATCATTAACTTTTTTGCTGCTGTTGCTGCTTTTGCTGCTGCCACTGAAGCCACCAAATTGCCACTGCCATTGCCATTTTTTGTCTTCTTAATTTTATTTTTTATAAATATTTAAAAAAAATTTTTTTTCTTTGGGAGAGAAAGTAATTGGCACTTGTTCACAAAATGGCGCCAGAGCGTAGAAGCGACCATTTTGAAGAAACCACAGACTGAGCATAACTGTTCTCAGTGGTGCTGGTGGTGCCGTAATGACACATGACACTTGAGTCCCATTCATTGGCCGCTGCAGAGGCGGTGGCGCAGACTTAGATGGATATGTAGCGGGGCAGACAGAGTCAAGTGACGATCAGCGCTACCACAACGGCCAAAGCCCAAAGCCAAAAATGCTCTGTCCGAGACCCCGGACCAGGCCCAACCCCTGCCGAGGCGACAGCTCGTTCTTTTCGCATAAATTCACAGCTGGAGTTTGAATACGTTTCTTTTCACTATCTCCCTCTCTCTCTTTCTCTCTACCCATCCCTCTCTTTCCCTCTCTGTCTGTCTCCCTTGTAGTATCGTCTCAAGATTCAGTCATTTGTTTTGATGGCGTCGAAAAAGTTTCATATGAACAACTATAAGACAAAAATGTTGTCTGCATTTTTATTTAATTTTTACTTGTATAATGATAATGTGAGAATTCTCATGATGTCTTAATCTGCGGCCATTAATATGCCCGATAAATAAACTATATTAATTTATGCGCATTTTTGTTAAAAAGCTGGAAACACAGCCACCCCGGCCAAATGAATTCACCACATCCAAAGTTGATCAACTTCGTTGTTCGATGTAAATATGTTGATGATGTTGTCTCCCGACTAAATATTAATGTTCATTTTTCCCTCCGTTTTCTTTCACTCTCTCAGTCTGTTGCGGGCGCCGAACACCGTTCAATGGATGCATTCTCCTTGAAATTTGATGAGCGCTTTGGTAACCAAATACTGCCAAAAAAAAAGAAGAAAAAAACACACAAACCCTAAAATACCAAGAAGTGCGCAGCACAGCAGCAAAAAATTCTCAGCTCTGAGCTGAGCTTAGTTGGTAAACATAGCGTCAGAAGTTGAGGAATCAGGGACAGAAACAATATTGCAAAATTGTCAGCATGAGGTGCTGCTGCTTCAAGGTGTTGGCTCAAGTTAAAAACTCCGACCGTTACCACAACGACAACCACAGCACCAAGCACCGCTGAGTGCATTTGTCGCAACACATCAGCTTGTGTCTTATGCGAATTTAAAGCGCTTCTGACTCTTTACAAATGGACGCACGCGGCACACACAAACGTGTGGCAAGTGGTAAGTGGTAAGTATTCAAATGCATTTCACTTCATTTCATTTCATTTCTCCACAATGATTTTAATTAAACACATTTCATGTTTACTTTATGTTCATATTTTAAAAGATACACCCTCAAATGCGCTACATCATTTTTCCGTTGAAATACACAAATTTATTTATTTTTTGGTTGCCACTTGACTTCGAGTCGGCTGCCACACACCTCGATTTTTTTTTTGGACTGACCAAAAATTTCAGTGCAGCTGTTTAGCTGTCGTCTGTTGGTCTACTTATACCCTATCTGACAAATGCTCTAATAGAGTATTTACCTTCCATTCTTTGCAATTTGGCTAAGCATATCCGTTTGGCTCTGCTGAGGAAACTAAATTTTTTAATTAAACTCTTCTTTCTCAAAAGTTTCTCTTCAATCCGAATGATGGAAGAATATAAAATAATTTCAAATTTTATAGATGTTAAGAACGTTTCCCTCAGGGAATTAAAATACGAAAGGCATAACAAAAATTATGTAGGCTTGTTTAAACTATATTCATATCTATTCAATCAACAACTTCGACACATTTGTACAGAGCATCTTCCAGTTCATCACTTTCGACCAAATCATTCTGCTTTGTTTTTTCTAGGCCGCTGCACTTGTGTCGGACAGCGATCCGTACTTGATATTTGTGTTACTTGAAAAGCGTTAAATTTGAATTGAATTGAAGTCTTGAGGCCTTTTGCTCATTACACCAGAAGAATATAAGGATCGGGAGCGCAATCTGTGCACTGCGAAACGTGGTTTTGATGATTAGAATAAATCATGTATATGGCGTTTTTAACAGTAGCTGGCATAAAGCAGAGCTACCTGAGATAAGTAATCAAATTTATATTGAAATTCTTTGTGCTTGTTGTTGTTGTTGTTGTAGGCAGCAAGTTGAAGAGTCGTAAAATGGTAACATAACTGTGAGATTTGGACGAGACTTAATGGCATTTACGGAGGCAGTGTGTGCTTTTTTTATTTAATGGGTCAAAGTATAAGGAACGCCTTTAATGTGCACCGACA
Organism: Drosophila picticornis; assembly: GCA_035043845.1. NCBI lineage: Eukaryota > Metazoa > Arthropoda > Insecta > Diptera > Drosophilidae > Drosophila > Drosophila picticornis. The sequence goes on from JAWNMR010000493.1 coordinate 16,269,046, forward strand.
GCAAACGACTGGGCCCATATTTTAATGCCCATATCCATACCCAAAAGGCTAGAGCATATGGCATAGATGCCAATAAGTATAAGTCTATGGTCGTTTGAGCTAGTCAAAGATTCCAAGTGCGCGCATTTTTCGACAAGTTTTACGGCATTTTTATGACTTAATCCATACCGAAAGGCTACAATCAATACAGCAACAACAAATACAAATATGTATTGGCCTGAAACATTGTTAGGCTGCCTCAGCGTCATAAACAATCATTTCGTAGAGTCATTCATATTTTTGTTAACATAACAATGGCAACTCGGACAACGGACAGCGGACAGCGGACGTCGGACAACGACGACTCTCTCTCTCGAAATCAACGTGGAAAAATCGTTTAAAATAAATAAACAATTTGCATTTTTAATCAATTGTGGCCAAATCAAGATCTGCAGACGCGATACAGACAGCTGCCATATCTCCCACTTCAGCTCCTTCTGTGTATGTTTCTGAAACTAGACCCTATAAAAAAAGCTTCTGTTTAACTTGGTTAAGAATTTATGTTTATTAATTCTAGCCACACACATTTAGTACATGTTTCTAGATGTCTTCTTATATTTTTAAAAAGTGCATAATTTTGCATATTTGTATAACAAACAGCTATCTATCTACAGGGTATCCACAAGTCGAGGGCAGACGGCGAGATCTTTTGGTTCTTTTTATGCAAATGGCCAAACAAAGGCCAAACCGGGGAGTGTCCATATCGAAATAATTTCAAAAATGTAAAACGCACAAATCAAACCAAATCAAATCGTAATAAAAATAAACATTAAATTATAAAGCAATTTTGCAATGGAACTTCGCATTATCATTGAACACCATTTTCTGCTTCTCATTGGGCATGATTCAGCAGCGACATCTATCGGTTTGTTTTGCATAATCAATTTCGGGTTTCTTTGGCTTAACTTGAAAAGTGTTTTTTTCTTTTTTGTAGCTCATTTGAAATACGATTTCCGCTACGTCTTCGGTTCGCTTAATTGACAATCTTGTTTGAGCGCGTAACTTTTGACACTTTTAACTATTGGCTTTGTTGTTGCTGGTTTTGTTCTTCTTTGTCTTATCTTAACAAATTGCCAAGTGCTTAGGAACTGACATGCCAGGCGGGGAGCTGCGTGGCATTAACGGTCACACATGACCATAACTTTCATCCATATGCTTTTATGATTGTAGTATGTATGTGTTGTGTATGCCATTGTCTTGTTTGGCTTCTATGACTGCCATGAATAACATTCTTAGGCCTTTGTTTTGTTTAGACCAGAGTCTAGCAGGCATCATGGGGACGGCTAAAGCTAGCTGTCTGCAGCTATATGAAAATGTGGAAACATTTCCGCCTGTTCCCGTAGCGGAGTTTCAGCTGTCTCGATTTCCATTTGGGCATTAATCCAATAAATAATTCAATTGTGTCACAAAAATCAAATCAATTGCGTGGGCGGCAGCAAACGCAAAACAATATGTGGCTAAGCTTTGCTAACAGACCCCAACTGTAAGATACATCAAGATACCAACAGCAAAGTTTTACATAATCCTACAGATACCAAATAGCGATACCAAAACAGCTCTCTCCCTCTCTCTCTCTCTCTCTCCATCTCTAACACACACACACACACACACATCTCTCTCCCTCTCTCTCTAATTCTCTCTCTCTTTTTATGGCTGTTAAAAAAGTGTCGACCCAATTGAGCAAATCAGCGCCTGAAGTCTAAAGTCTAGCATTGTCTAGCAAAATCTTTGTTGCAGTGCGTCATCAGTGAGTGGGCGAGGGACGGTGAGAGGCAGAGCTGGAGCAAGAGAGAGAAACAATGCTCAATTGGCTTGCTAGCTGATTTAACTTGGCTGATATGCACAATGGCGTGAACAATTGCCAATGGTTGTAACTATTGTTGTTGTTCATATTATCCATTAAATAGGAACGGAAAGGGTATAGTAAATTGATAAATATATTCTAAATGAGAAAGTTGAGCAAACAGCTGAGCCTTGAAAGAGAATGCAAATAATATTAAAATTTACTTTATGGTAATAAATATATATATATATATATATATATATATATATATAAAGTGTGTGTGTGTTATTTTTCACAATTCTTGTGGATGTTTACACAATGAATGTGTTTAAGGGTACTGTGTACAGGGTATTGTCAAGGCGAGAATTATTATTATTGCTTTGTTTGCCATTGGAAATGGACTTAGAACGAATCTGGGCCTGCTACTTGCATTGACAGACAATTTATAATCCATAATGTTAATCAAACGCAAATCACGTTGAACCTGCGGCCTTTGTGGCCAAATGACTTCATTAGCAAAGTGCCACAATCGTTGCCGCGTTGCCGCGCCACAATAAATTGCACGGCGAACGATTGCACAAATGGCTGCAAGGCTCTGACGGCATTGCAATATGAATTCTTCGTTTCAATTGCCGCCAAAAAAAGGAAAAGAAACTTGCCGCACCCGCACCCTGTCTAAAACTACAATGTTGCTGCAAGCTACAAGCGTAATCGTTGCACATAATTAGGTGGTCAATTCTCCAAAGAGTATCAACCGTGGCCAGTTGGCCCAGACGGATCTGCCTTTTGGCTGCATGGCTGCATAGCCTGTGAGAACCTAGCTGGTCATCACATCACTTCAAGTCGCTGTTGTCATCATCGAACATTAGCTATCTGGGCTTTAACTACAACATTTACTGTTCGTAGCCGCTACGCACTGAGAAATGCCAAGTTTGGACTGTAATCGAACTGTCGACAGTTTGTTGGTTGCAGTTGGCAGTTGCTGGTATTGCTGGCCCCATTTTGTAGCATCCTTTGGAAGTACATTGCACTTGCAACTACTAAAACAACAATCACAACAAAGTCAAACAACAACAACTGTTGACTCGAGCCTTAAACACGTTGCTAGTTTGTACCAACAACTGTTAAAAGCTGCAAGCGCTACAAAATACACTTTCCTCTGCAGAGTTGTATGTGTTTTCATTGCAAGAAACTACATAGAAAATATTAACTATTTAATTTCATTAGTTTATTATAATTGTTAGAATAAGATATTTTTTCAAAAATTATTTAATAATTTGCAATGTTTTTTAACTTGTTTCTTATGTATATAAAAATGTAACAATAAATTTCCTATTGATTGATTAAACTGATTAATCACGGATTCAATCTGCAAAAATATCCTATGCCATTTCGAAAACTTTAAAGCTGAATATCTCCAAGAGGCTATCAGTTACCCATTTTTATATGTGCAAAAGATTATCTGCGTGATTATTTAGATGCGAAGGATAGTTTTGTTAAATAGGCTGCTTCAATAAATCTGTCAAAGTAAATTATGAGTAGAGTATCTGAGAGATGTGCTGGTTAGTTGAGAGTCAGTATTATGGTTTATTGACAACTTGTGATCACGATCAGTGCCAAATGAGTCTTCTTTTTATCTCTCGGGCACTTGTTGGACGCGCCAATTGAGTTGGGTTGCCAACCCATCCCCAATCAGTAAAAATCCGTCCTCCAGCTAAATGTGTGCAACTGGGACTGGGCCCGTTTCGAGTGCCAAAAACGTGGCAGACGGCTGTCACAACAGGCGCTAAAACAAACAGACTGAGCAGAAATAAAACAACAACAAAAAACAAAAAGAAGAAGAAGAACTGAGACTGACAGTCGGCTGACAAGCGTGCATCATTGGTCCAAGTGCGCGCTTGTCATGATGCCAAATTGTTAACTTTCGGCCACAAGACTGGACAGGAACATAAGTTGAAACTGAAGTTGGAGCTGGAGTTGGAGTTGGAGTTGGCGTTGGAGTTGGACAAATCCTACATAAATAATGCGTTTTGCGATCAGTGCCAGCACAGACCACATAGTGAGCTTGCACCGCTGGGCAGCCACAAGCCGCAAGAACGATAAAAAAAATACAGACTGGGACTGGACACTGACACTCGACAGTATTTGGGTCAGTGGTGGCTTCCGGTATACCATAACAAGTGCCTTTTAGGATGAACTCCAGCCCAATTGAGATCAAGTCGAGTTCGTTTTAACCCCAGCTCACCGTTCCCACTGGCAGTTAATTTAAGCGATTAATTGTGTTGTCAGCTGGGATGGAAACCAGCTTGAGATAACGGACTCTCGCATTATTAAATAACAATAATCAATAAATTGCATTAGTTTTCATTAAAAGTCGAAGCACAAAGCCGCGCAACACAATGTCTTAATCTGGCAATACGGCCACAATTTCCGCTGCCAGTTTTTGCCTCATCCTGGCAAATGGCCCATGCAAATTATACAAAACATGAAGGAGTTTTGCTACAAGCGACGGCAACGGTCGGACGGGCAGACCGTCAGACAGAAGCGTGCAGCAAGGCGAACATTAACTGCGCTTTGCTTAAAATTTATGTTAATCGCTTGTTTTACTTTTAATTTCGCACTTAAAATTGTCGCCATGCCCGCACCAGCTTTCCCAGCCAGCCAGCCAGCTAGCCAGTCAGCCAGCCAGTCAGCCATGAGACTATCCACCTATGCATGACCGTGGAACCAGTTTGACTGTGTGTGTTTGTGTGTGTGTGTGTGTTTTGTCGTCTCTCTAGGCGACTGGGAGACAGCATCGATAAATTTTATCGATTCCTTGCTGTGGGATTTTAAAACACATCAAAAGACAATAAAATATATCACAAATACGACGAGCACAGCAGCAGCAGCAACAGCAACAACACTGCACAAGGCGAAATGTTTGGGAACCTGTTTCTCCAAGTCGCAATGCGACAAAACTTAACTGCACTTGGAGCTGGAGCCAAGACGCATACGGCTAAAGAGATTCCGATTTCCTACAGCCGTAACGTATAACGCAAGTATTCCCGTTGCATGGTGTTGGTTGACTTCAACACCTCCCCCACACCCCTTCCATCCACTATGCCTTACCCCTCCCAGCAACAACAACATGCATAGTTATTTTAGCATTTTATGTGTCGCCGATTGTTGTTGGGGATTTGCTAGCTAGTTGACTGGCTGCTGCCTGCTGCCTGGTGTCTGGGTGCCGGCACTAATTGGATAAGGTAATCCCAACAACAAAATATGAAATCGCTGTTCGATATGGGCGCCGGAGCTGCAGCGAGCAGCAGCAATGGTTCGATTTGTGCGAAGTGTGCGGATTTTTTATGACGCACTTCACCGTGCCAGAGCTCAAAAATTAAGGCACAATAGATACACACACACACACACACACGCAGATGCACACAACACACTGCTTTGTGGTCCATTTATAATTAAACGTCAAATGTTGAAAGCCGGGCAAATAAATGTCAAGAGCGTACAAACTTTACATAAGCTCAACATGACAATTTTTCTGTTTGCTCCCCAACTCGATTTGGGAGCTTAAAAAATATTCAATCTATTCACAGGCCAAACGCGAAAAGAAGTTTAAGCCGTTGTGGAATTGTCAGTCATGTTGGAGGCTAAGGCGTTGCCACAGTGTTGCGTGGGCGGATTAACACACACACACACACTCACACAACGTTATTTTAATTGAAAATTGTCAACAACTTGGGCCCCGCAACTTCAAAATGCCGCTGCGGCCCAAACACTTCTAATCAAGATCAAGTTGGTTATTTTTTGTTTCGTTTCTTTTTTTCTATCATTTTTTTTCTTTCTTTTTTTTTTGACTTTTTGCGTTTGATACGCTTTTTGGTGGGCGTCGTCCAACTCCGAAATGCCCAGCGCAGCGTTGCAGCTGCAGGAAAATGCGGAAATGTTGGAACAATTCTGTTAGCGAGCAACTAGCAACAATATCAACAAGAACTGCAACAGCAACGTGTGGCAGATGGCGGCCTGTGCTTTCGTCTGTGTGTGTGCGAGTGCAAACCTAAATTAGCATAAATAGATTTCAATCACTATGCAATAATTTCATTATGAGAAAGCTGTACACACACACACACACACACACACACACACACACACATACCTTAAAATATTTATATATATGTTTTTCTTTTATGTATAGTCCAAATAAATACATACATATTGAGTGTGGCACACACGCATGTGCCGCAGCAAGCGATCGTTTTATTGATTTTTCCCAAGTCAAATATGGCTTTGAACTTGGACTTTTGCGCCAATAATACACTCACACAGCATGCAGGCCAAGCAACCAGCAACAACAACAACAACAACACCAACAACATCAGCCGATAACAAACAAACGAAATATGCAAAAAAAAAGAAAAAAAAGTGCATGCGAGGCGAGATATGCTAACAAGACAAGGCGAACCAAAGACCATGGCTCTTGGATCTGGCAACAGCTACGAGTATTGCAACAACATACGAAAAAGAAAAAAAAAAACACCTAAAAAATATTAATCAGCCATGGGAGACCGGGGCGGCAAGTGAGCGGCTTGCCCCGGCACTAAAAACGATTAATTCGCAGCGGGGGGTGTCCAGCTACAATGACCTGTGCGCCGACCAACCACTTGCGTATGCCAAACGACGTAGTCTCCGACGTTTATGTATATGTATTACTTATGCGTATACGTTCACGTGGCCAAAACAAAGTTTAGATCAGCTTGTAAATCGCTACTTATTGCCACATCAGTCGCCATTAGGTAAAGCTAATTGCTGGATTCATTTAATACACAAACCAAAATTGGTCTATGGCTCTAAATTTAGCCGTGCTATAACCACCATCTCCTCCAAATCCCCCTAACCCCCTCCAGATTTTATAGTTTATAAATATATATTTTATTATATGTTAACTATTTTTAATTAATATTGGGAAGAATATGTATTTATTTCTGTTATTCTAAAATACCCACCAGATAAAGTTTAATTTTTAGTGTTTTTGAATGTAACAAAATAAAAATCTTACTAATGTTTTCAGTTGAAAACTAGCCAATGTTCTTAAACGCAATTTCATTAAAAGAGTCTTTATTATAATAAAGTGATGGCAGACAGCAGGAAAGCATCTCTGATCCAAAAGGAACATTTGAATGTTTATCAAATTATTTTACTTTGTATTTATTTGTATAAATTTAAAAAAACAAATTTTTTGTTTGTTACAAACTGATTGGTGTTTAATTAGTGAATTATAATATCGTCAAATGATCGGGTAACTTTTAAAAAAGAGTTCTAAAAAATTTCATCTAAAATTATAAGAACTTTTTTTTTAATTTTTAAAATAAATAAATATTTGTTGTTATTGGTTTACATATTAAAATTTATATAGTACAAACAGTTATTGCATTTTTCTGTTTAGCGTTCTGCGGCAGCTCATCATTTTGACTGCTAAAGTCATTTCTCATGTTGTCAAGATTTATGGCTTCCACCTTCTCGTCGCATGTGGAAGCCAATGCCAGCAGCCGCCTCACAAACGCCTGATGCGCTGCTGTACAGCAACGGCATAAGAAACAACAACAACAACAGCAGCAGCAGCAACAGCAGCAGCAACAGCAACCCGAAGCTGCACACACAAACACAACACACACAACACACAGTAACAGCAACAAACTGCCATTCGCACTAAAATTGAATTCTGCGTTGCGTTGTGCGGGCCGCTCACTGCTCCCGCTATGATTGATAACTAAATTGCACAAGCTTAAGCGGCGCAAGCCCACGACGCGCCTGAATATGAGGATGAACAGAGGAATCTGCTGGCCAAGGCTGGCGAGGCAGTCCCAGAGGCGGCGGCAGTGGCAGTGACAGACGCAGAGAGAGAGAGAGAGAGAGAGAGAGAGAGAGAGAGTGGCAGCGGTGCCTGGGCTCGGCCTTTGATGGGGCGCATTGGTTTGGGGTATTGCTGCTGATGCTTTTGCTTCTGCTGCCTTTGTTGTTGTTGTACATTTTTGTTGCATGCTTACAATCAGATCTGTCAGATCAGTTTCCTCTTTTGCTGGCTGCACGTTTGCTCGTTTTTGTCTTTTTGGCAGTTTTGTTTTGTTTTGCACATTCGCGGCTCTGGCATTTATTTAATCCGACTTGCCGCAGACGCAGACGCAGCTACCAAAAAGTTGCTGCAGCAACAGCAGCAGCCCCAAAAGATTTCAGGGCGTAGCATGGGGCGTTTTATTGTTATATCGACACCAGTAGTTTGTGCGCAGTTTGCGTCATTTGCATTAGCGTGCAGCCCCAGAGAGACATTCGCAGACGAGATGCGGAGACCACCAAAAAAGGTTTGCCTCAGTTCGCCCATTAAAATCGCTCATTGAAAATATTTTAAGTGTTTTTTTATATGTCATTTTATGGCCAGGGATATTCTCTTCTTATATATACATATATATATATATATGTTTATATATAAATATAAAAATATACACATATTATGCAGCTCGTAGAATTTATTTATCGTTAATGGCTGCGTTTACGACGTGTCTTTTTTTTCTTGATGAACATATGCTTCCTGTGGCTGCCACTCAATCGTTGGCATTTTATCCCCACAGCTTCCGTTGCTCATCGAATTGAGATTTGAGGTATCTTATTTTTATTACACACGTGTATTTGTTGTTGTTGTTTTTGTTGTTGTTTTTCGTTTTTTGATTTTTGGTTTTTGGGTCTGCTATAAAAATGCAAATGCACATTCATAATAATCATACTGAATGTGTTAACGTTTGCCCTAATATGGGCAAACATTTTCACACCTCGAAACGACAGCTTGTTGGCCAGGCGATAGATAGTGTTGCCTGCTTATGGACTCGCATTTCGTTTATGGCAACACACAGACACACACACGACCATAAAAACGGTTGGTCTTAGAAAGCCGCTGCGGCTTCGAGTTGAAGTCGAAGTTGCAGTTGCCAGTTGAGAGTGGTTGTGTGTGTGAAATTAACTTATTACCTTTTATTGGCAGCAAGCAGTCGCATTTACCAACTTCTACTTGACCAACTTGGTTGCACATTTATTATGGTGCTACTTGTCGAGCCGGAAATGCAATGCAATGCAATGCAAGGCACATGCAAACACATTGGCGCCCTTGGCGGCAGCAGTGGCAACAGCAGCAGCCCCCAAAATAAAACCAATACACAAACGCATACAAAAATAAGGCTTACTGCAGCAGTATTTGCATGCATACAAGTTGCTGTTATTGCTGTTGTTGCTGTTGTTGCTGTTGCTCTGGCAGTGGCCTAGAGTTGCTCATGTTGCCTGACCTAACAACATGTTGCTGATGTTGCTGTTGCTGTTGCTGTTGCCGTTGAGGCTTGAATAGGCGGCCACAGCATGTTGTGATGATATCTCTTTTAGTCTATATTGCAGTAGTTGTTGCTGTGGTTGATGCTGCACCAGGAGCGGTCTCTTGTGGGTCAGCAATAGCCAGCAAGAGTTGATGTTGTTGCTGCTGTTTCAGCAGCCATGGCAGTGTTGCGCGCATTTTAATTGAATTAACATTTTTACTAGTGTAATGATTTCAATTAGTTTGCACCTCGCACATGTATTGTCAGGCTGGCTGTTGCTGCTGTGTCTGCGGCTGTGACTGTGACTGTTGCTGGGGTGCAGACAATGTAACTAGTTGCCAGTTTGCCTGAGCAACAGGCAGCTGCCAGTGCAACATTAGCAGACTCTTGAACTGCCTGGCATTGCTGTCTGGTATGTATGTCTGGCTGTTTGCAATCTCGATGTGGATTTGCTTCTGCCTGCCTGCTTGCCTTTCTGCCTCGATTTGGCTGCCGGCTGCACATTTGCATTAATTGCTTGTTGCTGTTGCCCTGCCTTTACTGTTGCTGTTGCTGTTGCGGCTATGGCTGCTGCTGCTGTTGCTGCTGCTATGGCTGCTGCTGTTGCTGGCAACTTTGCACGTGTTTGTTTTTGGCATTGTACTCGTGTTTGGCTTACTAATGGCTTAATAGTTTTATTGCCCATCGATTTGCATTTAAGTTTGTCTGAAGCTGGAATGTAGCTGTTTGTCGATTACAGCGCCGGCTGCAGATCTCTTGCCTGGCAGCCTTATTGCTGACCCGAGCAACGCTCATAAATCCTCGCTCATAAATACTCCCTTTTTGACGGCAAGCGATTACAAATTTACTTCTTAAGAATCCAATCTTCAAATAAATGTATCATTAAAAGAACACAATTGCTAAATTTAGTGATTTGTTCTGTTTTTTATTCATTTACTCGGCAGTTAGTTGACATCCTTTTCTTTAAGTTAGGTTTATAAAGAATATCTTTTATTTTTAAATTCAAGAAACTTAAAGATTATTCATTTGATTTGCAGAGTGTTCCAAATTCAATTGTGACAAGCTTCCATTAACTGAAGAAGCCAATTCTTCATAACCAAGATTTGATTTAGGTTTAAGAGTATAGTAATGAGTTACTACAGATTCAGAATGCCAATAATTTCAAAATATGAGACGTGGCACACCAAATTTGATTTCAGACTAGCATGTTGCGATTTTTTTATGCCCTATTCAAGTTTCTCATTGTCCCCCACTCTGTTTATGTCCTTCTCTCTTGCTCTCTCTTGAGTTGCCTCCATTTTTTCATTCTCTCTCACTCTCTCTCTCTCTTTCTTACCCTCTCTAGTCAATTGTCAACTGTCGGTGTGTCATTTCAAAATGCGCTCGCTGCTTATCTACAGTCGCATTCATTTTCGATTTTATTTTGCCTGCCTTTTGACGGCAAAAGACCTGAAGATGCGGCAACTGCTGCGTCGGCGTTGCTAAAAGGCTTCAGCCGCATTGATAACAACAACAACAACAACAATAACGGCAGCAGCTGGCAGAAAGCCCGCACCATGTTGATGCTGACTCTGATGACGACGGCGATCACTGGTTGCGCCTGCGCAACTCTTGGTTGGTCCTGCCGGGCATGCATTAACTTTAAGTGTAGGTTACTGATAAGCTTGCCTGCCTTGGCACTGGGTGATACATCGCCAGCGTTTGCTCATTCTCTGTCTGTGTGTGTGCGTGTGTGTGTGTGTGTGTGCGTGTGTGTGTGTGTATATTTTGCATTTTGCGTGTGCTACTTTTGCGTTGCATCGACTGCACCCATGCCCTACACATGCTGCGCAAACAAGTTCGTGTCCGAAGTCTTTTGTTTTATGAATTGAAATTTTTTTGCGATTTTTTTCTTTCTTGCTGCGTTGCCGCGTTTTTTTGGCCATGTGTGAAGGCGAGTTGCTTGCATATGCATAAATAAGTACGATAAGACTGCACTTGGCACTCGCAGCTCTAAAATCCAAAAATCCCCAATGTAAAATGTAAAAATGCTCTTTGCATATTTTGCTGTTGTTGCTGCTGTTGCTGTTGTTGCTGTCTCTCATTTGGCTGCTGCAACTGGACTTAAACCAAATGACATACGACGTGTTGGCGCTGCAATACCATTGCCATTGCCTGCGCATACATAAACAGCCAATGTTGTTGATCGAGACCCCGTAAGAGCCACAAGATGCTGACAAGCACTGCCACTGCCAGAGTTGTAGTCATTGCTCCTCAACAGCGCCAAATTTATATTCTGGTCTTGGGCTGTGTTTTACTTTTATGTATTTTGAGCGCACCGTTTTTTCAGTTATTTCGAAGCTTGAGACTCGCACAAATCAGCGTTAAAAATTAATTATCTGTTATTATATTTGGATTATTAACAATTTATTCTAAGCTCCAGCTCCAGCCCGAGTTGAAGTTCACACGGAAATATTCGTACGTGCGAATATTTATGTGTGTTTTATTTTATACAGGCGACATTTGTTTTAATAAAATTCAACTGGTGGGAGTGGACACGTACCCATAATTATGGCCATTTGGCAAGTGTTTACTTTGCGCTTAGAGCTGGGCGTGACTGTCATTTGTCTTAATAAACAAAAATCTTGAAGAAAAAAAAAGGAGGCAAGAAAACGAAACTTATTTACATAAAACCTGCCTGAACAGGTTAAGATGGTAAACCGTACATCGTACATCGTACATCGAACATTTTTGAAACAGCCAAGCACATGTAATGCGCCTAATTACCAGTCCACGCGGTCAGCCGAAACTTGCAGTTGATAATTAAGATGATGATGATGAAGATGGTGCTGCTGTCCGAAAACGATCAATAATCTTGGGCCATGAGTCAGTTTCAGTTGCAGCCTCTTCGCGGTGGCTACTCAAATAAAAGCAAAGCAAAGCAAAGCGAAAAATTCAGAAATTTATATGGTAACAACTTCGAGGAATTTGTCATAGCCAGCAGACGCTGTCCTGGCCCCTGGACTGTTTCTGTCTCTGGTCTCTCAATGGCTGCACCTCAGCTGCCACACGTTGCTTGGCTGCATTTATGTTGTTGTTTTATTTTTGTCATTTCTTGTATACTCTAACCCTAAAGGCAGCAGAGTATATTGGCAAGCTTAAGAGACTTGAACCTTGGAATTTATACACGCGTTACGCGTTGTGAGTTTTGTACCAATTCGTTTATTGCACATGAGCTAGAGAGACCAATTTTGAAAAGCAGTCAACTGCTTATTGGCAAAAAGCTTAAGTAAGAACTTGAAGAAACATATTCCGCGTCCCTGCAAATTACTTAAGCACAGTTCTTTAACTGGCTTCAAAGTATTACGCCGTCAGTTAAGTGCGAACGCTGAGTTTTTGTTTATTTTTTTGGGACGCATTATATGACAGCAATTTGTTTTGGACAACTGTCACAAAGTTGGCACAATTGCTGCTCAGTTTGTCAGACCCTTACGGACTTGGACTCGAACTCTGGCTCTGATTTTGTTACCCGCTTCAGCTACTGTTGCTGCTGCTGCTGCTGTTGCTGTTGCTGTTGGAAACCATCGTATGTAATTTAAAACAGTTTTCACTGCAATCTTAATTAACTCGTTGTTGTCTCATTTGGCTGCTGCTATCTGCCTTTCACCCTGCCCAGGGGCAAACCGCAACTCAGTGATTTGAAATGCGTTTTGTAGCCATTGGGTTTTGGATGCATGCTGCATACTTTGCTGTCATCATATTGCGGCTTTTACTATTCAAATTTCGCTGTAAACCTATACATATATATATATAGATATATGCACAAAAGGAAAGTGCAAGGCAGTGGAGCGCAAACGCAAACCACTGAGCTTTCTTGTAGCCTTTTGTTGTGGTGCTAACAGCGACATTTGCCCAAGCGGGTTTCAAATTTCCTAGCAATTCCAGCCACTCGCTCAACGTGTTTAAATACTATTTGGCCCCAATTGGAAAACACAGGTCCTACTACAAATTTTTGATGTCTTTCTAAGAATACTAAAAGAAAATATACCAACGACGAGCTACTAAAAGAAACTCTTAAAATTTAACTTAAGGCATAAAAATCGGTAAGTATTACTTTAAATCATGAAGATCGCATAGAAAGGCGATATTTAGTAGAGGGAGGCAGTGAGTATGTCAGAAAGAAAGCATGAAAAAGAAGTGCAAAAGAGGGCAAGTGACTGCGACTGAGTCAAAGATAGATTGAGAGAATGATAGAGAAAGATGGGTGAGTGCAACTCTTAGGAATGCTTAAAGCTCTTAAGTTCTACTGGAAGACTAATCAGAGAAAACTTAAGAGAAAGAAACGGAGCAAATTGGAGAGCAAGCGAAAAAGGGACAGAGTCTGCACTAAGTGCACAGAAACGTAACTAAGATCATAAATTAAGTAGAGAAGATCGAGAATTACAAATGCATATCATTGAGACTTATATGGCTTATTAATGATAATATAAGAAAAGGAAATACTTAATATGCCGGCTTCAGTTTACAGCTTGCCATCCGATTCATATAGCGAAATTCACATTTCATCATTAGGGCAACATTTTATGGTTAGCACTTAACACTTTGCGGGTATTTCGAGTTACTTGGCTAAATTGTAAATTATTTGCAATTTCTCAATTTGCAAATTGCTTAAATTAGCCAAGGCGACCAAAAGAGAGGACAACAAGAAGACATTGTCGCCTGCTTGTTGCCCGCTCGCCATTTGCCAATGGCACCCACCCAAGTGATGGCAAATGATGCCGCTGACCGCAGAGCAGAACGCGTCGCATTGCAGTCGCAACATTTTGATGGCGCATGGCGGCATTTATGCTGATTATGTTGCATATAAATTCCGTGGCAGCATTTAGAGTTGTAGCGTGCCTCCCTCTTCCAATCTCCAATGCTCTCATCCCTGCCAGTTGCCAGTTGCCAGTTGCCAGTTGTTGGTTGCCTGTCGCCTGTTTGCCCGTGTGTACTTGGAGAATGTTTACACGCGTTCATTGGCCGTGGTCGGGCTTCTTATTTGTCCATGGCCATGGCCGAACTGGGACGGTTCATAAATTTAGCTGCAGCTTTGACTTTAACTCGTTCAACGCACTTCAGGCAAAGACAAGGCAGCGAGCAAACCAGCAACCAAAGAACGTGCAACAACAACCAAACACTGGGGTAAAAGGAAATCTCAACTGGTCAACTTGAACGACGACAACGAAAAATAAAGTTGCATACAAATTGTTGCTGTTGCTGTTGCTGTTGCTGTTGCTGTTGCTGTTGTTGCTGTTGTTGCAGCCTTCTTGGCCACTTGGCGCGTCTTGCAGCACCCCTTTGAGTCGCCTCCGCGCGTCACCTCAACTTCAACTCCATCTGCGTCTGCTGGTTAACGCAAACATTTTAGCCTTTTGAGCGCGTCTTGACGACAGATTTAGACGTTAAGCAGCCGCGTTAAGTGTCCCCTGGGAAAACGCGGCTAAGCATTCGCCGTGTTGACAAAACGAGCCAACAACTGACCTGCTGCTGTTGCTGTTGTTGCCGTTGTTGTTATTGTTGCTGTTGCTCATGTTGCTGCTGCTGCTGCTGCTGCTGTTGTTGTTGGTGTTGGTGCTGCTGCTGCCGTGTTGCTCAAGTGCTGTTGTCGATTTTGTGCAGCCGCTGCAATTTGTATAGCCATAGATGCAATCGCTGCCACAAAATTTTAACACCATTAGCTGACCAGCGGCAAGTTTTTCCAATTTTATATGTTTTCTTTTCACTCATTTTTTTTTTTGTTATTTCAGTATTTTAACGGCTCGCTTGTTTGTCTCACTTGGCTGCATATTTTCGCGCCTAATTTGCACCCAACCACAGCCACACCCCCAGAA
This sequence comes from Drosophila picticornis, assembly GCA_035043845.1. Classification (NCBI taxonomy): domain Eukaryota; kingdom Metazoa; phylum Arthropoda; class Insecta; order Diptera; family Drosophilidae; genus Drosophila; species Drosophila picticornis. The sequence continues at coordinate 16,284,066 of JAWNMR010000493.1, forward strand.
AGCGCAGCAGCTCCGCCATCGGGGAAAACAAGGCAACAGTCCGAATCTGTGACCAAAACCATAAGCCACTGCCCAAAGCACTCTCGTGGGTGCCATTTTATGTGTATGCACAGTGAGAAATTTGAGTTCTTAATTATTTTCAAATATGATTTTGATTTAATGGTAAAAGGAACTTTGATCAATCGTTTGTATTATTTTGCATTAAATTGTTCAATTGGCAACGAATTTGCTTCGCAGAAATCATTTTGGCCTTTTATAAAAAACTTAAATGCTGTTTCTCTCTCTCTCTCTCTCTCTCTCTCTCTCTCATTTGGTTCTATCAAATAAAATTCTTCAAAAATGGTATCAAAATCCATAGTCTTCCATCAGAAGAAGTTTAATTGTCTGTTGTCTGCCTAACGATTTCCAACGATTTTTCTCTGTTTCCAATTCAATCCAATCACAATTCTAATAAAGTTTTTCAGAGTTTTGCCAATCAGTTTTGTTATTGGATTTTTACTTAAACATACTTTAACTAAATAAATAAATTCAAATAAATTTTGGCTTTAATTTTATATATGGTTTAAGCATCCAAATTGTGCGCAGTGTATGCATGTGCATTAGTCGCGTTGCAAGTTGCCGTCATATGCAATCTAGATTGGCGTTGCGCAGCTGCACAGTGGGGCCAGCCAATCGATATGGGGTTCGTTGCAATTTTGTCATAAATAATGCTAAAGTAGCTGCAATTTGTTTAGGCGCACTCAACTTTATTGTTATTAAACTGGCGATTGTTTACTGCGGCGCATAGGCAATGTTTCCTGATGGTCAGGCGTCATTCTCAATAATTGCGATAACCACAGAGTGCAGTGCCAATCTGGGCCACATTACTCATGCGCCATGTGTGCGAATTCAGTTTAGAGTGGGGCGACGGGGTGCTCGTTTCAAATGAAAAACATGTTGATTGATTGTCAGCTGATATGAACAGCAATTGCGGTTTAGTAATTCAATCACCCAATAGTATCGCATTGCGCATCGCAGAGCCACATCAAAAGCAAGAGACGCTGTCAGCAGCAGCGCTGGATGTGCCACAGCCAGTGGCACAAGTGACAAAACAGCAACAAAATGTCATAATTGATAGCGACAAGCGATGCTGCAAGCTGCTGTGGCAGCTACTGTTGCAATTGCCCCTTCCGCCTCCCTGGCACTTGAGCAGCCGTTGACCGGATTAGGCACAAATTGTGTTTATGTTCCACACATAGAAAACTGTGACAAGTTAATATACGAGAAGCAACAAATCCGATTATGGGCATGACTTGATTCCATTTGCATGTGGCCCAGCGGCAATTTGTTGCACGTTTGCAGTGTGCTGCCTAATTGCAATAAGAATTAATTATAAATGCCATATTTTTTGTACGCTTCGAAAGTGTTGCTAATTTGATAAACAGAGGCGTAGGCACAACCCGGTCAGGCAACGCACGCGAGGGAATTGAATATAAAAATACAAATAAAACAAAGTATCCCATTCAATTTAATTGAAATTAGTTTATAATTTATTTGATGCCGCAAACACATAACCAATCACACAGCACCGACGCAGACCACACACAGCACACAAATTATCTCGTAGGCAATTTAAAATGTTTAATTTAACATAAAATCAACGCACGGCGACAGGCTAAAGCACATTTGTGGCAATAGAAACACATAAACAAGCACATTATTGTGAGCCAACAAGACAACAAGTTAAGAAAAATCAAAACAGAAAACGCATAGAAAACAAAAACCAATAAGACGCGATGCGATAAATTTGTACAATAAAACAAAACTGATTTCCGTCTAATGCGATTGACACCTAAAACACCAAATATTTTAAATTACAATAAGTATACAAAATCGGATCTGGCTCCATCGCTCCATCTACCCGTCTCTCTCAGACACACACACTCTCTCTCTCTCTCTCTCTCTCTCTCTCACTCTTACTCCATGGGCTTTGTTTCGCTTCATTTCTGATTCCAATAAAATTAGGAGGTAGAAAACAAGATACCAATAACAACAGCAACAACAACAACAACAACAACAACAAATACATGCACATAAATAATGTTATTAAAATAGACACACGATGTGATTCGGGCGCTCAAAACTCTGAAGCCGGGTCAGCCAGCGGCGAACTTGATTAGCTCATCACTTGGGCCACTAAAAGAGACACTTTCAGCTGACACTGATTGGTCGCTGTGGTCCACAATTTGACAACGAGTAGTTCCCGTCAGTTCGCATTGCCAGTTTTAGAAATTTCACTTAAATGTGTTTGTGTGTGTATCTGTGTGAGAAAAAAAACACTCGGCCACAGTTAAATAGCAAACGTACGCACAGAAATGCAAACACAGCTCTCAATAAGTGGGCAGCCAAAACTGTCGAGTTGTCTGTTGTCTGTTGTCTGTTTATAGACATACTGTCATTATTTATGGAATTAAATTGTTAAATTCAGCTCTTCTACGAGCCCCTGTCCACCTCAGCCTTGACCTTTTGCATTCAGAAATGGCATCGAAGACGATTAATTATGTTGATAACTTGTAAGTAATTCCATTATAGATTTAGCCTCCGGCCTCATTGAAATAAATTGCAGACTTATGATGACCATTAAAAGCATTTAAATTTACAATATTTTTAAATCTGAATTTATTCAAAAACATAAACCGAAGAACATTTCAGATTTGGCAACAATGGCCTGCAAATCCTCTGATATATGCAAGATATACACGAGAGTCGTGGCGAATTTAAGGCAAACTATTTTGATTTAAGTTGAACAGCAATCTGAATTTTGATTTAACTTAAACAGCAATCTGAATTGATGTGAACTTTGAGTTTATTTTGATTTGTATCCATATTTCTATACATATGCAAACTAAAATCGATTGACGTTAGTTTTAAGTGATTATTTAAATTCGAAAGCGCTTTTCTCATATTTGAAATATAAAAGAAGCTACAACTATAAATAAGACTTAAGCCGCCGACTGCTCCATACTCTGTTAACAGTGTAATAGCAGCTCATGCTTTGGATAAAGTCTTTCAAAAATATTCTTTATTAAACATTTATATGCAAATAAGTATTTGTGGATGGGCAGACGGACATTGGATAAACCCAATTTTCGTTAGCTCAGCAATCAATTTGATGTGTTTCCCAGATCTAGTTTTAAATAGATTTTCAGCTCTTTAAGCAAAAATAAATAATTCTTCTTTTTAGAAGCAATTTGGCACACAGTTTTTGCTTGTGATTAATGAATGCAGCTAGCCGAAATAAACACTATTCAAGTATTTGTGTGTGTGGCATCAGATGCCTTTCGTATGACAGTACTTTAAATGCCGAGCGATGCCTTTGCCACATACAACTATGGGGCAGTTTGAAAGATAGAGTTCAACTTGGTTGCGGGCACACAATTCTCAATTCTCACATTTCGTCAAGAGTTGGCGGCTCTGGTGAGTTGAACAATTAGCCAACTGATTTATCGATTTGGAGCAGAGCACATGGCGAATGGTTTGCTCCAACTTAAACGGAATGGTCAAAGCAACGTGACTCGCGTGGAGCCAGCCAGCCGCATGTTGCCAGAAGCAGCAGCATGGGTGCAACAACCGCTGTCGCTTACAATTTGATTTGATTTGATGTGCGCCTACGAATGTTGGTAGTGTTGCAGGCACTGGCATTTGTCGCCATCGTTGCTTGGCTTGTTGTTGTTGCTCGTTTTTTGTTGGTTGCTGTCGAAACGCATAATCGTAAAATTTGCTGTGGAATGTTGCAATATTTTGCGAGTGGAGCAATTTGCGCGTGAATTATTCCAAACGTTGCATTACAAATGATTTCTGCAACAGCAACGGCAACAACAATGGCGACAACAACTTTAATTGGCCCAACGAGGAAGTCGTTGTCCCATCAGCAGCAGAAGCAGCACCAGCACCAGCAGCAGCAGCAGCTAAACAGCTCAGCACAGTTTAGAGTCCCCTCCTCTGACTGAGAGTAAGTTGGCTTTGTGGATTTTTCACTCAACGCCTCATTTTGCATGGTACGTGATGCAGACAAAGGCGTTGCTCCGCCGGTTGGTTGACAGTTTCTGACACGGCCATAAAAATCATATTCCACTCTGTTTTCCATGAATGTCACACACTTGAGCCGCTGTATTCCTGGTGGGTGCAGCAACCGCAGCAGCAGCAGCAGCGCCTCTGACTACGTCTCTATTATTGGCGTGGAGCCACGCAAAACGGTGTGAAGTCATCGCGTGAAACGTTTTTTTGCAGGCTTCCATTTAATTTCCATGGCCAATGCACGCGCTGGCAAATGCATTAACTGGCCTCTGCAGCCGCAGCTGTATGTGGCTTCGTTCCACCATTGTTTAGTTGGTCCACTCCGTGGTTGGGCCGCAGTTGCCATGTAGGTAATTCCTGGAAGTTAATTTCATTAAGAGCAACTTTCAATGCGCGTCGCATTTATTAGCCGCATGATATATATACCTACATACATATATACATATATATATATATATATATATATTGCCTTTGTTTGCAAGGAATCTGCCGCTTTGCTCAGTTCCAGCCAGCTAAATGGATGTCGTTCATGTATTTGTGAAATTCATCATCGGCAACAGGCGACGGACGACGGGCGGCGAGCGACGGGCGACGGGCGGGTTGCGTCTACGCTTTACCCTTAGATGTTAGCATTTTTCATAACTCATTGCCATGTTTTGTAGTGCATTGCATCGAGATCTGGTTGCCCGCTGAATAAGGCGTAAATTTCCTTAATAAACATTATACACGCCAGTTAATAAAATTAACCCCACCGGCCGACACTGGAAAGGGTGGGGAACGGCAAAGATTCTTATTAATTGTTATCGCAAAAACAAAGATTTCTGATGCGTGTGTGCCGCCAGCTGCTCACGCGTGTGTGTGTGTGTCTGTGTGTGTGTGTCTGTTGCAAGTATCTGTGTATACATGTGTGTCTGTGTGTGTGAGCAAGTGTGTGCCTCCATTTGGTCACAGCAATGTCGACAAGTGTTGTACACGCATTCCAAATAATTTTCTATCATTAGCGACTGCTGCTGCTGCTGCTGCCACAGTTGCTGCTGCCACTGTTGCCTCAGTTGGTTGGTTGGTCCTCGTGTCGGCCTTTTGCAACACGGATGCATTGCATACCACTCGCTACTTACGACACTGAAAAATCTTGATCATATTTAAGTTACAGCGTTCTTTTGATTTTTTATTATTGATACTCGGAAACATGTGGAAACACTCACAGTGCTTGACAAAATTACGTGGTACAAATCGTGGCATGAACATGTCGTGTACATATGCATTGAGATGTTATAACAGATACATACGGTGATCGCCCGATCGCCCGATCGCTTTGGTTCCAAAACTATATCTAATTTATATTATATGATTATTTTACTATTCATTTTGTATGCAATTAATCACAAATTGAAGATTTAAATGCGTTGAACAATATTTGAGTTGAGTAAGAGCAAATTTGTTAGGAATGTAAGAAACTAGAATTTAAATTAAGGGCGGTTCCAATTTGGTTTAGAGCAGAAAATGCCTACATTTCGGGCGATCACACAAACATACATACAAAAATATTTTTTTGTTTGCTTTTTAAGAGGAATACAGAGTAAATCAATTGAAAATGAACTTGCAACAATACTAAATACTAACGAAATTCGGACAATTGGAGTAATCTTCTTCGCTTTGGCACAGCCAGATTCATCTCAATCAGTAGTAGACGCGATAAGCGGCATACAGCAGCAGTGCCACAATCGATATGAACAACTTCGACTTGAGATTGTATTTGCGATCGAGGCTCTGCCACCAGCGTCCCAGTACAACGGATGTCGACTCATGTTCTGGGCGCAGGGAGCGACGACCACCAGTGATGTGCCTGTTGATGGAGCTGCCGCGATCGCCAATGCGTTCGGCTCGCAAGCGCGCCAGTTTGCGGGCGAAGTCACTCTCAAAATGAACACCCTGTGATGGAGGCTCATCATCGGCGGTGTCATCGCTAAATTCTGTGCTATAGGTGCGCGGCGGCGAGCGACGATAGCTGCTAGTAGTCGAACCCACAACAGAGGTTGTGGACTTAGCTGGGACTGCATGTCCTTGAGCCTGCGGGCTCAAGTAGCTGCTGTAACGTCCACTCGACGCATACGAGCTGGCCGCACTAATGCGTGGCGCCTGTGGTTCATAGTTCAGACTAGAGCGCTCCAGTGGCAGCTGCTTTTTCGGCTCCCGAGTGGGATACAGTGGATCGCTGCTAATATATTGATGGGTGCTCGTTGTTATGGGTGCTGCCTGGTTGTAAGTGGTTGGCGCTGGCTCATTCCTCAAGCTAGGACGCAGTAGCGGTTGCTGTTTTATGCGCTCCCGAGTAGACTCCAAGGAGGGATACAGCGAGTCACCAACATATTGAGTGCTTGTTGTGGTTGCGGTCAGCTTAGCTGTGGGCTTAACCGTCTTCTGTTTGAGCACCAATTGTTCCTCAGCACGGTTTAATGCCCGCGACATCTGCTCCTCCACCTCTTCATCGGATTCCAATATGATCAGCGAGTTGACTTCCAAATGACTTTCCCCCTTGTGTTGCTTTGTCACTTTTGTTGCTGTTGTTGCCGTCGTCTCCTCGGCTATGGTTTCGGGCTTCTTTGTGCCACGTTCGACATGCACCTCACGGTGCTCCGTATTGGAGGTGCGACGTGATTGTATTGGCGCGGCCTTTGCTGCTACAGCTGCTGGTTTAACGGCCTCGGACTCGCGGGGCGGAGCAGCAACAGTTTCCGGCTTGCGGCGTCGTTCGGCCTCCTTGGTGTCGCTGGCCGGGAATGCAATGCTGCGGCGTGTCTTTGGCAAGCCATCAGGGTTATCCACCTGAACAGCGGCAGTGGCAGCAACTGGCTGCATGGTCTCACGACGATTGCCGGCTGTCTTGGGACTGGCGACTGCCGGCAATGCGGCGTTGCCGCCCAGTGAGGTACGCAAACGTTTGACGAGCACTTTGCGGCTGCTATCAGTTACGGGTATATTCGGCAGTCCCTGGGCGATCATCCGTGCACGCAGTTCGGCATTCGATAGCGAATCTAAATTGTCAGTGTCGGCCATAATCGCAGTTTTCCTCACACGCTTTTCACAAGTCGTTGAAATTGAAAGAATTTTCGCGTCACTTTTTTTCGCGCGGTGCGATGCTGCGTAGCGATGAGCAATAGTGAACAATCGATAACTTTAAACAGGCTTGCGATTATGCGAGGAATCGTTTGTCAGTTTTCTCTGTACGCACAACTGCACGTTTGATTTATTTTACGTTTTGTTACGTTTTTTACCTTAATCTGGTCAACTTTATCGAACATTTATTTAAACTTTCGTTCTCAAGCGACTTTACTACATTCGAATGTCTGGCAGCACTGACAGCTTTCAGTGTTGATAAACATTCACATTTTGTTACTTAAGCGCACTGCCAAAATGAACATATAAATGAATAGTAAATAAAACGCTTTAATTACACTAAAGTATTAAAATCAAAGCCGACTCTTGCAATATTTACATTCCACTGAAAATCAAAACAGCAACTACAATGGACATCTCCAAGGCCCCAAATCCACGCAAGCTGCAACTCTGTCGCACCTACTTTATGAGTAAGCTGCTGCTGCATTTTTAGCCAATCTTTTGTCTCATAAAACTGCTTTTAGCTGGCTTCGCCCTATTGCCTTTTGTTTGGGCCATAAATGTTTGCTGGTTCTGTGAGGAGGCCTTCCGCAAGCCCCCCTATCCCGAGCAGGCCCAGATTAAGCGCTGTAAGATAGCGGACTGAATTTTAGAGTGCAGCCAACTCATTGATTTCTTTTCCACACAGATGTTATTTACTCGGCGATAGGCACGCTTCTCTGGACAATTGCCCTCATCAGCTGGATTATCATATTCCAGACGAATCGGGCTGCTTGGGGCGCAACTGCCGACTATATGAGCTTCATAATACCACTGGGCAGTGCATAATTGTATACATTAGTAGGGATTTATTTAACGATTGATATTATAATTTGTATGCTAATAAATTAATAATTTGTATATTCATCAATTAACTCGAAATTGACTCGTTCAGATCGTTCGCAAGAATCACGCCTTGCTTTCGGCTTCGTTTTTTTTTTTTTTGACTGTGTTCAGGGGATCGCCAGAGCCAGCACCCCATTAAAGGGTTAGTATTCCGTTTTTAGTCTGCTAAATGCCACGAATTCAAACTACATAATTCCAAGTCAATTCAAAAATTTCACATTTTAAATACATTTTTTATTCACATCTAAAGCTTATTTTTTTGTTGTTATATTTGTATATATATATATATATACTATACTATATACTTTTGAAATTTCTTACACACTAGTTATGTGTTTTTTTTTTTTGTTCATAATTTGTTCTTTTCTTTTAACTTGAATGCCTTTTATCCGTCGGTTGTTGCATCGTTTCCACTTCGTTTTGCTGACACTTGTCAGCATCCGGCATCCGGCACCCGGCATCCTGTTTCCGGTTTCCGGGTGTCTGCTGTTTGATAACATACAATTTCATTGCGTAGAATGTCAATAAGTTTGTTCTTGCGTTGTTTGTTTTATTAAAATACATAAATATCGTTTAAAAAGTCCTGCGCTTGTACCACTTAATTGAATAAACTAAGCTGTTAATTTACGTTTGTTTTTCTCGCTTAATTGTTTGTGTAGCTACGCTGATTCCACTACGAACATTGAGTTAACTTGTTGCGCAAATAGTTGTGGAAATATGCAACAAAAGGGGGAAAAAACTCTTGTCATGTTACTCAAAATGTTGCAGTTATTTATTATACTGTATTGTATTGGAATCCCCTCCGTTTGAATGTACAATACATGAATATGTTGCTTTAGTGTTTATAACACACACATGCCGTATGTGTTTTTGTCAATGAATCGAACTAATTTACAATATAAAAGACTCGATTTAAGGTATATTTACATGCAATACTTTGTTTTTTTTTTTTGTTTTATTAATAAATTCTAAAGAATTGTGTTTTTTTTTTTTGTTTTATTTGTTGTCGGGGGCTTAGGCTATAAAACATTAAGTGCCATTAAATCACGCGTGTAGTCTATGATGAAGCGGCTAGTGAACTACAACACAGATCCACCTTCTTCACAATCTAGTTAATAAATGTAAATTACACATATCATATAATTATATTTTCATCATATCATACACATACATTAATGCATATACATACATATATGCATATATATATAAACACATATATATAAATATTTAAAGTACACGTTTGATACTTAGAAACATTTAAATTAGTGGCGGCTGCTGGAGCCTAAAATTCACAAAGTAAAATGTGCTTTTTATGTTATCATCTTTTCAGTTTTGTTTTTGTTTTTTTTTTTGTTTTTTTTTTTTGTTTTTCTTTTCTTTTTTTTTGTTTTGTTTTAGAGAATCTACAGATACGAATAGTAGACACATACATACATAAGATATAAGAATGGGCGCGCCCTTTGTCTTTTAGATGCAAATATCGCGCTGGCTCCATTCGCAACACAGATAAGGATTAATTAATACACACTGCTAAATGCTAAATGGTAAGTGCTACATTGTAATTGGTAATTTGTAATTTGTAATTGGTAATTGGTAATCGGTAATCGGTAATCGATAATAATAATCGTTAAGCAATATGCATTAGTTATTATATTAATTATATTAGTTGTTTTTCTCTTTTGTTTTGTTTTTTACAAGAAATCAACACACTACAGGTTTCGTATCTTTTTTTGTTTTGTTCATGTTCGATTTACGCCTCTCTCGTATAATAATATATGTATATATATATATTTATATTTATATATATATATACATAAATATAACTATAAATATATTATGTTTGTATGTTTAATGTATATATATCTATATATATATATATGCAAAATACACTTAGGAAAAACATCGCTAAATTGTAGTTTATGCTATATTATCATATTGTATGTATTCTAGATATACATATACATAAACATATACATATACATATATATATATTTATTTATTTATAAGTTGTTTAGTTTTTGTTTTTGTTGTTTATCTGGTAATAGTAGTGATAACTTAGGACTTAAACTAAATTTTATAGTTAACACGTTAAACGAAACATACAAAAAATACTTATGCATATAAATAGTCGACTTTTCATTTCTGTTTGTTGTAGTTGTTGTTGTTTTTTGTTTTTGTTGTTGTTGTTTCTGGGGTGCTTGGTTTGTTGTAACATTGTAAAAATATGCTATATGCTATATACTATTTACTATATATATATATATATATGCTTTAATGTGTTGGTGTGTGCCCCAGGGCTAAATAGCAAATGCAATTTTTGGATCATTTCTTCTTCTGCTTTTGTTTTGTTTTAGTCAACCAATTCCACACATGGGAGACCCAAGGCCGATCGCGATCTCGATCCCGATCTCGATCCCGATCCCGATCCCGATCCTGATCACGATGCCGATCCGCGCTAGTTATTCTTGACATTGTAGGCCTTCTTCTCGCTGCCGCCGTTCAGTTGATCTCATTTTGACGGCCCAGGCGGAAATGGGTTTATCACAGCAACAGCAGCCGCTTGTTGGCTGGCCAAGACGGCCGCTAAAAGCAAGCAACAACCACAATTAGCAATTGAGTCATTTGAGTCATTTGAGATTGCCATTGCCACTGTACTCACCTCCGTAGGGCGCTGGGTACATGGGATAGCCGAGTCCCACGTGGGTATGGTGGTGTGTGTGCACATGCCGCTGCGGCGGCGGACTGCGCGAATCGGCGGCACCGGCACCACCCGCCGCACCATTGCCAGCGCCGCCGGCGACACCAACTGCCCCATTTGCCGCTGGACCGCTGCCAATGGGTGGTGCACCGGACAGCGGTTGCTTATGCCCATCGAGCACAGTGCCGGGCGCCACGCCGTGTGATTTTTGACCAGCCAGATCCGATTTGTTTGATGTCGGACCGCCCAGGCTACCTGGCGGTGGTTGCAGATTTAGAGGCACACTACCAGGACCGCCCGGCGCCGAACCCGGCTGATTGGGTCCATTGCCACCGAGCACATTGGGACCAGAACCGGGGCCGCTATTGCTGGGTCCGCCACCGGGCTGCGGCGGGCCAAGGCTGGGACTGCTGACGCTGACCTTGACGGGGCCACTGGCGCTGGTGGGAGATTTGAGGGCGCGTTCGCTTAGCTCGTGTATCTTGTGCGTGGTGTAATACTGGCTGGCAGCGTGATGCAGTGCGTCCAGCGCCTTGGTGCCCGTATTCCTCGACAGATCCTCGGGCGCATGATAGCGAGGTATGGGCAAATGATAAGGCGGCGCATTATACGGCCCAGCGGCAGACATTAACACATTGCGATACATCGGGTGATTGGGATCAAAGCCGAATGGAGTCGGCGAAATGTACGAAGGATGCAGAAAATATTGCGAGGTGGGTGGCGGCGGCGGTCCCTGTGTTTCCATTGTTGGCTTTTGGCCCTCCTGCTTGACTTTCAGCTGCTGCTGCTGCTGGTCGTCGTCGCCAGAGTTGCCCTTTTGCTTGGGCGACTCCTTGGTCAGGTTGGTGGCTTTGTTATTGGCCGCTGAGCTGGCTGCTTGTGATTGTTTGAGCTTCTGTTGCTGCTGCTGCTGCTGTTGTTGTTGCTGCTGTTGTTGTTGCTGTTGTTGCTGCTGCTGCTGCTGTTGCTGTTGTTGCTGCTGCTGTTGTTGTTGCTGCTGCTGTTGTTGTAGATGCTGATGATGCTGCTGCAGCGCCTGCTGCTGATGTTGTGCTATGGACATTTGTTGTTGCTGCTGCTGCTGTTGCTGCTGCTGCTGCTGCTGTTGTTGCTGCTGCTGCTGCTGTTGCTGCTGTGCGCTAATGGGTTCGTCCTTGTGCTGTGGCGGCATGCCAGGGTGTGGCTGCATGCCAGAAGCATTCTGTGCCGCTGCCACTGCAGCAGCATTCTGACGCCGCTGCTGATCCGAGAACATGTAGTAGCTGAAAAAGGAACAGATATTTTTATTTTCAATTGAATTGATTGCAATTGGGCATGTGGCTTACCGTCGCAGCTCGTCCTCACGTGCTGCCGCTGCCAGACTCATGGAGTGACGCTGATAGATGCTTGGATGATAAGCGCTTAACGCCTGCAAATCCTTTGGATGCAGCGCATGTGGCTGCTGTGGCGGCGGCGGTTGTTGCTGTTGCTGCTGCTGCTGTTGTTGCTGTTGCTGCTGCTGGTGCTGTGACAACGACTGCTGCTGTCCCATATTGGAGTTGGGCTCCTGCTTGATCTCCTGCTTGATCAACGGCTCCTGTTTGATCAGCTTGTTTGCCAGCAGCTGCACGATAAACACAAAGCTTAGCAATTGTCCTAGTGCAACGTGCAACGTTGCTTTAACTCACCTGCTGCTGTGGCGGCATATGCTTGGGATTCTCATGCGGACTGGGACTCTCCTTGATGCGCTCCTCCTTAATGCTAATGCCTGCGAGTTGCTGCTGCTGCTGTTGTTGTTGCTGCTGCTGCTGCTGTTGCTGCTGCTGTTGTTGTGCCTGTGCGCTGGGTGGCAGACCAGGATGTCCGCCTAGCTTGGCTGACTCCTCGGCGGCCACTATCGAAACGGGTCCAAAATTGGGATCCACGCTGTACGGATAACCAGGCGGCATAAAGCTGCAAAAGTATTAAGTATTTAAGTATGAGCAAATCTAAAATGATCGACGTGTTTGCAGATTGATCTTTGATCATTTTTCAGATCAGATCAGATCTTTGGCTGGGATAATCTGTTTGCCGAGTTGGGATCACAATTCATTTTTGGAGTATTTAAACATTGAACCTCAATATAAAATGATCTAACCAAAGATTCAACAGAGATTCTGCCTGGAAGGAAACTCATAATAGCTGCTTCAGTTGCCGTCTTGGGCTCAACTCACTTGTAGGGATAGAAGTGGCCCAATGTTTTGGCTGGATTGGGTCCACCCAGACCAGCGAGTCCAGCCATGCCCGGTGGCAGAGCGCCTGGTGGTGGTCCAGTCACAGCGCTGAGATTAACCGGCGGCGGCACCTGACCAGATTGGGACGTCGGCGGTCCCGTGTCTTTGCCATTGTTCTCGGCCTGCTGCTGCTGCTGCTGCTGGAGTTGCTGCTGTTGTTGTGGGCCACTCGGCTGCGATGGCGGCTTTGTCATTAGATCCAATGGCGGCTCCTTGTTCTTGATGCTGTAATCGGCAAGATGTCCAACGGCCTGCTGCGGGGGCGGCGCCAGCAGATGCGACTGTGGCGCCTGAGAGTTTGCTGGCGGAAGTCCCGGCTGTTGCTGCTGCTGCTGGTGTTGCTGTTGCGATACTTTGCCCGGCTGCAGTGCATCCGGATTGGCCTGCACAATGTACTGTGGTTGCGGCGGCTGTTGTTGTTGCTGCTGCTGTTGCTGCTGCTGCTGCTGCTGTTGTTGCTGCTGCTGCTGCTGTTGTTGCTGTTGTTGTTGCTGCTGTTGTTGCTGCTGTTGCTGCTGCTGTGCAGCCGGATAGAACTGGTACATGCCATAGCCAGCCAAAGAGGGCGGCATGGTGGGCGTTGGCGCTGCCGGCACGCCCACCTCGCTGGGCTTCTTCCCGGCGAGCAGTTCGATGTGCTTGCTCGGCTGCGACTTGTCGAGCAGCGACTCCTGCTCCGCGACGGGCGTCGAGTCATCCGATATATCACTGTACGCAGGACTCTGCACATCCTCGCGCGAAACACTGCCATCGAAATCACCGGGACCGGGTGACTTGCGATTCTTCTTCTGTTTGCTGCTGACGCCCACTGGCGACGCACCAAAGCCAGTGGAGCTCTTCAAACCGGGCGGCGGCTGTTGCTGTTGCACATAGCCAGCGGGTGGCTGCTGTTGTTGCACATCCTGTGCCAGGCTGGGCGGGCGCAGCGGACTCTGACCGGGCGTCGACTGCTGCGCGCCAACTCCAGGCGGCTGTTGTTGCTGTTGCTGCAGTGCCGCCGCATCTGGTGGACCAAAACGCAAAACGCCCGCTTTTACTGGAGGATAGAAAAATAGTTTAGTCAAAATATGGCAAATAAAAGTAGGAATACAAAATAAGCAGTGAATGTAAAGCGAGTCCAATTAGGGAATATTCTGTAATCCGCTCAAGATGCCACTTTCGAGCTGGGTCTGTGTTGTACTTACATGCACCCTGCTGAAGCAGTGCTTGTTGCTGCTGCTCGGTCAGCATGGCCGGCAGACCGGCGCCGCAGCTGCCGACAAGACCACCGAGCAGCTGCTGCTGATGCTGGGAAAGAGCCTGCGTGGAGATGCCAGTGGTAATGCTGCCACCAGCAACTGGCTGATTGGCTGCAGCAACGCTGCCGGGCGCCAGCAACGCTTGCGGCTGCACTTGGCTGGGTAATGCAGGCTGCTGCAGCTGTGGGACTCCTGCTGTCGACGCTGGTGCAACCACCAGTGGCAGCGGGGGGTGTGGAGCGGCTACTGCTGCTGCTGCTGCCATAGACCCATCCGTTACTGTGCTGGAAGCATTGTTGTGTGCATTTCCACTTGCTGCACTGCTCGACTCGGCAACAGCAGCTGGCAATGCCGATGTGGCTGCTGCTGCTCCCAATCCAAGTCCCACTGTGCCATTGGCCACAGCTGCGATGGGCGATGTGACATTCGGTGTTGCTGTGGCTGGTGTTGATGCAGCTGCAACCGCTGCAACTGTGGTTGCTGTGGTTGTACCGGAAGCTGTTGCTCCAGTTGCTGCCGCTGGCAGCGGTGATGGGGGCGTTGCTGGCTCCTCGGGCGCCTGCATGGAATCCTCATCCATGGAACTGGTGCCGCCACCTCCGCCGCTGCTGCTGCCACCGCCGCTGGCGCCGTGCGCATGCGACTGATGATAGCGCAGCCCATTGGCATGCTTGTACTTCTTGCTGCAGTCCTGCTCGGGACACTCGAGCAGCACCGGTGAGATCGCGCACGGCGAGGCAGTCTTACATTTTTTTGTGTTGATTTGCACATTGAGTCCAGTCACCGGATTGAGCAGGCTCTGCGGCTGGGTGGCCAGGCCACCGCCGCTGGCCGAAATGGGTATGCCGCTGGCATTGACCATGCTCACAATTCCACCGGCACCATCGGCGCCATCGCCGTTTAGCGGTGACGGCGCCTCGTCCTTTGATTTGCGCTTCTCTGGGCGTGGCGGCAAAAATGCTGTCGGTGATGTGCTGGGTGTGGCACCACCCCCATTGCCACTGCTGCCACCGCCACCGCCACCGCCGCCATTGCCCGATGAGCTGCTACCGCTATTGGTCGCATTCCCAGTGGCGCTGCGCGTCGCTCCACGTCCTTTGGTGGCGCCGTTGCGCAGCTTCGAGTGCACCTGGGCATGTGAGAAGTAAATCTGCAATGTGGATCACACAGCAACCAATTAAAACACCGAATTCCGTTTGGAATAACATCTGAACATGTAAATGCCATCGCTTACCGAGCTTCTGGTTTCGGTAAAGTTGCTCAGATCGGGCGTTAGACCCGCGCTGCGTCCGCGCTTGCCACGTCCCTTTGGAGTTCGAGAATCTAATTCTTCAGTTGGTGAATCACAGAATCTGCAATCAGTTTTTAAAAAGTTTTAGCATGAATAACTCAGCACAATTTATAAATAAATAAATAGTTAATTTGTCCACAGAGATAACAAAGTCTTTTGTCGCATCTAATCTAATTTCCTTTAAATTAATACAAAATAATGCATTAAATCCGTTTGATCTCAAAGATGTTCATTCAAATTAGATTACGGAATTATTATTTAATAATGATTTGGGAATTAATTTTTTTAAGCCAATTTCCCCTTCCGCAAGTTAGAAGCTCTCCAGAAATTACAATCATTGTTTATAAAATATTTTCCTTTTTCTATCTTTTTTTATATTAGCCAATTTTTTATTAAAGCCAATTCTGTAATTGTAATCTGCAAAGTGCTTATAAATAACTAAATTTTGATTTCTGTTTCCCGGGCAAGAACAAGAAATTAATTCCATGAAATAGATTTTAGGAAGAAAAAGTAATATTATATCAGTCGGAGCCAAGTTCAGTGCTTGATACTCAAAAAGAAAAATCTTTGGGAATCGTTCTTCGATTGCCCTTCAAACTGTTGCCAAAAAGCAATAAACGAAATGTAAGCAAAAAACAAAAAAAAATTAGGTTTTTGGTTAAAGGCATCTTTATTTTTTGGGTAACAGTTTGAAGGTTCGAGTAGGAACTATGGATGCAGCTACTCACCTTGGAGGAGCCCAATCGTGTCGGGTGCAGTCGAGCAGGGTGCCCACATAGGTTTTGCCGCGCCACGTCACATTCACGACGAGAACACCGCCCTCGGTCTCGTGCCAAACGATGCCCTCGAGGGTGACCGAGGTGCCCGGCTCGCAGGGTCCCAAGCAGTCCGGCTCCGTAATTGTGCCGACAGAGGTGCCAATGCATATATCGACCATATCCTTGCCCCCGCTGCTGTTCTCGCTGTGCTTGGCCCGTTTCGCTGGCGGTGATTTGCTGTCATCATCGCCACTGCCGCCGGCTGCGGTGCTGCCCGCTGGCACCGAAATTGTGTGGTGCATGGTGGCTGAGATCATGCCGGGCGCCATCATTTTGGCCTGTGCCTTGCTCTCTGCACTGCTCAAGCCAGCAACACCAGCGCCACCGCCGGCAACATTTGCTGCTGCTGCTGCTGCAGCAGCAGCACAGCTTTGGCTGCCAGCATAGCTGCTGCCGCTGTTGTTGTTACTGTTGCTGCTGGAGGAGGCCGCTGCTGCTGCCAGCTGTGCGGCAATGTGTGAGGAGATTTTAATGCTGGCTTCCTTGCCGGGCGGCCCATTTGGCGCATTGGCAGCACCAGCATTGATGCCACCACTGTTGCTGCCACTGCTGCCACTGTTGCCACCGACGCCGCCGCTGCTGTTCGCTGCTGCTGACTGTGCGGCGGCGCTTGCCGTTGCTGCCGTTGTGGCAGCCAGCAGCGATGCTGCAGCAGATACAACAGCAGCCGGTGAGCCAGCAGAGGGCGTAAATACGCCTGGTGGCACAGCGGATGCAGAGGAATTGTTGCTGCCACCGCCGCCGCCGCTGCTGTTGCCACTGTTGCGCCGTATGCAGGCGTGATGCGAACAGGGCTGCAACGCTGCACTGCCAACAACATCGCCATTGCATTGGCAATTGCTGCTGTTGCTGGTATTGTTATTGTTGTTGCTGCTGCTGCTGTTGCTATTGTTGCTGGCGTTCTTTTCGGGCGTGTCCTTCTCGCCCGCTGCCGAGGCGGCTGCCGACTTGTCCACACTGAGGCGATTGGAATGTGCGTTTTTATCCTTGGTTTTCTCGCGCCGATGGCCGCTGCTGCCCCGTTTGTTGCTCTGCGGCGTTGATTGTGCGTTGTTGTTGCTGCTGCTGCTGCCGCCGTGCGCATTGTTGTTGCTGCTGCTGTTGTTGTTGTTGCTATTGCTGCTGCTGCTGCTGCTGGAATTATTGAGATGCTTTTTACTGGAAGAATTGCTTGAGTTGTTGCTGTTGCTGCTGCTGTTATTGCTGCTGCTACTGCTACTGTTGTTGCTGAGCGCATTGCTGCTGCTACTGCTGCCGCTGCTGCTGCTGGTGCTGCCACCGTCGTCCTGCTGGTTGCTGTTGCCCAGCGCACCGTTCTGCTGCTGCTGTTGTTGTTGCTGCTGCTGCTGTTGTTGCTGTTGATCTGTGGCCTTAACTATTTCGTGTTTGGCCTCGGAACTTTTGGTGCCGGGCTTGGTGCGTTTGATCTTCATTTTAAGTCCTTTATCGAGCGTGGCCTGATGATCAATGGACATTTTTGCGCTCGATTTACCGCTGCCGCTTTGCGTACTCTGGCCACCTATTGTGGCGCCACCAAGCGTATTGTTGTTGCTAGTGTTACTGTTGCTATTATTGCTGCTGCTGCTGCTGCCGTTGTTGCTGCTCGTGTTGCTGCTGCCGCCGCCGCCGCTGGCGCTGGTGCTGTTGTTGTTGCTCGTGTTGCTGCCTGATTGCGAGGACATGCCGCCAGCGTTGTTTAGTTTAGCTTGCGGCTGAGGCTGACCAGTGCCGCTCGTGGAAGACTGGCTGCTGCTGGTGTTACTGCCGCTGCTGCTACTGTTCTGTGATGTGGTTGACGATGCGGATATGGATGAGGAAACCAAATTGCCACCTTTACTGAAGCCGGCAAATGTCGAGGAGGACAATGTGCTGCCGGCGTTGTTAACTGCGCTGCTGCTGCTGCTGTTGTTCTTGTTCAGCTGTTGGTTGTTGTTGTTGTTGTTGTTGTGATTGATTGGACTATTCAATTGTGCAACTAATGCAGACTTGTAGCCCTTCGAGCTTGTACTATGATGCGAATGATGATGATGATGGTGATGATGATGATGTTTCGATGAAGATTTGCTGCTGTTGCTGCTGCTACTGCTGCTGTTGCTGCTGTTGCTACTGCTACTGCTGCTGTTATTGTTATTGGAAGCAGTGGTTCCGGCTACTGCTCCTGGTGCTGTTGGCGCTCCTGGGACACTGCCGGTGCCGCTGGCAATGGGCTGGCGTGTGAACTTAATTGTGGTTGGCGATGTGGCCGACAAATTGCTATGCAATGTGGTTTTGTGCGTTTTATGTGATGTTGCTGCTGCTGCTGTTGTTGATGCTTGTTTAGCATTTAGTGTTGCTGCTGCTGCTGCTGCTGCTGTTGTTGTTGTTGTTGCCGCTGTTGTTGCAGTCGTTGTCGCCGCTGTCGTTTGGTTGCCACCACCCGAATGCGCCGCCGACTTTTCAATATCAGCGTCTAGATCGTCCAGCAACTCTGGTATGCCGCCAATATTCCACTCGTCCTCGTACTCAAAATTCGTATCCTTTGATTCACTCGAATTCGATGATGAGCTGCTGCTGCTGCTGCTTGACGATGCCGATGCCGCCGCCGCCGCTGCTGCTGCTGTTGCAGTTGTTGTTGTATTTGCGGCGTTTGACTTGCTACCGCCAATCAATTCTGCATGCCAAACACAGATAACGACGAAGGAGAGATAAAGAAAAGAAAGAGAGAAAAATTAGAAATGCGTTTAGAATTGTGGCTTTGCTTTAGCAAATCTCTTTGAGCACTTTTGAGCTGACATGTTGATTACTCAATAAAAGAGTCTAATTAAAAGCTCGTAAATCAATCACTAGTTGAGTGTAAAGCAGAAAGGTGACCAGCACTTTTGGCTTAGCTGTTCGTCTTATCAAGATGATTGCCGGCTCAAGTTGGAGTTTTGAGAGAGCGCCGCCAATGCAATTTCACAAACGAAATGCAAAGCAGCAAATTTGCTCAGTTTTTAGCGCGTGCAATTTGCAATTTGACTTCCAGTTGCATTTTGCCCTAGGCATGTGCATATTATATATATATATATATATATGTATATATGTATTCATATATATGTGTACACGTGTGTGTGTGTGTAATTGTGTGCTCTACTTACTCGTATGCTTCTTAATCGCACTGTTGCCTTGCAAATGATTCGTTGCTGTTGTTGCCTTCACTTTGTTATTGAAATTCAATGCTTGGTTTGTGGCCGCCGTTGTCGTTGTTGTTGCTGCTGTTGTTGTTGCAGTTGCTGTTGTTGTTGCTGTTGATGTAGCCGCTGCTGTTCCTGCTGCCGATGCCGATGCTGCTACTGTTGTTGCGTTTGCCGCACTTAAATTAGCTAACAATTTACTCTTAATATTGCTTTCCGTTGCTACGTTGCTGCTATTCAGGGCCACCTGCAACACACCAAAAAGAAACGACACCAAGAAAAATTTTAGTTATGCAGCTGTGACAAAGAAGACTTCTAAATCAAAAAAATTACACATACAATAAAAGAAAAGAAAAAACATACAAAGATTAGTGGGAAGGGGAAACTGAGTTGAAGTTTGAAATGCGCCTTGCTTTTTTCGGTGGTTACCTTTTCAAGCGATTTTTCCATTCCATAACAAGCGACCAAATTATTCGATAATTCGATGTGAGCAGTGCTAGCGATTCGTTGTACATTTGTAAATTTTTAACAAAATCAAAATAATAATAATAAAGAAGAAAAACGCCGAAAATGTATTGCGCGAGCGTTCTTCGGCGTCCTTTTTCGTTTGGCAGCGCGGCGACGCAGATGAGACTGAACAGAAAAAAAAAAAACAGCTCAAAGAGCAACCACCGAAAACGGCACGCACGCAATACACACAAATGTAATACATGCACACCAAAACACGCACACATACACGCATTGAGCGGGAGAGGAAGCAAGAGATAGAGAGGGAGAGAGAGAGAGCGTGAACCGGAGACCGAAGTGAGAGAGCGCGTATAAACAAAAACGCCACTTTAATAATAGAGAGTGTTGGTAAACGATAAACTAATTTTGTAGTTTTCAGACCGCTCTTGTTGTTGTTGTTGCTTTGATTGTTGCTATTTGATTTACGCTTCGCTCAATAATAATATATTAAGTTAGATAGCTTTAAGTAACTGTGATTACATACATTTTTCGTTTTGGCCCAATAAATCAAACATCAAACATACTTAAGCCAACCATAAAGCAACAACAACCAAACGCAGCTTTAACAAATATAAATAGTATGTTGTAATTTTTTATTTTTTTTTTTTGTTTGCTTATTATTTTTTGCCCTAACGTTATCATTATCATATATTGTGCTTTATCTGTGCACTGTAAAAGTCTAGTGGCCACTTGAGAAATCGCCCACTTGATGAAGAGGGCCCCCTCAACCCCCCAACCAGATGACAATAAAAATAATTACGGCTCTTATCGCTTTTTTCTCGGGTGGGGGAAGGTGCATATATATATAATATAGATACATACGTAAATAGTGCATACCTTATTCGGGTGGTGGCTAATGTTCGCCTCGTTACGTCTCATTGACTCCATGCAGACGCAAACGATCGGGCGGCCGCTTTGTGCGGGCCCAAAGTACTACCAATATTGCCTAGGAACGTACTTTTCAATGTGTTGTTGCTGCAGCCAGCGGTTGTGTGGCTGATCTTCTGCTTGTTTGTATTTGTATTACTGATATTGTTATTTTTATTGTAGTTGCTGTTGCTGTTGTTGTTGTTGTTGAAAGCTTGCTGCTGGTGGCGTTGCCGCACTGTTGAATTTTCCAGGCAACGACGTGACTGGGTGGAGACGCAGGGCCTCGGCCCTCGGGCCAAACTGTTCATTTTCAAAACTGCAATGAGAGAGACAGAGAGAGGTGGAGTATGAGTATATGTGTGAGTAAAAGAGTGAGTAAAATATGTGTGTACAATCAATAAGCCATCAACTTTGAAAGCCTATAAATAAAACATGCAAAGTAACAACAACAAAATACCAACGAAAATAATTTATATATGTGTATATATATATGTATATATATATATAAATAATGCATAAATAACAAATTTTGTGGCTTTTCAAGTGTGGCGGCCTTTCCAGTTTCGTGATTAGCGACTTTGCCAGCCCTCTTATCGCTTGCACTCCCACCCCTCCTCGTTCACTCGCTCTGAGACTGACTAGGAAGAGGAGTGTTGGGTAGCAGAGGAAAAAAGTCTCACGTTCAGTGCAGCTGTGATTTGCTGCGCGGGCTGGCTGCACTTGGCAGACAACTTAACGACTTTGGTAATTAAAACACTTTTCGCAATTGACTGATAAGCCAGCCAACTTGAGTGCTTGAAATATGATTTTCGGATAACGTATACAAGCAGACTAGCAGGCAAGCATACATACATATATACAAATGAACAAATGAACAAATGTACATACGGTAGCGATTCAGTGATAAGATAATTGCGATAACAGACCTACATAATCAAAACCGCAATTAGAATCGCCCCAGTCAAAACTATTTGTCATACAAAAAATATCTCGTCTTACACACACTACACACGCACATATATATATATATATATATATATATACACGCTTGCTCTTAGTTACACTAGTTGAGAGCAACTGATGAGTGAATTAAGCAAAAGGAATTCAGTTGTTAAAGCAAACAAAGAGCGAGCTTTTTGCTCTTGCTATTTGGAGTGACTCTGTCTGGCTGGCTGACTGGCTGACTGGCTGACTGGCAGGCTGTGACGTCATTGGTGACTGACTGACGGCAAATGTTGGCGCTCGTAATTAAGTCGTTGTGTGTTGTCGACTTGTCACTTAAAACTACTCACTCCCTTACTGTTAGTGGGTGCTTATTAAGACGTACTTAAACCACTATGTATGTGTGTGTGCGTGTGTGTGTGCGTGTGTGTGTGCACATTTGTATGAACAAGTTGTGTGAGCAGATAATCGCTTTTTAGTTCCCTCTTTGCTCGTCCACGTAAGCCGCTTTGTCAGACACTAAAGGCAACCACTGCACGTGCATGCGTCGCTCTGTGTGTGTGTGTCTCTCTCTGTGTATGTGTGTGTCTCTCTCTGTGTATGTGTGTGTCTCTCTGTGTGTGTTGAAAAGCTCGTTGTGCTTTATGGCTATGGCTATACTATCTATGACAGTTTCACAAATTGGGTCGCCGCAACTTCCAACACTTTATGATCGTCATAACTCCTACGCAGTCTTTTGGCGGTTCCATTGAATGGATAGAATATTTGAGTCGGTTGGAAAGTCTCGGGGATTATTGTGTTTTAAAGCCCGCCACAAGCAATTCAATTTGCATGTGGTTAGCATTTTTTTTGACGATAATTATTACACACACACACACACTCAGACAGAAAACTCTATATTTAATATAATATTTAAGCATATCTTTGACGTTTATTTCATTTTTATTGTGGGTTGCTATTTTATTTGCCATTTGCCGTTTGTTTTGTGTGTGTGTGTGTGTTTCTGCTGTAATTGCGCCATTTAATATGGATATTTAATTAATTGAGTTGTTGGGTTTTATTGCCATTATTAAAAGCGTAGCGGGACCACTCGGATATGCCATGAATGGCATTACTCAGTTTGGTGTGGTATTTGATAAAATACATATTTAATTTCGCTCGATGTTCACGTTTCCCAACGCACTCCGAGGAGTCTATTAAACATGGGAATAAAATCATTTGGTTTGATATTTTTCTCATGAACATTTCAATATTTATTATTTAAAAAAAATACACCCCTCGTCGTCTGCCAGAGTATACAAAAATTCGATGTGTTAAGTTGTGTGATTATTTATAAATATAAATCCGTTTTTGATTTCGAATTTGAGATAATTTCACAAATTCTTGAATAGTTCCCATGGGGCAAGATGGCAACGGCTCTGATTAACGCCACGTGCATGTGGGTGGGCCATGCGGCATGTGGCGGCGTCAAAGTGCCAATGTGCGGCAAGTCGTGTTGCAAGGCATAATAAACAAAGCAAACAAGCAGGCCGATTCGATTGAAACACTCCATAATTTAGACAAATCAATAAATTACTAATAGCCGCCGTTGAACACAATCCCCAGCAACAACAACAATAACAACAACCACATCGAATTCGGCTGTGGAGCGGCAAAGTGGCAAGTAAAACAACGACAACAAAGAGCAGAGGCGCAAAGGAAAAATAAGCTGCCGGGGCTCTTTCAGCTCTTTGCAGATACACAACAAAAGGCAGCGGCGGTCAGCGTTCGACGAAGTCGTGTTTTAAATTGGAACTCAAAAAATAACTAAAAAAAAAATGAATGTAAAAAAAAGTTGAAAATAAGATTTTTTGTGTATGTATAAATATAAATATATTTCCCTGCTGTATTTTTATGGCTGCTCGTTGGCTGGGCAGAAGCAGGATGCTGGCGAGGGCTGGGCACGGCCGAGGAGGGGGCAGGGGAAGCGAGCAGCACTCGAGTCTTGTTATAGCTGCGCTGCTCTGTGCCCCAAAGCCTGTCCGCACGTACTAAACATCAAGCTGGGGGGAAATGGCGAGGTTCAGGGGCGCAACTAAGTTCAAGATTTACGACCACATCGTCATCTTTTGCGGTTGGAGCACAGAGATCGATCCGTTGTTGCCGTTGCCGTTGCCGCTGCTGCTGCTGCCGCTAAATGAACGCCTCTGGGGAGTCGCCAGTTGCGCTTTTATTAGCAAACTAACCGCAAAAAGAGCAAGAAACAACAACTTCAAACTCCTTGCAACTTCAAGTTGCGGCATCAATTGAGTACCCGTCTCCCGTCTGGCCGACGAGTTGTATTGTTTTTGATTCGCTGCGAAGTGCGATAAATTTGATTTTAGCTCACAAATATATGTTTGTGTCTATGTCGATGTGTAGACATATGTTGCATGCTTGTTGTGGTGGGTGTCTGGTTGCGTTGGTGGCTCAATCGCCTGTGGTTCGTCGTCGTCGCTGGCTTCAATTAAATTAAGTGCAGTCGCCTGTGGAATGAATATGGATGCCATCAGCACCATTGCCACCATTACGCGCAGGCAGCAACCAACCACAGCGCCAGAATGTGAACGGATGAACGCACTCGAGTGCCGATCATGCCACTTAAGTGGTGGGCACAAGGGGTGCACCACCGCCGCAGCCGCAGAGCACCAATTCAATTGGGTTTTTCAATATCGATCACTGAATGCTTGGAACTGAAGTGGCTGCCTCAGCTCTGCACTGCTCTTTGCGGCACTTTCAAGTGCCCGCTGCCTCGAACAATCGCTATTATACCACGTAATTGTTGGACAAAAAAGGGGGTATCGTGTTGCACATGCATCTCAGAAGTCAGGAAATATTTACACAATGATAAAAAGTAATTTTAGAATTAAAACAGTATTCGTAATAACGCAAACTGAACAACGTATTTAATTAAACATTTTAGGCTGTATTAAAAATAGATATTTCAACAACAGGCTCAACACTGTTTAAAGAACGAGTGTAAATCAAATGATCTGCGTTTGTTTTTCAACAAATCGACATGCCTCAAATGCAATCAAATTAACACTGACATGCTAAAACCACATTTTTCGTGAAAATCAGTACTGAAGCAAGTCAACATTTTGATTATCTTTGTTGTTTCTGCTTGAAAATACGGCTAATTAAATATGCTAAACTTTTTGACCAAACACAGGCACAGCGGTTGTGGTTGGGTTAAGCAATCAATTTCACTAATCTGAACAACAAAACAAATATGTAAAATATGCTCTTAACACGACATTTAATTATTTTCATAGACAGTGAAGTACTCAGCTTTTTTTGAGCACTCTCTGCGCTGATAATGCAAAGTTTGATGACAATATTCTTTTCTGTTGTTGTCGAGAATGTCGCGTGTTGATAAATGTACAACAAAGTTGCATGTTATTTGTGTTAGAGATTGAAAAACATTTCGGATTATAAGCCTTGACATGATTTTATTGGACAATTGTTGAGAACATTAACCGCGAACAACAGACAAAAATCTACTCAAATTTGGAACTATAAAAAGGGAATTCAAATCTGATTTGGGTGACTAAATGAAATGGAAATGTTTTCCCGTTTGCTACTATTTTCCATTGCGCTGCTGCTGTTCCATTGCTGCACTGGAGCGGTAAGCAGAGGAATCCTTGAATAAGGGACTAAAAACCAATCGCATTCTGAACCCGATTTCAGCGTAATTGGGACTATGAACCACTCTCCATTGACACCTTCAGCTCCGATGAATCAATGGTGAAATTTGAGGCACGTGTCGAGCGCGATGGACGGAATCATGTGATTTCGGCAACATTTATAATTAATTACGATATGGACGAGAGAACAATGGTGGGTGACCTAACCAAGCCGTGAACTATTTTCATTGTAACTGAAAGCCCTTCCATCTTTCAGATTGAGGCGACGCTCTTTAACAGCTATTCGGGCTACGAGGGTGACTACAAGCAACTGCCTTGGAGTGTAGATAAACAGACATTTCAGCAGTTTGTCAACGATTTCTACACCAACGTGAGCTATGCGAATTTGAAGCCCTGCTCGAATCTACCAGAGCCCGCCAATGCCTACCCTTTTCCCAAGGGAACCTACTCTTTCACCAAGTGCGAGATGAGCGGCGATGGCTTACCCGAAATAATGGCAGAGGGTTACTATAAGATTATTGTCTCAAGTAGCGGGCAGGTCAATGTTGGTTTGACGGGTATTGCGAAGGTCACAACGAGATCCGACTGGAAGTATTATTAATTCTAATCATTTCTAGCAACATAATGAATTGTATAAAATGATTAAATTTTCAAGGCTTCGCATGCAACGAAAAACCATGTGTTGAATGTTTATTTTACTTGAATTTGATATGCATTTATCGGATTTGGTGTTGAAGAACGGAGATACAAGTCTACAACCAAACTGAAATTGGGTTCAGCGTGTGAAATAATTTTTCCATGAATAAATTATGAGTAAAATTAGTAAAATTAAAAGGAGTCTGGCTCAAATCTTGTTGAATACTATTAAAATGTATTAAAATTAAGTACAATGCAATCGTTTTGTTCAATATTTTCGATGATTAAAGCTGAATCATAACTCGAAAAGTGGTTAAAAATTAATTCAAGTTTATCGAATTTATGGTTAATATTTGTGGCTTCTTTGAGAGTTGAGAGAATGGAGAAAATTTATCTACAAATCTCCTATTTTATACGTTGTATTATTAAGTAAAAGTCAGTCTGATTTTATGTTTTTTACAATTTAAATAATTATGACTTAATAGTCATCAACCAATAAGGTTAAAATATGTTAAATAATGTTTTCACTGGCATGCAAATAGCTGGCAATTAAATATTGAATTACATATCATGGACAACATATCATGTATCAAACGAGCTTGTGAACATGACAATAATTGCAACAAATTTACAGATTTACAACAATAATTAAAGAATACTCTTCTAATCAGATGCAACTGGTGCAGCTTTATAAGGAAAAGTGCAATTCAATGGAGCTTGGAGTCAATAGATAACTTAAGCCCAATCAAAATGCATTCACTTTTGCCAGGAGTGCTGCTTTTTCTATTTGTTGCCTGTGGCGCCAAAGTACGTAAAGCGGGTCGAGGACACCTAGTTAAAATAACCCTGTTCTTTATTCTAGCGCCACTGGGACTATGAGCCTCTCTCCATAACCACAAGCTCGACGGATCCAACGAAATTGCGCATTGGCGGGAAAACGGAGCGATTGGGACGCGATGAATACGCTGTTTCCATAGATTTTGACGTCAACTATGACATAGATGATACGACAATGGTTTGTATAGGGATTCTACTGGCTCTATAAACGTATGCATTAAAAACAAGAAACAATTTAGTTGGAGGCGATAGCCTTTCGCAGCCCAACGGGCAGTGAGGATGACTACGCACTGTTGCCCTGGAGCATAGAGAAGCAGCCGTTTAATCAGGCTTTTGAGAACTATTACGCCGACATCATATATAAGAACTACGGCCCCTGCTCGAACCTGCCACTACCCGAAAACGTTTACCCGTTTCCCAGGGATAACTACAGGTTGGACAAGTGTGTGATCTCTGGCGAAGGAATGCCCGAAATGGCGCCCAATGGTTACTATAAACTGATTTTCAATGTTACCGGTGAAGTCGACTGGGGCTTTGTATGCATTGTGAAAATATTCCAAAAAAATGATTTTATGGGTTAAACAAAAAATGCGAATATTCATTTTTAAAAGAGAATTCTTTTAAGTAATGTCAAATTGTTTAGGATATTTACACAATATAATTTAATTGTTTATGTAATTCTCTGTTCAAATTAAAAAATATTTTAATATTCAAAAAAATTTATACACCTCTAGAAAATTAATTAATTCATATATATGAATATCTATAAATAATATAATAAATGTTGCCTAATATTAATATTAGGTCTCTATGGGTTCTGATAGTTGCCTTAAAGACTAATGGAAAAAGTGTGTTTGACTGCTTGGTGGAATGCACCCAATCGATTCGATATTTTGTATAGCAAGTTTTAAGTCGACTTGCATGGGTCCTAGGAACACGGATTTGAACATGAATGGAGAATGAACAATGAACAAAGAACACAACTATAATTTTACTACGCATTACGGCAGCTATTTAATAGTTTGACCATTTCCGGGGACTGTCGTCTTTTCGTATCAAGTTCACAGTCTTTGCCAAGTAATGCAAAAATGTATAATCATATTTATTTCTGGATCCGTTTAATTGCCGCTTGTTACTCAATTGGATGCTAATTGCAAGTCTTTCGCAATTGAGATTGAAAAACATTTCAGATATTGAGTGCTGATGTGATTTTATTAATACCTTGTAGACTGCCAGCCAGGTAGGAATCTATACCAATTTGGATTGGATAATTTCTGGTATATAAGGCACATACAATGTGACCAGGGTGAATAAAATAACTGGAAATGTATTGCTGCTTGCTGATAGCCATAACGCTGCTGCTATGCAATTGCTGTTCTGTGGTAAGCTGAGAAAACAAGGAAGAAAAGACTAAAATGAATATTATTCTGATCCCGATTGCAGCGTTTTTGGGATTATGAACCCATCTCCATTGAAAGCTTCAGTTCCGACGAAGCAAAAGCGAATTTCACGTTGCACGAATTGGACGAAACCACGCATTGACGGACCACTCTCAATTGGACGAGATTACAATGGTAAATTATTGACTACGTTTATCTTAGCCTTCATTGTTAACACTTCTACTCTACTCAGATTGAGATGATTGTCTACCACAGTAGATCTGGTAATGTGGACGAATATAGGCTACAGCTTTGGAGCAGACAGAAGCAGACATTTGAAGAATTTTGTAATAACTTCTACGGGGACTTGATCTATAAGAATTTTCAGACCTGCTCAAATATCCCAGTGCCCGAAAACGTATACCCTTTTCCCAGGGGAATCTACAACTTCAGCAAGTGTTCGTCCAATGGCGAAACGAAATAAAATTTGTGAAAAAAAGCTGAATCAATATTTGAAAATATATCAAATATCAATAAAATATCAGGATTCAGTTGCGAACCCAAATAAATATAAAATAATGATGCATGTTAAACTAAATTTATTCTTTGAGAAGTATTACAATTATCCGGAAAATTTGTAGAGGCAGTTAACAACACGTTAACAACATGCAGTAAAGAACTGAGTTAAGTCAATTTGGGAGAAATACAAAATTATAAATCTACACCGAGTTCACAGCGACAAGCTCTATAGTTTTGCGTGTGGCAAGTTGTATGTGTCAGTAAGTAGCCAATAATGTTGAGATTAGAGTTGTCAAATACCTCATGAAATACATGCCATGTACACAATGAGAGATGATCTTGTGAACACATCTATAATTGCCACAAAGCCACAGATTTACACAGAACCGACCCAATCAGATGCAATGACCATCGCTATATAAAGCGCAATTCAATTGAACAGAAAACAGACAACTTTAATTCAACTAAATGAATCCACTTTCGCTGCTCGCTTCCTTAAAAGGACTGCTGCTCCTATGTTCTGTCTGCAGCGCGTTGGTATGTAAAGGACACGTGGGAAGGACACTAGGTAAGAATTACCCTGTTCTTTATTGCAGCGCCAGTGGGACTACGAGCCACTGTCCGTAACCACATCCACATCCGATGAATCAAAGCTATCCATCGAGGCAAAAACGGAACGCATGGGACGCGATGGATACGCTGTGACAGTAAAATTGGGAATTCACTATGACATGGATGACACGACAATGGTTTGTTTATTACATCGCTGGCCTTATAAACAATGCATTTAAGCAAAAAACCAATTTTAGATTGAGGCAGTGGGCTATCGGAGCTCGTCGGGCAGTGAGGACGACTACACACCAGTTCCCTGGAAAATAAATAAGCAAAAATCTAAGGACTTCTTCAATGACTACTACGCTGATATAATTTTTAAAAACTTTAACCACTGCTCTAATCTGCCGCAACCCGACAACACCGATCCCTTTCCCAAGGATGATTATGAGCTGGACAAGTGTGTAATCAATGGCGATGGCTTGCCTGAAATACTACCTGATGGCTACTTTAAAGTAGTTTTCAGTGTGACCGGTGAGGTCGAATGGGGCTTTGTGGTCATTGTTAAAGTATTCAAAAAAAGTGATTATTTGGGTTGAAAGAGGCACAAAATACACACTTGCATCTGATACACTTATTAACAGAATTTATATTAAACCGAAAATGAACACAATGTAAAATTATGAAACAATAACAGGAAATAAAATGAATTTCAAGTATTATTTTAATTGGAATAACTCTTTCAGAAGGAGACTCCCGAATGTGGGCGAATCAGAAAAATACTCGACTTATTTCGTTGATCCAATTCTATCATTTTCTAAATAACTTAACTGACGACTGAAAATTACTCATTTATTAGATTCATGTTACATTCTCAATGGATTGGAACAACGATGTCGATGAGAAGGCAATAGTGGATTCACCATCAAGTACTGCTTTACCCATCCAGCTAATTGTTGTCTTTTCTGTTTAATCTGTGCAGGATTCGGGCGCCAAAATTGCATACATTCTTCAATTGCCGTGGAAAATTCGTAAACTGTCATTTAAAAATTATACCGAATCTTCCTACAATTCTACGAATTTTGCCAGAAATACCTACAAGTTTAGGCAGTGCTTGGGCATTGGCGAGGGATTACCCGAAATAGCGCCTGAGGGTTACTATTAAGTCCTTTTCATGGAAACTGGTGCGGTTCATTGGTAGCCAAAGTGACAAAGAAATACATTTTTATGTGTTCCCCTAACAATTTCAATTAATATAAAGTACAACATTTTGAGCTCTATAAACGTAAACAGCTATTTAATTAGCCATATTTATACTAATTAGTACAGACTGTTTATATCAATGGCAAAGAGGCAAAATTTATATTTTATATGATCTTCAAATTGAATGCAATTTCAAGTTTACCGCCAGCAGTTGATACTTTTAATTTTATAATTACAATTTTCCAGTTTCTTACATTCCAATTTAAAAAGAAGAGACTAATAAATTGCTAAACCAATAGTCAAAAATATATAAAAATACAATGTTTCTGCAAAACTATATTTTATTAAGAGGTTTCCAAGTACTTGATTACTAAGCATATTTCAGAAGATGTTATATAATTTATATCTCAACTGCCTTATTTTCGTGGTAAATAGTTCAGTTCCGAAACCAAATAAATTTAGTATTTTCCCGAAAATTTGTGCTATGTCGAGCAGTAAAGAAATTTCTTTAACAAATTGAATTGAGTTAAGCCAATTTGGGAGAGAGTGCTGAAAGGCGGGCTAAAAGTAATGCGTTCAGTAACCCCTGCAAATGAATAGTTAATTACAATACAATTTCTGAATGTGCTTTATGCCATATACAATAAATACAAATACAACCGTTACAGTTTTTAGGAATAAACCTAATCCAAGTCTAATGTGAAATGGTTCCATTGAGAGTGAAACGAAAGTGGTTTAGGAATTGAGGGCTGGTTGGGTTGAATACATTTGTGTTGTTACAGTTGAATACAAATAAAATCTACAAGCAGAAATCTATACTTGCGTGTGGCAAGTTGTATGTGTCAGTAAGTAACCAATAATGTTGCGATTAGAGTTGTCAAATACCTCATGAAATACATGCCATGTACACAATGAGAGATGATCTTGTGAACACATCTATAATTGCCACAAAGCCACAGATTTACATCAGATGCAATGACCATCGCCATATAATGCACAATTCAATTGAATAGAGAATCAGTAGACAACTTTAATTCAGCTAAATGAATCCACTTTCGCTGCTCGCATCCTTAAAAGGACTGCTGCTTCTATGTTCTGTCTGCAGCGCGTTGGTATGTAAAGGACCCATTGGAAGGACACTTGATAAGCATTACCCTATTCATAATTGCAGCGCCAGTGGGACTACGAGCCACTGTCCGTAACCACATCCACATCCGATGAATCAAAGCTATCCATGGAGGCAAAAGTGGAGCGCATGGGACGCGATGGCTACGCTGTGACAGTAAAATTGGGAATTCACTATGATTTCGATGATACGACAATGGTTTGTTTATCACCTCGCTGGCCTTATAAACAAAGGCATTTAACCAAACTAAATTTCAGGTGGAGGGAAAGGGCTTTCGGAGCTCATCGGGCAGTGAGGACGACTACACACCACTTCCGTGGAAGATAAACAAGCAAAACTATCGGAACTTTCTAAATGACTACTACGCTGATATGATTTTTAAGAACTTAAACCACTGCTCCAATCTGCCGCACCCCGACACTATTGATCCCTTTCCCAAGGGTGATTACGAGCTGGATAAGTGTGTAGTCAATGGCGATGGCTTTCCGGAAATACTGCCTGAGGGCTACTTTAAAGTAGTTTTCAGTGTTACCGGTGAGGTCGAATGGGGCTTTGTGGTCACTGTTAGGGTATTCAAAAAAAGTGATTTAATCGGTTGAACGCAGAGGCACAGAATATACATTTGTATCAGATGTATTCCATTGTATATTGAACAGAATTGACATTTATCCGAATTTATACGCCATGTTTAAAATTATATTAAATTCACAGGCAATAAAATGAATTTCATATATTTTCTTAGTTTTTTTAACTCTTTTTAAATACAATTTTCTAAATTAAGCTGGGCGAATCAGAAAAATACCCGACTGACGATTGAAAATTACTCATTATGATGATGATGAATTTAATATTCATCCATTTTAATATTTCGTACAAAATTGGCTTGAAATTCGGAGCGCATTGGAGGTTAATAAAGTATTTGTATTATTGACCAGCATCACTAATAGAGTCGATATAGCCAAGTTCGCCACAGCTTCAAAGTTTATCTTGATGAGACTTGAACTTTTTTACTGGACTTTAACTTCAACTCAGACTGGGGCTATCTTGGAGTCTACTCTGGGAATATCCACATTTGTACACCATCAACGTACTCAGTGCTTAATATAATTTTGATATTTAATTATTATTATAAAAGGGGTTTTTAGTTGCATTGCATGCTGGTAATTGGAAATTCGGATTGTTGTCGAGTCCATTAAATATAGAATACATTTGAAACCGTTTATGTAATCGATGGCTTGTTAAAATTACAAATTATTTAAATCTGATAAATGCCATGTCAGTTTTAATAAGCCAAACTAGTCGCAGGGAAGAGTTTAAAAATAAACATTTGAAATTGTGTTCTCGCTTTTTTTGTGGCAGTTGTTCATTTCTGTCAAAGTGACGAATAAATTGCGACTGTTACAGGTATTTTCATGTGCACGATAATTAAATTCAAGTAAATATTTTATGTATTCCCCAAACAATACCAATTAATATAAATTACAGTGAATATCCATATTGTTAGCCATATTCATTATATTAGTTCATATAAATGGAAAAAGGCAATTACTGCAAGCAGTCTACATATTTCTAGTTTCTTGCATCGACACATCCAATGTAAATTCGGGGAATTTGTGGTCCGTTTTAAAAGGGTTTAACGTACTAAATTGCCAGTGTGCCAAATAAATTGTTTGTGGGCGTTTCGAGCTGCCTGCCTGCTGTGCACAACTGCAACACATTCCAGGTGAGTTTGCTGAGAGTTTCCCGTACGGATTCGTGTCGTGAAAGGGTCCAAATGTGGCAGTCAGGTAAAAATTAACTTGCAGCAGCTGTTGCTTGTTGCAGTTGCAGTTGCACTAGTTGTTTGCAAACAGCAACTCAACGTTGCATCGAGTGTGAAATTTTGAAGACATGTTTGCAATAGTTGTGACAAAAAAACAAAAAAACAGAAAAACTTTTAACACTCAAATACTCTGGAGTTGGGAGCGGGGGGCTAGTTGGGGCAGGGAAACTGGCTAACAGTAAAGCAAAATGCATATGTATATAGACGGGACTAGAAGAAGAAGCAGAAATGCCTGACAAAATGTCGCCGTGCAAATGCAATTCGAGTCGCATTTCAAGTGAAAACTCGGCGCAGTTGTTGCTGCCTAATTTATTGCAAATTGTTTAAGCGATGACGACGACCGAGTTGCTGCTGCTGCTGCTGTTGTTGCTGCTGTTGCTGCTGTTGCTACTTCTATGTTGGAATTATTGCAAGTGGTTGTTGTTGCTGCTGTTGTTGCTGTTGGGGCTCGCTGTGGCTGTCAGTCGCTGACAGGCGCGATGTTGCCGCTGTTAGTCATAGATGAATGCATGGAAAATGCCGTTTTAAAGTTTAAAGTTTTGCCCGACTTTAGGGTGAACCAAAGGCATGCGGAATTCCAATTAGTTAGTTTAAAGTCAGGCAAGCATTTGTGGGCCGCCAGTTAGAACAATGCCAAATAGTTTATTGATTAGCATCAATACTGAAACAAAGCTCACTTTCAAAACTCAAATTTTCTATCTTTTAGGCCAAATTAAGGGTTTTTTTTTAGAAAGTAGCAACGAAATTCTTAATAATTTTGTATTCCTAACTCAAGTTTTCAATTAAATATTATTGGTATTTCATAGTTTATAATTTATGAAGTTATTTATTTGAATTTAGTAAGTTTATTACGAGTTTTTTATATTGTCATCGAATGTTTTCTGTCGATTCCTTAAGCAAAAAAAGGAGGCAAAGATTAAAAAATCTTTCAAAATTATTTAAATGCAAAACTAAAACGAAATCGCCAATTAACAAATTTAGTTTGCTTATTTGATCGGTGCAAAGTTTACAAACCGTGTCCAGCCTAATTTGCATGCACGCATGTAGCAGTTGCAGTTAGAGTTGCATTCGTTCGTGCCACAAACTCAGTGCAGCTCATTGGCAAAGCCAGCAGCAAACACGAACATTTTAACGGGCTGACAATATCAGATTGTTATCTGGCATAAAATAATTACAACGCATTAATGCAGACAAAATTGTTGCCGCTGGCAAAAGTTTTTTAGCCTGCCAATTTGAGTGGCAATAAAAGCGCGTGTGCGCAACGACAGCAACTGTGCAACAGCAACGGCAACTGCAACGGCAACGGCAAAAGCAACGACAACGGCAACGGCAACATTCGTCTTGTGGCTGGCCAAACTGCGCTAATTAACCAAAAACGCAGCCAATTAGTTTGGCTAACACGGCAACAGCGCAAAGCGGTTTAAATCCAGGCGAAATGCAAACGTGTTGGCATCTGTCAAATATAAAAGAAAACCTGTTTCACGGAAAAGCTGACAGAATCTCGGACTTGCCGATAATTGTGGCAGTTCCCGATAAGAACTGATAATTGATATATACACTTGGTGCATAATTGGTCAAAGATAGCAATTGAATCAACCCCTAAAAACTGTCGTTGCCAATGCTTATGCTGAGCATAATAATTATGTTGAAATATGATAGTTAAAATGGCCAAAAACACTGTCAATGCTAATAATGATAAACGGTTTAAACTGCTTATTTGTAGTCAGATGTTAGAAAATTATTAGCAAATAAATAGCAGAAGAAATTTCTACATTTAAGCAATCAACTCGACTTTAAATTGCTGCCATGAAATCCATCTTTAATTGATTTTTTTAGCTTCTAAAAATTGACAACTCGTTGGTTAACTGCTGTTCAGCATTTTAATTACGTTGAATAAATCAAATTTATCACAGATTACTCGCCGATATGGAAACAGTAAAAATTTATGATTAAAATGATGAAAAACCAAAATTAATTAAATACGAAAAAGTAATAAAAAAAAAAGAGATATAAAAAAAACAACAGATTTTTAATGTAAATCA
This sequence comes from Drosophila picticornis, assembly GCA_035043845.1. Lineage (NCBI taxonomy): Eukaryota > Metazoa > Arthropoda > Insecta > Diptera > Drosophilidae > Drosophila > Drosophila picticornis. Next base: position 16,319,673 of record JAWNMR010000493.1, read on the forward strand.
TGTAGCATATTCAAATCCAAAGTACTTGCAATAAATATCACAATATAAATCACTAAATGCAACACACACACACACACACACACACACACACATGTGAACATGCAACAAGAAACATAAATATTGACTGCATGCCATGTGCCCCGAGTTGGACAGCGCACAGCGCACAGTTGGCAACACTGGTCGGTCTGGTCGGCCTGGTCGGCCTGGTCAGCATTTGTAAATGAAATCAATTTTAAAGCAGAGGAGAGCTTTGCATATCAGACAAGAACGATGCGGCTATAATAAACAACCGAGCAACAGTGCGAAAGGATGTGTTGAGGGCAAAGGGGGCAAGGAGCGGTGGCGGTGGCGGCCGAGTTGGTCGACTGCAAAGCTTGTTAAATTTCATGTAATGCATTAACTGAGAACAACAACCACAAATTACACAGTCAGCCTGGCGGGCCATCAGTCTGTACGAGAACCAGTGCCAGTGCCAGTGCCAAAGCCAGAACCGGAGCTGGAGCTGGAGCCGGGGCCAGGTCAGGGTTTTGGCCAAAAACCAATGTCCAAACGACCAAACGGCCGACGGCCTGCAATGAAAAGGCAATTAAAGCGCAGCAGGCACAGACTCGAAACTCAAACTCAGACTGAAAACCAAAACTGGGAGATGGAAGCCAGGCGCGCTGGGCTCGCTAGTTGTTATTGTTATTCTTGCCGCTGCTGCTGCTGCTGCTACTCTTGTTGTTGTTGCAGCAATCAATTGCATGCTTCAATGGACAAATATACGACAGAGAGAGAGAGGCACAGAGTTGGAGAGAGAGAGAGAGAGAGAGAGAGAGAGAGAGAGAGTGGCACAGCACAGATAGACATGGCTGATATGAACGTAAACGCAAACGCAAACGCTTCGTCGTTGTCCATGTCGGACAGTGTTGTTGCACAGACAGACAGACATACGGCTAGATGGACTCAACTAGATAAAGGCCTCGCCAACCATCAACGGCACCAAAAATAGTGGAAAAAAAAAGAAGAAAAATAAAAACAAATAAAAGTGGAAAACGAGGAAAAGGAGGAAAAAGAGGAAAAAGAGGAAAAAAGAGGAAAAAGAAGACCATGCGCCGCATTTGGCATGCTTGGCTGAGAAGCTGGCCCAAGAGTCATGCTCTCTGGTCTCGCCAGTCTAGTGTGGCATGGAGGGGTCTATTGGAGGGGTCTATTGGAGGGGTCTATTGGATTGCGTCTCCGTTTGCGTCTTCATTCGCTATTGCTGTTGCAAGTCAAGTGGAACGGCAAAAACTTGTTAACTTTTAGCTGCAAAAGGTTCGACTAGAGTGGCCCAGACCAGAACCGATTCCCGGCCACGTTGAGTCAATCAAGCCTCAGTCAGTCGTTGCTGTTGCCGCTGTTGCTGTTGCTGTTGTTGTTACTCTGTCGAGGCATCAATTAATCAAGTGCGGACGCACTCGTCGTCTCCGTTGCAGAAGGCATAATCATTGCAATCAAGTCATTTACCTGCAGTGCTGCACTTACCAATAACCGAGATCGGCTCAGAGACTGAGACAGAGACAGTGACGGAGACAGAAAGATTGACAAATCGCTCAACTGCCAGTTTGCAGCAATTAACACAGCATTTCGAAGCAAAGTGCAGAAGCCTTCCAACAACTGTTTTGGGGAACTAATGAAAATTTAAACTTTACATTGACTACCAATCAAATTCCTATGCAACTATTGAGCTCAAAATCGAAGAGTCTTCATGGAGTTGAGGAAGAAATCAGGCAAATTAAACCCATATATTGACTGTGAAAGCCATGATATTCATTCTGGGCTTGGTAGTATTATGTTAATTTCAATTTGCATAACTTTCGGCAATTTCAATTTCAGTTTTGTTTGTTTCAAGTTTTCAATGATTCTTTGCTTTTTTTTTTTCTCAGCAAGCCACACAAACAACAACAAATAATGCAAATCACTTTGCTGAATTTCGGAGTTCATTTTTCAAGCTATTTGCATGCTCCGCACTCAAAAACCCCACAAAATTGGGTATATAAAATACAACTTTGGCTTCTAAACACACTGAAATGGGCAGCATTGGCACAATAAAGTTATTGAAAAGTTTTTGAATTTGTTTATTTGTTGAATATATTCAAAATGCCAGACTTACTCAGCCTATGCAATATGATATTTTGCGATATTTTCTCCAATTTAAAACAACTTTTCAGCTATAAGATTGAAGTGGAATTATTGATGATTAAATTGTGTTCGATGCGTGTTATTTTGGAACCTTGAAGAACATACAACTGAAGGCGTTATTCATGCCACTTTTCACTTCTTGGGTTATCAGTGACGCTTCAGTGATTTTCACATGGTGAAAATTAAATAAATGGTTTCTATCACTGGGTATCCTTGTAGTTGAAAAGGTCGCCGAAAGTGTTTTTTACTCATGCCGCAAAACTTCTAGCAATCTACTGTGTCTCAAGCCACCATATCCCTCCTCCTCCTCCATTCGTGCAACGTTCTATGCATCCTCTGCGCATTGTTGAAGTGCTTTGGTCTGCCTGTCCTCGGGGCCTTTTGGCTGCAGCATACTTTAGGTTTTATATTGCAGAAAAAGGCACAAAAGCCACAGACGACGACGAGAAGAAGTAGTGAAGAAGCTGCGGGGCAGCAACGATGCCCAGACGATGCCAGCCAACAGAGAGCGAGAGAGAAGATCGAGTGGGGGAAAGTTGGAGGGAGAGAAAGAATACATTCAGTTTTTGCTTCCATCTTTGCCACTGTGGCTGATGAAGTTGAACAATTTCCGAGATGATGGCAGGCAGCACAGGCAGCATGGACAAAGTCGCAACGTTCATTTAGTTGCCGCTGCGGCAGCTACTACAGCAGAGATTTGCATAGCGCCCGCAGCTGGCTGGCTACCCTGGCACCCTGCATCACTTTTGGGCGCATCAACAAGTAATCAAAAAGTGCGACAACTTTTCTGCTTTTCTTCTTTTCTTCTTGCTTTCCACTTAACATTTTTCTACGCTAATTTATGATGGGCGCCCCTTAAACAGACGTTTGTTGCCGCCTGGCTAAATGCGACTGGTAATTAAATTGGCCAGAAGGGTCGGACAGAAATGGTTGACATTGCACAGATCCCATTTTGGCTATATTACATAAGATAGTTGGCCAAATACTTGTTAAAAGGTTCAAGTAAAGCGTGACAACATTTTTTTCCGCTTCAAGTGAAATGTAATTGAAATTAATTTTAATTCGTATTTAATTTGTATTCCCTCGTTTCCGACCATTTCAAAAGTTGAGTTTTCTTTTCGCTTCTTTTTTTTTTGTGGAATTTTGTACTGCACTTTAAAGTGGCATTCGGGGAAGGGCAGCAATTTGCAGTGGCAGGCAACAACGAGAGCTCCCCCACCAATACCCCCTGACCGAAATCAAGGCAATGAGGCAAACTGGCAGCAGCAGCAAGCCATAATCTCGAGGCGCTTCAGCTTTCAGCTGCAGTTGCGAGTCTTTCACTTTGCTGCCTGCCTTTCTACATGGCCTCCCCAGCACATTGGGGGAGATTTATGAACGCCTCTTGCAGCTTTAAATTGAATTCAATATTTTGCCAGTGTTCGCTGTGCTGCAAGCCATTTTCATGTTGCCACCAACAAGCAAGCAACCAGCAGCAGGCGACTACAAAAATTTGTTAAACAACAACAAAGTTTTCGTTGACAGTTGCATTTTATGGCCTGGCACATTTCATTGCTTTCTTTCCTTGCTTTTCTTTGTTGCGCTCTTTGCGCGCTTTCTGGCTAAAAAAAAAAAACAAAAATAAAAATGCATTTTCCTTTTACCTCTTTTCGAGTGTGTGTGTGGGTGTAAAAATAAGGTGTGAAAGGTGGCGTCGAGTCGCCACCGTGTTAAGGCAGACAATTGAGTTGTTGTTTCTTTTTTCCTTCCTCAACTGCTGCTGTTGTTGTTGTTCTTTGTGTTAAAACACCATAAAAATAGTTACCTGCAAAGATAGTGGAGAAAATCCAAATATTTAGTATTGTTTGAAAATCTTTGGTGTAGAAAATCTTTAGCTTTGAAGAGTATTCAACATTTTGTTGCTTTTAAAGAGATTCAATTAATCAAATGGAGATTAAATCAATTCAGATGAGCTCAGAATTATCTAAAAAAAAAACTTCCGCTCTGATTGAGTTGTGAGAGTTGAGTTCGGGTTGAATACCCAAAATATTAATTTGAGTAACAATCAAGCCAAGTTTACATAAATATTAAATGCCAAATTAAATATTATTCTCTGAATTAGTATTTGCTATAAAATTTGTTAAACAATTTAAATGCAAAAAACAGCTTGAAAGCAAACAAAGCATTAATAATACATTTTGGGTCAACTCGGGCACTTTCAAGGGGACTTTCAAGTTTCGCAAAAGTATTTTTTTTTATGGTATTGCAATCTGCGCCCCGCTTCACAATTGTACAACATGTTGCACAGAAACATGTGCCACGTATTTCGTTATTTTGGCTAAAACAAATTAACGGAGTTTTTCTTTGTTTCGCACAGTTTGGGCGATTGAAGTTCATCTGCTGCAATCGCAATTGTTTGCAGTTGTTGCTGTTGCTGTTGCAGTTGTTGTTTTGGTTGTTGTTACTGTTGTTACTGTTGTTGCTGTTGTTGCTGTTGTTGCTGTTGCAGTTTCAGTTGTTGCCGTTGGGTGCAATCATCATTACAAAGTGCTGAGGTGCAGCGCTCTGGTGGCTGTCAAGATAAGTTGCGCTCCTCTGGCGTCTGGAGTCTTTTTTGTTATGGCAAGCGAAATCTGCAAGCTGATTGAGTCTGGCCTGGCAGTTAACCAGCTCAGAGTTTGAAGTTTCAGTTCAGAGTCAAGTCAAGTCTCGTCAAGTCAGGCGAAAGGTGTGCAACACTGATTCCGCCGCACTTTACCCCCCCCCCCCCCCCCCAAACACCGCACAACAACAAAGTAGCAGCAGCAACAACAACAACAACAACAGCAATGACGCCCCACTGAAAACTCAAAATGTTTTCGTTTGAGTGCACAAAACGCCGACGAGCTGCTGCTGCTGTTGTTGTTGTTATTGTTGTTGTCGTCTCGCCTCGCCTCGTCGACAACGGGCTCTACATTGGCGATTTTCTTGTTGCCGTTGTTTGGGTGTATATGTATATATATATATATGTATGTATGCATGTATATATATTTTTTTGTGCTCGCATACAATTTTTGCTTTTATTCCGTTTATTTTTTGCACTCCCTCTCCCTCGCTTATTCGCCCGTCAATTCAATTTGAAGCCATTTAGCATCAATTTGCAGTAATTTGACGTATAAATTATGTCAAATTGCCGAGCAGCTTGTCATTGGGTGTATTCTGTAGACAGTTGTTGTTGTTCTCACTCACTCACTTAATGCTTGTTGCTGTTGTTGTTGTTGTTGCTGTTGTTGCTGTTGCCTTTGCACCTTTTTTCAATGACCGTTCAACACACAGATTGGCTCAGGTAGGGAGCGAGATGAGAAGAGATGTGAGAACGACGAACGACGAACTGCGAGCGTAGGTTTCAGCTCGATTTTAGTCAGATCCATTGTGCGCGACGGCGTTTTTTTTGTTGTTTTTTTGTTCTTCTGCTGCTCTTCTTCTTGCTTCTTTATATCGGACACGTTTCGCACTGTGTGAATTTTATTTCTGCTTGTCGACACAAAAGAATTTCACTTAACACACACACACACATGCACGGGCAGCAAAGCAGACACGGCGACACATGGATGCCGAAAAAAGGGTCCAAAGACCCGAACAATAACAACAACAACAACAGACTCGAGTCCGACACTAAAAGTGCCCATAAAAAGACCCGATATACGCTTGTGCGCAAGCTGAGTTTGGAGGGGCGGGGAAGGGAAAATGAAACCAGCAGGCGCAGCATAGGCAGCAGCAATCTTTACGCTTTTGTGAATGTTAACATTTAAAAGATATCATCGAAAAATTCACTGGAAATGTGCCCAGCTACAATACAATGCAATAATAAAGGTAAAGAGGGAAGCGACGTGAAGAGAAGGCGAAGAAGAAGCAACGCAAGATCAACTTGGTTATGTATCTCTGTGTGTGTGTGTATGGAAGTGTGTTTGTGTGTGTGTGTGTGTGTGTGAGTGCTTGTTCCCCTCGAGTTAGGGCTCAATGTTGCTGAGCGTTCTCCCCCGTGTATTTTGTCGCCTCTTTTGTGCGGATGAGTTGCTGTTCACGCGTCGTAAACTCGGTAGCCGATGCCAAACAGGCGCTACAACAAAGACAATGGAAGGGCAGCAGCAGCAGCAGCAGCAGCAGCAGCAACAACAACAGCAACAACCGCGGCAGCGAGTCGAAAGTTCCGCATGCGCCGCCTGCAAAGGTGTGTTGCCTCATCAGTGTTGCCAACTCTTGACACGCAAACATAATCAGCCAGTTTTAGAGTACAAACACAGGGGCAACATTTAATTAATTGTTTAAACAGCTCTACAATGTTCCCATTTAATAGATATGCGTTTAATCATTGATAACAATAATTATTAAAATTGATTTTAAATTTTTGTAATAAAAGAAAAAACAACACTGGTCATCGCCACACCTACTGCACTCCCTGGGACACATCCGAATGCATGTTTGCTTGGCTTTCGTTGCCAGCTCTTTGAAGAATTTTCATTTGCATTTTAATTAAGTGGATGAGCCGCCAAGCCAAGTCGAGCTGAGCTGAGTCGAGGGTGGGGCTCGCTCGAGCAGCAAAACTTTATTATCTGTACAAGCAATTATGCATATCATAAAACACTTTAAACATTAATGAACCAACAGCGAAGGCAACCGGCAACGTCAGGCCCAAAAGGCTAACACTGCGCCCAGTCAGCTGGGCACAGAGACCAATTCATTGCGCTCAAAAGCTCGTAGCTCGTAGCTCGTTTATTCATTCATCCACTTAAAGTGAAAGAGCGAGACAGAAAGATTAAGTGAGAGAAGGAGTAAAAGAGAGAAAGAGAGAGAGAGAGAGGAAGATGGACACCCCTAACGCCCCCAACTGTTTCGGTTAGTCGGGGCAAAGTCAGCATGTTGCCACTTTATTGCCTGCTTTACATTTCTGTTAGTTTAGTCTGCCGCCCTCCGGCTACAAAACGGCATTACGCCCAGCTATGTCTATGTATATATATAAATGTGTGTGTGTGTGTGTGTGCATATGTGTGTTTGTGTGTGTGCTTGTCTGTGAAATCGTGTTATGTTTTGCGGCTAAATTAAAATTCGACTTAATCGCTTAAACATTTAAGAGGCGAGGCAGGCCTAAAGCAAAAGGCAACATCAGCAGCAGCAGCAGCAGCAACCACAGCAACAACTACATAAAAACTACTGCTGTGTGGTTTTTGTTTTATTTCTTCTTCATTTGTTTTGTGCATGCGCAGCGCAGTCGCAAAGCCAGCAGCAAAGTAACAGCATATTGCTGTCCCGCTTGAGTGAGCTCTGAGCGCCATAAACAAACATGGCTGCTCTCTCTCTCTCTCTCCCTCTCTCTCTCTCCTGCTCGCATCTTTGCCAGCGAGCAAGTGCAGCGCAGTCGATTGAGAGAGCCAGCGAACTGTGTCTGTTCGAAAGTGGAGTTTTCGAGAGTGCACAGTAAAGTTTCGACGAAGCGGTGAGAGGAAGAACGCGTGAGAGGTCGAGCGCAGGAGAAGAGCGTGTAAGAGGAAGTGAGCATGGCGACGTCGTTGTTGTTGCTGTTGCTGCTGTTGTTGTTGCAGTTGCCTGGCAATTTTTAGCCTCAAGGGCCGCACAATTCAAATGTTAATTAAAATCCAAAAGCTTTAACTGTGCAAATTGTAGCACACAGAAGCAGCAGCAGCAGTCAGTTTTACAATGATTTATCTGCCTCTGCCTCTGCCTGTCAACGTTGCCGTTTGTCATTTTAATAAAATACAAATTATTCAAATTTTATATGTAAATATGCAAATATTTTCATCATTTGTTTCCAGCTCGTTTAGCTGCTATTAATAAATGAAATGCTTTTGGCTGCTGACAGTTGCAATGGGCCAAGTCCTAAGAATAAAAGTTTATTCAGTGCAAAAATTGTTTATACGATTGGCGTTGGGCTAAAACATGAGCCAGCCGCAAATGCAATTGGCCATAAAGCAATGGCAATATAAACATGTATCGCGTATAACACACATGTATATAAATGGCCATAAAAACAACAGCAACAACAACAACAACAGCAACAACAGCAACTGTTGTCCGATTGCACAGCAGCAACTTGTTTCCATTTCAATTAACTGCTGCAGCAGCGGCCATAAACTCAAATGGCTCACAAATACACGTAATACAAAACACAACACAAAGTAGCAATGAAAATGCCTTAACACAAATTTATTGTGTTTTTCATTTTGACTGAAGCCAATTTTTGGCTGTGGCTGTGGCTGTTGCTGTGGCTGTTGCTGTTGCTGTGGGCGAGTTGCCAAACATCGACGAACGATATTTGACGAAAAACTGGCGCAAAGTTTTCGCTTTGCAGTTGAGTTGAGTTGGCAGCACAAAAACTTTATCCGATCGCTGAAATCATTGAACGTTATTAAAACAGCAACAGCAACAACAACAACAGCAACAGCAACAACAACAGCAACAACAACAGCAAACAGTTGCCACATTCACAGCTGCTGTGTTGTTTACAATAATTGGATTTTGATGAGTTATTGTTTATAAATTGAGTTGCATGATTAATTATCTGCTGAGCATTTTAAATAGTCAACAGTAAACACAAACTGAAACCACAAAATTAAATTCACTGCAAAAACATCAAGTTTTATATTATTTTCAGTCAAATTTAAGCATTAAATTTTTTGTAGTTTCGTGTTTTGGCTTCCTTTTTCATGTTGTACAACTTGAAATGTGGCCAGGTTGTTGTTTTCTTTGAGTTTTTTTGTGGCACTGTTGTTGTTTAGCATGCAACATTCAGCAGCTAATGCGCTGGGCGTGTCAAGTTGCCGCGGCAAGGCGGTGGAGGTGCCACAAACAAGCAACTTGACAACGTTTTCTGTGTTTGAACACATTTTTCATTTCGTTTACGATTGCGATTTAGTTATTATTTAAGTAGCAAACATTTTTGTAATGCATAATTTGGCAAACGTTTAACGCGACTTTGACATGCAACATTTTGTTTGCATTTACAACAAGCCAACAACACAAAAAAGAAACGAAAAATCCAATCGAAAGCAGACGAAACGAAGGAATTCTAATTGAGCTGCGCAACATGCGAACAACATTAACAACAGCGTCAGCAGCAGCAGCAACAGCAGCAGCAGCAGCAGCAGCGACAGCAGCAGCAGCAGCGACAGCAGCAGCAAAATGTTGCTGATAGCAATCAACATCAATTAAAACAGCTGTCTGTCTCGCCCTGTTGTTGCTGTTGTTGTAGCCGTGTGTAATTATATTTGTTGTTGTTGCCTCTGCCATTATAATCAACATGCACCTCATAATAATCATCATCATCATCATCATCATCATCATCATTATTCTTGTGGTCGTTGTAGACTAACCAAGTGAAGCATTGCAATTGTAGTTTGCTGCTGCTGCTGCCAGCAACATGTTGCTGCTGTCAGCTATGTGCTGTGTGCCTGCTTTGGTCGCCTGATGGCAACTGTTGATAATTATAATCCGCTTGTGGTTAAAATGGTGTTGCCTACCTTACTGGCGATAAGCTCGTATGAATAATTATGTTGCCAGTTGGCGAGTGGTTGTTGCTGTTGTTGCTGCTGTTGTTGCTGCTGTTGCTGTTGTAGTTCTTGTGGTAGTTGCTTGCTGCTGGCTTCTGTGATGATGGTGATGATGGTGGTGCTGCTGCTGCTGCTGCTTGTCACTGTTGCTGGCCAATGCGCGACAACTCATGAATAATTAATGCACTGCATGCTGCTGCTGCTGCTGCTGCTGCTGCTGCTGTTGTTGCTGCTGTTGTTGCTGCACGGCACCCAGCTTGTTCTTGCTGCCTGCTCGTTGAAATATATTTTCAATTATAGCAGGAAATCGTGAATTATACCGACTCTGCCAGTATTTTTGCGCCTGAGCAGCCAGCTACTGTGGCTGTTGTAGATGTTGGTGTCACTGCTGCCTGGTTGGCTGATGTTGTTATATTATTTTGATTAAACTTGACACAGTCCCTTGTCAGCGTCGCCTTGTTGACGACGCCTCACGCAAATATTTAATAAACACAAAAGCGACGACAACAAAAGCGCAAGAAAACATTTGCTTTCGCAACGACTTTTGATGATGCCGACAACAATTAACACTTGAATAGCAGAGCGATGCACAAAAGGACACAACAAACAAACAACGGCAACTGTGTGGCAACTTAATTTGCATGAAATGCACACAAAACACACACTTTGAAATGATCACCTTCAATTAAATGAGCATTATTCAGTTTGCCTAAACGGCTAACTTCGACGGTTCGGCGCACAATTGGCACTTGGAAGGCATCAAAGCCATCAACAGAGTGGATCTCTACAATGGCAAATCACTGCTGCAGCACAAGAACCACAGCCAGACAAGAGAAACAGACACAACCAGGAAAGAAGGAGGTGAAATCGAATAGGGTTTGGGATCGGGTTGAGGGTTGGAGATGGTCAAACTGACCCGACGAGTCGAAAAATTTCAATGCATGCAAAAGAAACAGACACAACCAGTAGAAGAGGAGAAGAAATCGAATAGGGTTTGGGATCGAGTTGAGGGTTGGAGATGGTCAAACTGACCCGACGAGTCGAAAAATTTCAATGCATTTATGATTTCATATGACAAAACATTCCATACACAATTTAACACGATACAAAACTGGTTGCTGTGTGCTGAAAGGGTTCCTTGGAGATGTAGGAAATGGGTTTAGGAAGATCCCTCGGGCTTAGCAGATGTCTTCAGATGTCTTCAGATGTCTTCAGATGTCTTCAGATGTCTTCAGATGTCTTCAGATGTCTTTAGACATCAATATTTCGAAACGTTGCTTTTTGTATTTATCGAATAGTTGCTGCAGTTTCAGGTTTTTCTAATTTGCTAGCTAAATTGGAGGGGAAAACTTAAAGCGCACTGCAACTAAATTTTGTTAATCAAATTTAAATTGATTTCCTTTTATGATGTGCGATAATTTAACAACCTTCGACGATTACGGGAAAGTTCAGTTGCAGTTAAAGCTACAATAAAACCGATTTCGTAGTCAAAGTTACAACAAGCTGCAATAAAAAACTAAACAAACAATAATAAAGACTGAAAACTTGGAGCAAATTGTAATTGCATGTTTTACGCTGCACTATTTATGTGGCTGCATTTTCGTTCAGGTATTAAAGTAGATTGGATGGGTAAATTTATAAAAAGCACAAAATCTGTAAAGTTGCTTATGCAGTGGGTAAGACCCGAAACACAACCGACTCATCGCTACTTGGTGGTGATGGTGGTGGCACTTTTCGACTTGTGCATCATTCATTCGGGAGGCTGCCTCCGCTGTGCAGTTGGGCATTGAATTCCATTTCATTCCATTCAAAAACGAAACCGCTGTTTGTCATACCAAGTGAAATGGCTTACAAGCATTTCTTCTTCCTCACTTCCCCTGCCACCCCTCTCTCTCTCTCTCTGCTGCTCCCCTTCGCTTTGGCGAGGCGTGTTGAGGTGTGCTTGGGCGATAGCATCTTGCATAAAATTACTGACAACAGCAAGAAGGCAGGCAGCCAGGCAGGCAGGCAACCAGGCAGGCAACCAGGCAACCAGGCAGGCAGACCAGGCCAGGCAGTCAGGCAGCTACCAGCGACAGCAACAACAGCAGCCACCAGCAGCGTCGAGTTGGCCGCCGTTTGTGCCGTCTGATGCTGTGCCACTGATAGCCTCGAAATTGTTGGCAGTTGCAATTTGCTGTTTGGAATTTTAAGCGAGCCAACAATGAAGCTGAGCTGGTCAGCAACGGCAGCGGAGGGAGGGGAAAACAGAAGGGAAACACATACAGACAGTCAAGATAGGAACATCATTCTCATGCTCATCAGCAACAGCAGCAGCAGCAGCAGCAACAGCAGCAGCAGCAACAGCAGCAACAACATCAGAGTTGGAGTTAAGGCGATTGCACATAAAAGTCAGCAGGCGGTTTGGTGATGTGTTGCTCCTGGCTGACTGCTGCTGCTGCTGCTGCTGCTGCTGCTTCTACTGACTGTTTGCTGCCCCGCACCACTTCCCCAACCAGCTAACACCACAGCACAAGTCTTGCTGCTGCTGACTGCCTGCCTGCTGCTGCTGCTGCTTCGTTTGCATTTCATTTCAGTATTTTTTATGCCGCTGCTGCTGCTGCTGCTGTCTTTCAGCTTTGTGCGCTGTTTTGTTCATTTCAATTCAATTTTTCTCTCTTTTTTTTTTTTGCATAAACTCGAGAGAAAAAAAACTGAAGCAACAACAACAGCAGCGCTTGGAAAAAAAACAAATGCCGTGCAAAAATCGAAATAAGATATAGTCGGCAGCGGCAGCAGCACGATTTATGTTAATCAGACAACAGCAGCAGCTGCAGCAGCAGCAACAGGGGAAGGGAGGCAGCAACAGCAACAGCAACAGCAGCAGCAGCAGCAAATGCATTCAATCATATTTTATCTTGGCACAGTAGTCTGCCTGCGATGGCTGCAAACTTGGTTATTATGTATCGCTTAGATACTTGGCGCACTTTCGGATTGCTTTGAACTGAACATGGCATGGATTGGGGATGGGGATGGGGGCGGCGCTGCCACAGTTTTCTGGAGCAGCGCCAGCGCCAGCGTCAAAGCGCAACTTTTGAATTATTATGGAGCTCGTCGAGATCTTGGGCCACGTTTTGTTTCCTTCAATTTTTTTTTATTGGCATTTGTTTGTGGTCGTCGTCGCTGCTGCTGCTGCCTGTGGTGAGATTTCAATTTGATTCGTTATCGATTTGATTTCAATTTGCCAAATGGTTGGCTGCTATTTGCTGTCGCTGCTGTGTTTGCTGGGTGAAAGTTCGTTTTTCCTTTTTTTTTTTTTTTCCCCCCTTTTGTTAATTTAAATGGCATTGCGAATGGGAAAGTAATTGGCTGAGAATTGTGAAGTGCAGGGCAACTGTCAATTGAGCCATGGAAAGAGAACACCAAACTTGACAAGCTGTTGTTGCATAGAAAAGCTGTTTGACATTGAACTTCAACTGCTTCAACTGAGCACATTAAATGCTTAAATTGTAGCCAATGCAGAAATACGCTTAATTTTTTGCTGGTTGAGCTGTGCAGAAATGCAGCCAGCAACTATACAAATGCATTTGCATATCACAATCGCAATCGCAATCGTTTTGCGTTAATTAATCACAAAATACTTACAAAAGGCCAATTTGAGTGGCACTCGTTGCCATTAAATACGCACCTGCAACGAGAAAAGCGGATGGAAAACAATTGTTAATGAATTTCACATGCATATTGACATATTGCACATTTGATGGGCATCAATATTTGCGACTGGCTTATTTGCATTGAGTTATTTCATTGCATTGAACAAATGACACAAGCCCTGCCTGGCATTAAATGCACTTAGCAATTGCATAATTTACTTGCTTCAACTTTTTCTTAAGAAGCAGACCAAGCGGGAGGAGGAGGTGGAGGAGGTGGCACGGGCTGACAGCCACGCCCACACTCAACGCAACAACAACTGACATAAAAAATGTAGCGCAAAATGTGCATTTCGCTGTTTGCCCATTTTTTTGTTTGGCTTTCGTTGATTGTATTTTTGCTTGAAGGCGGAACAAACAAAGCTCAAAACAAAGTGCGAAAATAAGCCAAGACCCACCAGGGTGGCTCAGGCAGCAAAGGGCCAGTTGAAGGTACAGTTAAAGGCCATATTTATAAAATGTTAAAACACTTGTGAATTACGTGGATAAAGCCACGATCCAAACTGCTGTGAATTGTGAAAGGCCACAGAAATCAAGTCAAAAAATTGAGTAATTAATTATTTTTTGGCTGCTTCAGTCTGAGTTCTGCTCATGTTAAACAATTGTTAACAGTTTAAAATACAAAAATTACTTTGATTTTTTCCCGACTTTTGCAACACTTGAATTTTTTTTGTTGGTTTGAACCACCCTAATCCAGTTGCCAGAAAATGCACAACTGCCTGCCCAAGGAGCAGGCTGGCAAACTGGCCAACTGGCAAACTGGCCAACTGGTGAACTGGCCAACTGGTGAATTGGCCAACTGACAAAAGGCCTCAACGATCGTCGAACAGTGCCCAGAAACGTTGCCAGACTTTCTGACTCTTTTTGTGTTTCTTCTGCTTTTTCTGCTTGTTGTGCTTGCTGCGCTTCTTCGGCATTGTTTCTGGTTCCGCGCCCAGAAAATAATAATAATAATAATAATAATAAGAAGAAGAAGAGAACGAAACAATCCATAAACAGTTGTGCCATTTTTTAAATTTTTTTTGTTGCACATTTCATGCGCTTTTTGCCCCGGATGTGCTGCATAAAAACGTTGCACACACACACACACAGCCATATATGCTGCACACACACACACACACACACACACACACAACACACAGCAATTTAAGAAAAAAGTAGAAGCGTAAAAAATGTATAATTTCAACAAAAGCAGCCAAAGAAACTGGCACAAAAACGCCGACGAGTGTTTTTTGTAGATGTTTTTATTTTTTTGTTGTTGTTATTTTAACATGCTCCTCTTCACATTGTTTTGCTGCACATGCTGCAACCCCAAACCCTGCACACTCGCCCATCCCCTGCACACTCGCCCACCCCCTGCACAATCGCCCATCCCTTCCCTGTCAGACTTTTGCCTTTTCATGTTTTTGTTTTTGCTGGCAAACTTGGCAAAACTTTTGGCCTAAAGGCGAAATGCGTTTTTGATGCTGTTGCCCCAACTCTGCTCATTCTTCCTCTTTCTTCCCTTCCTCTCTGCCAACACTCACAGAGCGCATCTGGCTTATGTGGGTGGACGGGGTTGGTGGTAGTTGGTTGCTAGCTTGGTTGGCTTGGTTGGTTGGCTTGGTTGACTTGCATTGCGCTTAGCCAGTGCTGTGGACAAAAAGTTTAAGCATTAAGTTGCTGCCAATTATGTTAACTGTTCCTTCCACTTCTTCGGCTGTTCTTTCATGCAAATCCACACGCATAGAAACCACCGATTTCCCTTAACACCCAAAAACCTCCTCCGTCGACCCTCCCCCCTCCTCAGCACAGCACAGCCCCTGTGCAATCTGTCGACCCGTTGAAACTCTTGGAAAATTGAAACAACTTTTGCAATTACTTTCCGCAAACAAAACAAATGTGCGCAAGTCACGCAATCCGCTTGCCACACACACACAGAGGCAGCCAGTGTTGCATGACGGTCGAGGTGGGTTGTGGGTTGTGGGCTGGCAACGGGACCCAAAAGACAATAATTACACACAGCATTGTTCATGCATACATTCCACATAATTATTGTGACAACAACGAGACACAAACAAAAAACCCCATCACAAAAAGAGGGCTTGGATCAAAGGCAAAGCAGGTGAGAGTTGTTGAGCGGGAGTTGGCCAGGAAGAAGGGTTTACTGTTGGCCTGGTCGATTGCTAAAATTGCTTGATTGAACGGGAATTGATTGAGCTATGAAATGGTTATAAAATCAAGTCGTATTCATTTGGCAAATGAAAAATGCAATGCGTTTAAAGTTGGCTTATCAAATGGGTGTCTTCAACTTATCAAGCATCATTTGGCGTTGATATTCATAATAAATATGCAATTTTATGCAGCAACTTGATTGACTAACTCGTTGCACGCTTGAAAAGGCTGTGATAAATTTGTTGAAAATCTCGATTTGTGGGTTTAATTTAGTTGTTGTGTGTCGTGGCTCGATGTGTGTTGAGTCAGTCAGTTTCTCATAACACAAACAATATTTCAAAGGAAATTCGACTAAAATGCTGAAAATCTAAAGTCTGAAAATGGCTCACACACACACACACACACACACACATTCATTTAGTTGTTGATACGTCTGCATTTTATGTGGTCGAAGGGAGTCCAGCATTTGCCAGCATTTTGCACACATCAACTTTAGTGGTTGGTGTCCTTGCGGCAATGCTACAATTTTATTATTACGTTTATTTGACTTGACCCGATGGATATGCATACATAAGCAGTTTCCTGCCAACTGCCAACTGCCAACTGCCAAAACACACACACAACACACACACACAACACACACACAAGCAGCAACAACAAACACATTTGCATTTTGCAAATTTCATTGTTGGCTGCTGCTGGCTGCTGGCTGCTGCTGTTGTGGATGGGTCGTAAATCCTTTAGCCGCAGCTACGCCCACACTGCCACTCGCCCACCCGCATAGCCAACAACTATTGTTGGCTGATTGTTCGACTCTGTCTGTTGTGGCTTGCAAATTGTGCATGAGTGCAGATCTCATCGCATCCTTCTCCTCATCTCATCTGCCCTGTCTCTGTCTCTCTCTCTCCCTCTCTCTTTCTCTCCCTCTCTCTCAGTCGATTTTAAGCTGCTGCAGTCTCTGTTAAATTGGATTATGCAATTCCCAAGCTGCACAGTTGAACACATTTACCAACTGCAGACACCTTCAGGCCACTTGTCCACTTGTCCAGTTGCCCACCTGTCCCCCTGTCCACCTGTCCCCCTGCCAAATGGAGCACGCAATTTCATTAGTTCCTTTGTTTCTCCTTTCCCCCGCCAATAATTCAATTAGGGCCTCTCATTTAATGTGGCAAGCAACTTGCTAATTCCAATTTATTATCATTTTATTGGTAATCGAAGCACAACCTTTGCCCGAGCAAATTTTAGTAATTAAATTTGTATTCAAATTGGTTTGGATGAGCGCTTTAATTGCGTTGCTCACATTTGATAATGCCACAACTGATTTCCAAATTTCAATTTGCGCTTTTCATTCAAATCGAAATTGATATTTATCAAATGAACTCATCGATTGCATTTGCATTACTCAAATGGTTTTTATTGCCAATTTTTAATAAACTGTTTGTTATTTAACAATGAGCAAAACTATTAAATTTAAATGCGACTTGTAATGGAATATGAAATTTGAGTGATGCACGCAAAAGTTGTTGTAATCGATAGTAATCGATACAAAATCGATACAAAATTGTTAAATTATTTTAAATATTTTGATTGGCAACCGTTTTGCGTCGTTTCCTGGATAATATTGCAGTTCTCAGTTCAGTTTTGTTTATGTTTTTACTCATTTTCAGCGTGAGTCACGAATTGTTTGTACTTTGCCACTGTTTGTACTTTGCCATGCCAATCGTTGCACTTGCCACACACAACATCCAGTCACGTAGCACTGAAGGACCCAACAATGTCGAATTCACATCCTCGTTTCGAGACTGGCCACTTTACGTGGCTTAAGCAGCTTATTTTTTTTGTTTTATATTTTTATTTATATTTTAAATTGTTCCCGTTAAGCAAAATAAACGTTTTTTCTTGCTGTTTTTTGTTTTTTTTTTTCTGTTGAATATTTATAAATAAAAAAAAAAAACAGCGCCGCCCACATTGAGTTCAATGTCTTTGGCCCCCGACAAAAATAGACGTCAGCAAATAAATGTGCGGTTTGTCCACTGAATGAATGAATGAATGACTGAATGAATGACTGAATGAATGGCTACTAAATTTCAATTAATTGCTAAATAAATTCAAAACAAATTGGTTTCGTTATATCATTTATTTTTACACATGCATAACACGTGGGCAAATAAAAACAACAAAAACAAAAGCAGAAAAAAAACATTTGCATTGTTGTGCTTTGTATGCAAATTTTATCGCTGGGCCACCCAATTGGGTGGCTTTACGTGCACTGTGACTGCCACTTAATACAAGCCCCCCCCCCCCCCCCCCCCCCCTTCTGTGTACACCTGTCGTATAACAAAACGGAATTCAACTCGCTGCTGCTCCGCTTGTTTGCATTTGTACATCATAAATAATGTAAATTAATTAGCTATGGAATTTATTTCACACTGCCCACTGAAAGTGTGCGCCCACCCACCCACACACACACACACACACACACACACACACATAGATAATTATATATTAGTGAGTGCCTGGCAATTTACGCCAAAATGCCGGGTAATTTAATTGAAAATGGCAGCCACAGGCAATGAGGGCGGCGAGGTGCGTTGGGGGGAGGGTGGAGGGGGAAGGGGGGGGGGGCAGACAAGCCAACATTGCGCGCAGACAACGGACACCAAAAGGCAGACACAAAGGCCAACACACACACACAAGCGACAGAGATCAAGTCGAGCCAACAAAAACAACAGAAACAACAACAACATGCATAAATACATACAGACAAACATACATACAAAACATATATGCTTAAACTGGCCCGTCTGTCATTGTTGCTGTTGTTGCTGTTGTTGTACGTGGCTGGGGCACTTGGCACGTTCCGTGCCAGCGAAAAAATTCTCATAATAATTAAACGAAAAACGCGTTGATTGCATGCAATTTGCATTTTACGACTACGCGACGAGGGCAAAAAGCGCTCAACTCTCTCGAAAGGAGCCAACTCAGAGCACATATATATTTACATATCTATATATATATGTATATAGATATGTGTCTACCTGTCCCGACTCAGGCAAAGGCAGAGGGGGAGCGAGGCAAGCTGTGTGTTTGGGGCAGGCACCAACTCAGTGCCAGCTGCTTGGCTCTCACTTGGAAACCCAATAAGCCAATGCAGTTATTATCATGCATAACAACGACAATTGACAGACAGCTCACACCTAAAACCCCCTCACACCTCAACCACCCCCACCCCCACCCCCCCTTTCAATATAACGCATTCGCCCACTGTAAACATTTGTTGATGACGATCTCAGCGACAACATTTGATTAGCTCGATTAAGCAAATTAGCTTTGCATATGAATACAACAACAACAACGCACAGTTTGACTGAGCACAAGTTAATTTAATTGCGAGTGCATTCTGTGTGTGTGTGTGTGTGTGTGTGTGTGGCTGAGTGTGTGTGGCCAACAGGCAAATCCAGCTCGCAACAACCACAAACATTAAACAGCGTTTTTCTTTCATGTTCATTTCATATTCAACACTTTCAAATGTTAACTTTATCGCTTTGTACATAATCATCTAAAAAAGCCTCTAAATTCTATTCTGGTATCTAAAAAAGAAAAAGAATAAATACAAAAGTGATTTATTCAAGAGCAACTAAAGCTAAATAAATGTTTATTTTAGGAAATGTGCCTAAGAAAAGAGCTTAAAATGCGCAAAAATAGATTTATGGTTGGGAAAAATCTTTATTAAATGTTTACTCAACAATAAATACAAATTTAACGATTTAAACTTAAGTGGTATTTTTTCATTTAATTTTAATTTTAAAATGAATAGAAAACACTTTAAGCAGTTTTCGTAGCTGCAGCAATTAAATGCTGCCCAGCCAAAAGTGTATTTGCCGCTTTTGCCACGTTCTGCCCAATATGATAAATTAATGGTACGTAAAAAAATCATGAATTTATGCAGATATATATATATATATATATATAAATATATAAATATATATTTACATTCGTGACATGCACATTTTTGTTAAATTTAATTTGCGTGCCTGCCATTAAAATTGTGACAGGGAAATTTACGAGTGCTTCCGTTATACATTTTACATTTTCCATTCTCTATTTTCCATTTCTCATTTTATTTGTTTAAATTAGTAACGCATTTTTTGCGTTCCGCAACAAAAACAGCAAAAACACCAAACAAATGCGAGTGTTTTGTGAATAAAAACTTTTTCAATCAACAGCTGCTAAAGCGAAAGGAAAATAATACAAAAAAAAAACACACACACAACAAGAAGAGATCAAAAGAGTTTCGCATTTTCGCATTTTCCATTTGCATAAAGAAAAATCGCCGAGGCGAATAAACCCACAAACAAACACAGAAGCGAGCAAAAAAAAAGAAAATAAAAACAAAATGCAAATGAAAAATGTATGAAGCAATTTTAATTAGGACACATTGAAAAGCGGCCAACAGAAGACGGCCGGAAAATCATTTGATAATCGATAGCAGTGAAAATGTAAAAAAAAACGTGTATCTTTGCCAATTAAATGTGGTAATCCGTATCTGGTTGGAAACACTCAATTATTTAACAAAATGTAAACTGCCTTCGTCTTCATTCTTGGCCAATGTCCCCAGCTGTCTGGGCCAACTGAGTTGCTCTGCACATGGTTAAAATCGGGTAAATCGTATCCTGTGTGAATGTGGGCGTTGCCGCCCTTCTGCCACTTGGTTCATTGCCAAATCTTGGGGGGGAAATTTTCTTTTTCTATTGCAAGATTTATTGGTGCCGGCGTGGAAATTCGATGTAGTCGCACAA